>CM064510.1:15286276-15355453 GCA_032716605.1 Paralithodes platypus | reverse complement strand
CCAAATAGGCGACTCCGATTCAGTAGAGTTTATTGAGGTAGTACAAGATAGTTTTTTATTTCAATTCATAATTACGCCGACTAGAGGTATTAATATTCTTGATTTAGTTTTCAGTAACAATGAACATATGATAGATAATGTAGAGATTGGTGACCACCTAGGAAATAGCGATCATAAATCTATTTATTTTAATATACAATGGACAGGGAATGCTAAAGAGAATACGACACTTATCCCAGATTTCAGAAAAAGCCGATTATGGTGGGCTAAGAAGAGACTTAAGGGTGGACCCTATTGTTAAGCGATTAAGTCAGGATATGCCAGAGTTAAACTTGCGACCTACATATAACCAGTTTATTGCTTCACTCCACAATGCTCAAAATAAATATATCCCTAAAAGAAGATTTAGATCGACGCAGAACCAACCAAAATGGATGACTAATAAGCTAATAGATCTTATAGGAAAAAATCAAGGAATATATCGAAAAATAAAGAAAGGTGAAAATCATTTACATATATACTATCAGACTCTATCAAGACAGGTCAAAAAGGAAATCAGGAAAGCAAAAAGAAATTATGAAATAAGGATAGCCAGCGACTCAAAAAATAACCCTAAAGCTTTTTACCAACTATATAAATCTAAAGTTAGAGATGTAATAAACCCCCTAAAAACTTCAATAGGAGAAATAACAGAAAATGATTTAGAAATGTGCAGTACATTAAATAGTCAGTTTCTTTCCGTTTTCACTAATGAAAATTTGGCACAGATTCCAGAAGTCAATATGGTATATAGTGATAGTATAGAAAAGATGTTAAGTACAGTTAGTATAAGTAGAAATGATGTGCTTAAGGAAATTGACAGACTGAAACCTCAAAAATCGCCTGGTCCTGACGAGGTATATGCTAGAGTATTAAAAGAATGCAGAGATGAGTTAAGTAGTCCATTAGCATTGATATTTAACAAGTCATTAGAAACAGGTTTAGTTCCAGAAGCTTGGAAGCTTGCAAATGTAGTTCCGATCTTCAAAAAAGGTGATAAATCGATAGCATCCAATTACCGTCCCATTAGTCTCACATCAATCATAGGAAAGTTGCTAGAGTCCATTATTGCTAGGAAAATTAGAAGCCACTTAGTAAAATTTAACTTAATAAATTCTTCTCAGCATGGATTCACTCAGGGACGTTCTTGCCTTACTAATTTGCTTAGCTTTTTCTCAGAGGTATATGAAAGCAGTAGATAGTGAGAAGTCATCTGATATTATATATTTAGATTACAGTAAAGTTTAGGACAGAGTCCCTCATGAGAGATTGATGAGAAAGGTTGAGGCACATGGAATAGGAGGGTCGTTGTTGGGATGGATTAGGTCATGGCTAATTGGTAGGAAACAGAGAGTCAGCATAAAATGGTCAGAGTGGGGAGCAGTCAAAAGTGGTGTCCCCCAGGGATCGGTATTAGGTCCCCTGTTGTTTCTTATATACATAAATGACCTAGATTTAGGTATAACTAGTAGGATAAGTAAATTCGCAGACGATACTAAAATGGGGAGATCAATTGATTCAGATAGCGATAGAGAGGTGCCTCCAAAGGGATCTAGATACCTTACATGAATGGTCAGTAAATTGGCAGATGAAGTTTAACATTGACAAATGCAAGGTATTAAAGATAGGGAAGATGCAAACAAATGTTAAATATAAACTAGCTAATTTAAGAATTAGAAAATTCAGACTGCGAGAAAGATCTAGTGGTGTTTGTTAGCAATGATTTGAAGCCTAGAAAACAGTGTATAAGCGTTCGTAATAAGGCAAACAGGATTCTCGGGTTCATCTCTAGGAGTGTGAGTAACAGAACTGCTGATGTTATCTTAAAACTTTACTTGTCATTAGTGAGACCCCATATGGATTATGCTGTCCAATTTTGGTGTCCTTATTACAGAATGGACATAGATTCATTGGAGAGAATTCAGCGTAGAATGACAAAATGATCCATAATATTAGAAATTTTCCGTATGAAGAAAGGTTGAAGAAATTAGGTTTACATTCGTTAGAGAGACGCAGAGTTAGAGGGGATATGATAGAGGTGTTCAAGTGGGTTAGTGGGATTAACAAAGGGGACATGACAAATGTACTAAAGCTCAGTGATAGCGAAAGAACTCGTACCAATGGTTTCAAATTAGATAAATTTCGTTTCAGAAAAGATATAGGCAAATATTGGTTTGGTAACAGAGTTGTAGATGGGTGGAATAGGCTACCAAGTGATATAGTGGGATCAAGAACGATAGGGAGCTTTAAGAAAAAATTGGATATGCATATGAACGAGAAGGGTTGGGTGTGAAGGGGGATCAGCCGGGTTGGGCCAATCAGCGCTCTGCAGACCCCCGTAATCCTGCGTTAATCTCTAACCGGTTTGGTAAGATGATCCTCAGGGTATTAGAGTGTTGAGCCTATAATTGGGCTTTGTAATTGGGGTTGTGTGGGACAGGGATCTGCCTTGCTTAGGCCAATCGGCTTTCTGCAGACTCCCATTTTCTTATGTTCTTATGTTCTTATATGTCGGAATAAGTATTATGCAAATCATATGGGGCGACAAGTATCATTAAATCCGGGAAGTTATATCTACTTGGTATAAAACAAAATGTTCTGTTACAGATCGTGGGTAAATATATATATAAGGAAATACTAAACAAGGCAAATATAATGCATTAACACAAGAGAAATATACATTTATAGTATAAATCCTGATATTAACCCCTTCACCACGATGGTGCCTATATACCGATTATTCTGGCTAAAATTAGACGAATTTATGTAGTTCAAGAAGGACCTATGATAATCAGCGGTTTTATTGAGGTCGTATTTACCCCTTCCTGTCCTAGAGGTAGATTACAAGCTAAAGAAAATTGTTTAATGGAAACCAGAACAAGATGAAAATTACGTCTTCGTGCTGAAGGGTTTAAGGCTGTATAATACATATATATTATTATTCTATTGGCTGGCTAAATTCAGTTGTCGTATAGCTAATTCAGGTAAAATAGAACATAAGATAAAGAAAGTGCATCCGAGAAGAATTTATGCCTAGCTTACTTCCTGCGCCATGCTAACCTTCGATGACATACAGAGTAATACAGACAGACAATACATAGTATGCTAGAAGTAGAATCACCAAATCAAGTCCGCTAGATAATGAATAAAGGCCGAAAATTGCTAGAATATGGCCACAATTTCTATAATATCACTCTAAAATGGCTCAAATCTCCAGAATATCGCTAACATTCATATCACCAGATGTATAAATTTGCCTATAGATCGAAATAAATACCTCTAGATCTAGCGGGAAAGAAGCTAAATTGGCAACACTAGCTAGAAGTCAGAGGCAGAAGAGAGAAAATCAACGAAAATCTAAGCTACCCCTTATCCCAACCCCTTCATAATTTATCCCTTTCGCGCACCAGAACGCAATTGCATCCTTACAGGGATACTTGAAAACCTTTGTGACCATCAGAGGTGTTTATAAATCTTTAGTTTAATTACTTCAACCTCTGCAGTTGTCTTTGAGCGAGTTGTGGGCAGAAAACTAGTTTTGGAAAGGTTATTTTGAGATTAAGATAATTCTATTTCTGATTATTAAACGACAAACCCCGGACCTGGAAGGGTTAAGATATATATATACATATATATATATATATATATATATATATATATATATATATATATATATATATAAATATATATACAGTATATATATATATATATATATATATATATATATATATATATATATATATATATATAGGGTGATTCAGGATTGCATGCATTAAATGGGAGGACGACCTCCTTGGATAATTTTAAACAACATTGTATCTATGACAAAGTGTCGAATTATACATAGTTTAGCTGTTACAGTACATTTACAATGGTGTATTAATGAGGGTGGAAAGTGTAGGGAACCCGCATAGATTTCCGAGGATATTTTTCACACGTATTGAGTACAGGAGTACAGTGTGTTGCAGGCACATGGGGGCCAATTTGATTTTTTTGTTTAGCCTATATTAAAGAGGAACACACTGTCGAGATCTGTGAATGAATGTGTAAACAAATCTATGTGGGTTTCCCTTCACTTTCCACCCTCATTAGTACAATATCGTAAATGTATTGTAACAGCCAAACTATGTATAATTCGAAATTTTATCATAGACAAAATGTTGTTTACACTTATACAAGGAGGTCGTCCTCCAATTTAATGCATGCAATCCTGAATCACCCTGTATATATATTATTATTATTATTATTTTTTTTTTATTTACATACAGTTTATGTACTTTTATGGCTCCCTAGACCTCCATCAACCTTAAACAAAAAACACTTAAGACCTTCCTTTGAAATAGATATGTATATTTTGTGGGTAGCCTGGTTCCTCCTAAATTGCAGGCTCGCTTTCGCTCGCCAGGAAAAATTGGCACCTTTAATCGCCAAACTAATGGGGTGAAAGCCATAAAATCTCAAAACCACAGTAGACCCCATCTTCCCGGTCCCCTCATAATTTAAGTCATATTCAGGGCCATTGTCACGGGCATTAGGGTGAGGACAATGAGCAGTATATAAACAATATTATCTAACCTCTTACTGTAGGGATGGTCAGTTGAGGGGGAGGAGGAGGTGGAGGGGTGGATACCACAGAAAAGGGAAGGGGAAGCTAGAGATGAAGGTAGAACAAGAAGTTTGGCTAGAGAGAGAGTGAGTACAAATAAAATAGGAGTCTTTTATTTGGTGACAGTATATTGACAACTAAAGTGACCCTTGCTGACCCATGTTCTCTATCTAGCCTAACCCCTTCCATTACTTATGGTTCATGGTTTGGTCGATGTTTTCATTTATGTATAATTATATTAGTTTCCTCCCTCCATCACACTTAAAATAACAGCCCCAGCATCCCCCTTCAAGATATATTTGTACATTTGTTTGTAGAAAATGGCCTGGTCGAAGGCCTGTTCCTCCTAAATTACAGGCTCGGTATCGCTCGCCCGGAAAAAATCGACACCTAAATGACACGAAAAGTCGTACAATTGACACAGAAAAGAGGCAAAAAGTCTTAAAATCGCCAAACTAATGGGCCGAACTATTAAAAACATGAAAACTAATGGGGCTTAGCATGAGAGAGAAGAGGGACCAGAACAAACAGACTATCTCCCCTTAACTTATACTTTGATCACCACAGAAGACTTTTTTAAACTATCACTTGTTTCTGCTATTTTAGTTAGGTACGTATTAAGGAGGGATGGTTAACTTTTTGGGCGATTTTTGCATGTATTCATTATTTTTCCAGTTTCCTCCCTAGACCTCCATCAAATTAAAACAAAAACATCCATTAGATCCCCCTTCTAGATTAATTTGTAAATGTTTCGGTAGAAAAATGTCCCGGCCGAAAATCGGTTCTTCCAACATTACAGGCTCACTATCGTTCGCCAGGGAAAAAAATCGACACCTAAATAGCACGGAAGGTCTAAATATTGACGAAGAAATGGGGCGAAAGGTCTTAAAATCGACTTACTAATGGAGCAAACATCTTAACATCTGAAAACTAATGGGGCTAAACATAAGGGAGAAAGTGGTCAAGAAAACCGGCCCATCAACCCCTTAAATTTTTCTAATACCGGTCGCTAATAGCGAACTTAGTCACCTAAGATATAGTCCGGTCATTAAAGGTAGGCCATAAATCGTGACTCATAACCTCTTTAACTCGAAATGGGCTAGAGCAAATGGGCTGTAAATCTCCACATCTCTTCCCAAATGGTAGTTATATTAGCTGGATTACTCTGGTCGTTCATGAGTTATAGAGGTTAGTGATCAAGAGTTTTGGCCTACTTATAGTGAATTGACTATAGTGTTACTGTAACCCACATCCAATGGTGCTTGCGATAACAACTCAGGAAATATTGCCCCAAAACATTGTCCCTCCTCCTCCTCATTCAATCTACTACCTTCAACCTCCTCTTCCTAACCAACGTCTGAACCTCGAATCCTCCCTTTTCTCTCCACCTACTCCCATCAACGTTCTCCACTCAACAATCTCTCATTTTCTTTCCTCCTTTCCATATAACTCGTATCAACCTAATTCAGTCAACCAGCTTCTCAACCTCCTCTGCTCCTCTTCCCCCTTATCAACCTCCCCTCCGCCTCTTCATTCAATCTATTCCCTTCAACCTCCTCCACACAACCACCATATCAAGGTCAATTCCTTCTTCTCTCCACCAACTCTCCTTCTCCTCCTCTTCTATCCACCAACCCCTACAACCTCCTTCCCATCTAACACGTATCAACCTGCTCCTTTTCCTCCTTCTCAACCTCTCAACCTCCCCTCCTCCCTTCAACCTCCACTCTTCCAATTTCCTCATAAAAATTACCCTCGCTCCCATCGGCTTGGAACGTGATATACAGTATGTCTCTGATTAAAATTGTAAAAAACCCGCGGCCATTCAGGAGTATATAATGAGATTCTGGTAAGGTACAGAGACTATCAAATGTTATGAGTCAGCTTCATAATTTTTACTATATCTCCCATTGGAGGAATCATTGTTGCTGTTAGATTTGCCATTTGTCTTCTTCATACACGTGGGCAAATATATATCTGCATATACTAACAGAAAAAGAAAAAAAAATCAACACCTGAATAAGGCAAAAAATCAAACTAATGGGGGGACAGTATAGTATTGTTTAAATATAGTTTATATAATATGTATGTATATGAATATATATATATAAATATATATATATATATATTTATATATATATATATATATATATATATATATATATATATATATATATATACATATATATATATATATATATATATATATATTATATATATATATACAGTATATAATATGTTATATATATATATATATATATATATATATATATATATATATATATATACCTGTATATATACAGTATATATACCGGTATATATATAATACTGTAGATATCCATTCCCGTACTGTTCAAGTGATAGGTTTATTATGGTGTGAGGACTCTCTGTGCTTTTGTTTTGTTAGTCGTGGGTGGTGTATCTGATATTTAATTATTTGCCTTCTGTGCCATTTAGGTGTCCTTTTTTATTGTAATTTAGGAGGAATTCACCTACGACCGGTATATTTTTTACCGATAAATGTACAAATTTATCTCGAAGGGGGATCATGGGGGTGTAGTTTTTGTTTAAGCTTGATAGAGGTCTAGGGAGAAAACAAATAACACATAAATACTAGAATTATTTAGTGTTTTCACATTCAATTAGTTGTTTTGTTTTTACTAGTTCATTTTGTTTTCCATTTCCGCTAACACACTGTTGTTGTTGTTCCCCAAGCTGCCTGGCCAAACAGCCCCAAGGCCCCGAGCAAGGCCAAGGCCATAAACGAGCGCCCCCACAGAACCCTCCCTGCCGACCACAATAAAGCCTGGGCGACCGAAGCCACTCCATGGCGGGGAGCTGAGGAGGGTGCGGAAACGCCCGGGAAAGCAAAGCCCCACCCAGGGCCCTGTGCCCCTCAGCAAATATGATGACAAAGTTGAGGGGCAAAGGAAAAATGTGACGCTTTGGCTCCAATCTTGGTAGATTGGGATGTCAATCCACGGAAGAGACACCGTCACTTGAGATCTAGAAAATATATAAGTAAAAGGAACAGTCAGAGTAAGCTATGGGTATGGCCAAGATCGCTCAGTTCTCACTCTGATAGACCAGCCCATCACCATGCTAACACACTGTTCTAGTTTCTGCTGTATCTAATTATGTTGTTTATAATATTATACTGTATATATATTTTTTTAATAGCAGCGCTGGCTTTCTTTGCACCTTTATATTGATATATCCTTCAATATTTTATTTTACCTTGCAATTTTTTACCTCTTCTGTTCGTGATATTTGTTCTCCATTTCATCTTTTTGTAGCCATTCTGACGTTTATCTTACTATTGTTCATTTAGTTTGGTTTCTATAGAGCTTGCCGTGTAAGCTATATTGGCACATTATTCATATTACGTGCTCTAATGTAAAACAATACAAAGGAACAAAATAAAATAAAAGATCAATAAATAGAAAGAAAAAGAAATTGGGTACGAATCCAACTGTTAAGTATGGAGACTAAAATGTAATAGTCACTTACACATTTCCAGACTGAAAGTAAATCCACTCACTATCATATAATGAGATATTAACAGAATATAACCAACATATCGGTACTTTTTACTCATACTCGGACACACACGCTCTCTCTCTCTCTCTCTCTCACAAACACACATGTGTACAGACACGTGTAAACCACCAATACCAACAATAACAACATTTTCGCAGTTATACACTATACAGGGTGATTCAAAAAAAGTGTAATGATTTCACATGTATGTAATTTTTTAATTTTTTAACCTACACACTTTATCTTTTCAGGTTGTGATGGTGGTATCATGCCATTTGGCATAAGTCAACTACAAGGTTCTAGCTAAAATGGTATTCACAGTCGAGCAGAAAGTCAAGATAGTTGAATTCTGGTATGAGACCAAATCGTACGTCACAGTCCGTCGTCGGTTCTGCCGCGAGTTCAAAGTTCAAACACGTGATGGACCTAAAAATAATGTTATACTGAGGTTTGTCAAGCACTTTGAGAGCAAGGGTACTGTCCAGAGCACACACAAGGGGAACAGTGGACATCCAGCAGCAGTCACAAAGAACCAGGCAAACATTGATACTGTGCGCAACTCAGCCATCAGAAGCCCAAGAAACTCTCACCGCCGCCGCTCCCAAGAGTTGGGACTCTCCCTCTCCAGTCTGTTGCGTATTATGACCAAGGAGCTCAAGCTATTACCTTACACCATATCCGTGAGGCATAAACTAAAAGCTGAGGACATGCAAAGAAGGCATGTCATGTGTGATTGGCTCAGCCAAAAGCTTGAACGCACCCCAGGATGGATCAACCACATCTGGTTCTCCGACAAGGCACACTTCCACATCAACGGCTCCATCAACAACCATAACAACATCTTCTGGGGCTCTGAACTACCCGAGGAGATCACAGAGAGGCAGCTGAAGGGCCCAAAGCTCACTGCCTTTGTGGCAGTTTATTTTTAGGTCCATCACGTGTTACGGTGTTGGAACTTTGAACTCGCGGCAGAACCGACGACGGACTGTGACGTACGATTTGGTCTCATACCAGAATTCAACTATCTTGACTTTCTGCTCGGCTGTGAATACCATTTTAGCTAGAACCTTGTAGTTGACTTATGCCAAATGGCATGATACCACCATCACAACCTGAAAAGATAAAGTGTGTAGGTTAAAAATTGAAGAAATGACATACATGTGAAATCATTACACTTTTTTTGAATCACCCTGTACATACAAAGGACCATGGAGGTGATTAATTTGTGGCCACCCCGTCGAGGATCAAAGCATCTGACAATAGATAGAAAACTTCTTATATTGTAGTGGTATTTATTACTGGTATGCCTCGTTATAAGTATTTTATTTGTTTGTTTCAGGTGAGTCAACGTTGCTTGACAGGTGGTAACTAAGGTAAAGGTGCATGTTGTTATTTATACACACACACATACATGCACACATACATGCACACACACACACACCACACGCACATACACACACATACATGCACACACACACCACCCTCTCTCTCTCTCTCTCACTCACTCACTCACTCGTACCTCTTGTTTTAATGATGGCAAACGAGACCTTATGTGTGATGGATAATACTTAATACCTAGACAGTAAACAATAGCCTCCTGTCTGCTGGTAATACTGACCACACCTATAACAATAACAACAATAATTAAATTTGCAAGCAACGATGTGCGGGGTTCGAGCGGGGTTGCACGCAGGGTATTGTGTTGGATACAAGGGCTATGCCACATATATCAAAATATCATGTATCTCATCGGGCATGGAGAAAGTACAGAAGGAATATAGTGTAGCCATTTTGGCTATGGCCACTTAGACCATTAAGGAGTGTGACCATTTTGGTTAAAGCTATTAATCCTGTACGAGTTGTTGTTGTTGTTGTTGTTCCCTAAGCTGCCTGGCCGAACAGCCCCGAGTCCCTGAGGAAGGCCATGGCCACGATCGGGCTTTCCCACAGAGCTCTCATTGAGTGTAGATTGTGTTGTTGGCGTAAGTGGTTGTGTGAAATGCAGTCTTCTATTATGTGTTTAATGGTATGGGGTGCTGTGTTACATCCCGGGCAGGCATCGACAACGGAGTCATCCAGTCTCTTCTGATAGCTCAGGAGAGCTGGATAGTGTCCGCATCTCAGCCTGGCCAGGTGGACTCTGTCCTCACGAGGAAGGGAGGATTCAGAAGGATGGATTTCGGGAGGTCGTGCTTGCAGCTGCGTGTTGTCTGTGAGTGAGTGGATGGATCGGCGAGAGATATGAGTATGGATGTGCTTCTGGAAGGTGGTTCGGGGTGGGAGAGAGGACAGTAATTGTGTGTGATACCGTGTGCTGGGTGTTGTTTTGATATTTCTTGGTGTCTGTGGGTGTGTTGCCATGTAGTTTAGTGGGTGGTCTTGGTTCGTGGAGGCTACTGCCAGGAATTGAGTGCCTCTCATGATCACTGATCTTATGTATTGTTTATATACTGTGGTGGTAGTTTCTTTGTTGTGTCCAAATTTTGTGTGAGCAAGTGACCTGAGGGCATTAAGTCTGGGTGTAATTTCTTTTTAATGTTTGTGGTGTGCTGTTTGAATGTCATATGAGTATCATATGTTACTCCTAGGATTTTGTGTGTGGTGTGTATGTGTTAGGGGTGTGTTGTTTATGGTGAGTTGAGGGATGTATTTGTGTTTTGTCCAGCTTGTGAGCAGGGTTGCGGTGGATTTGGCTGGGGGTAGATTAAGTCTGTTTGTAGTGCACCAGCCATGTAGTGTGTTGAGATAGGGTTGAAGGAGATATGTTGCTCTTTTTGGGTCATGGTGTGTGCATGTGAGTGTTATGTCATCTGCATAGGAGGCTAAGTTTATTTGGGGTGTATTGGGTGTAGTTATATCGTGCATGTACAGATTGAAGAACGGGCGATAGGACGGATCCTTGTGGGACTCCGTTTGGAAAGTTTCTGATTTTAGATGACTGACCGGCAAAAGATACGTGTGCACATCTGCCTGCTAGGAAGTTGGCCAGCCACCTTTTTGTGTTGTTGTGCATGTTTGTGTTGTAGATTTTGTTTGTTAGGTTGTGGCGGGGGATGGCATCGAAGGCTTTACTAATGTCGAGTGTGGCTAATAGTGATCTGTGTGGTGGTCTAGCTGAGTTGATGCCGTCAAAAGCTCTTTGTGTAAGGTCTGTGAGAAGAGTGTTTGTGGAGTGCAGTGGCCTAAAGCCATGTTGTGTTGGAGCTAGGGGTAGGTCGGGTGTAATTAGTTGTAACACTAGGCGTTCCATGACTTTGGAGGGGGAGCAAAGGAGTGTGATGGGGCGGTGCGAGGAGGGTAGCATGGGGTCTTTGTTGGGTTTGGGGAATGTGGTGATGAGACCATGCTTCCAAATGTCTAGTATTCTGTTGTGTGAATAACTGTAGTTTGATATGTTAGTGAGTGCTTGTATGCCTTGTGGTCCCAGGTGTCTGAGGTGTATGTTGCTTATGTTGTCTAGGCCACAAGCGGGTGAGTACTTGATATTGTTGATGATATGCTTTGTCTGGTGATTGGTGAAGGGTGTATAGTCAGGGTCTGTGGGGAATTGTCTCTTACGTCGGATGACACGTCGGTCGTCTTTGTGAGGTTTTAGGTGACTGACATGTGAGAAGTGATTGATGAGAGTGTTTGCTTGTTGTTTACATGAAGGAGTAGAGTCTGTTGTTGTGATTGCAGCATGTGATTGTGTTGTGTTGCTGTTGGAAAGTGTGATGCTGTTTAGTGTTTTGTAGAGTTTTTTGGGGTTTGTTTTGTGATCAAGTGTTTGTAGGAAGTTATTCCAATTTAGTTTTTGTTGTTCTTGTATTTTGTTGTTACTTTGGGTGTTGAGTGCTTGGATTTGTTGTGTGATGTCTTGTTTGTGGGGTGCTGGGGAGTGTTTCAGTGTGTCGCGTTGTCTGATGAGGTTTTGAATTTCTGGTGTGAAGTTGGGGTTGTGTCTTTTTCTGTTACCTCTTGGAATGTGTTTCTTGTCAGCGTTTTGGATAGTTTTATTGAGTATGTGTACAGCATTGTTGATGTTAGTGATGGGTGTACTGTTTAGAGTTGTGAAGTGTTGTTCTGTCTCATTTGTGAATGCTTCCCAGTTAGCTCTTTTATAATTGGTGTATGTGTGTTTGTGGTTAGCTGGGGTGAGTCTGGTTTTGGTGGTGATAATGATCGGGAGGTGGTCAGAGCCTAAGGTTCTGACCACCCTCCAGGATGTTGTGGGGGCGAGTTCTGGGGAGCAAAAGGTGATGTCTGGAGATGATGGGTTATAGAGGGCTTGGTGAGGAATATGGGTATGTTGATGGATGTCGTTAAGGATGATGAGGTTAACAGTTTGGTTTTGTAGTACCAGCCCTCTGTCTGTGTCGGGGTTGTCGACAAACCAGGCCGACGTCTTGGCGTTGAAGTCACCACCCAGGATGATGTGTGGGGTGTTTGTGATGTGTTGTAAGTGTGGTCTGTATTCATTTGGTACTGTAGGGGATGCATGTGTTTATGATAGCTATGTTGGAGTTGTTGCCAGTGCGTATTTTAATTGATTGTATTTCTGTTGTGTTATCATTTGGGGGGAGGAGGGATTTGGTTTGTACACTGGTAACTATGTATGATATTTCTTTGTGTACCAGGGTGATGAGTCCACCGCCTCCGCCGATAGCCCGGTCTTGTCTGATGGTGGTGAAATCATGAAATGTGGGTGTTTTTTGTGTAGTGCGGAGTTTTGTTTCTTGTAAGATGGCAATGTGTATGTTGTGTTGTTTGATGAAGTGTGAGAGTTCGTGTTTCTTTGTGTTGATGCCATCTATGTTCAATTGGAGAATGTTAATGTTAACTCCTAGACAAAGTTGAAAGGAAGGCCTTTCGTATCATTAACTCCCGTCCACTCACCAACTCTCTGCAATCTCTCTCTCTCCGCCGCAATGTTGCATCTCTCTCGCTATTCTATCGCTACTATAATAATCAGTGTTCCTCAGAGCTATCCCAGTGCATACCACCTCCTTTACGTAGGGCACGTGGTACCCGTCTTGCAACTCAATCCCACCCCTACTCTGTGCAACTCTCCAACCCAAGAGTGAAACATTACTCTCAAACTTTCTTCTACTCAACATCTGAGCTCTGGAACTCTCTCCCAGAATCAGTCTTTCCCTCTTCCTATGACTTAAATTGCTTCAAGCTCCATGTGTCCAGGCATTTTGGCTCGAACGTCCCTTGATTTTGGCCCTGTCACTCTTTCAACTATGGGGGAGGCACT
Organism: Paralithodes platypus; assembly: GCA_032716605.1. Classification (NCBI taxonomy): domain Eukaryota; kingdom Metazoa; phylum Arthropoda; class Malacostraca; order Decapoda; family Lithodidae; genus Paralithodes; species Paralithodes platypus. The sequence continues at coordinate 15,342,029 of CM064510.1, read as the reverse complement.
CGCTATAGGCAGTTATGCCTTTTGCCTCCCTCAATCACATAGAAAAAAAAAAAAAAAAAAAAAATTGCACGATGTATGTTGGGTGCTGCTGCACGAGGATGGGGTGGGGGTGAGGGAGGGGCTGGGGGATGGGATGGGTGAGGTGCGGGTGGGGATTGGGGAGCAGATGGGGGTTGGAATGGATTAGGATGGGGCGTGGTATGTTGAGTTGAGGATGTGGATGGTATGGGAAGGTTAGGTGGGTTAGGGAGGAGAGGTGGACAGGTTTTAGGGGGGGAGTGGATGATATGGGAAGGTTAGGTGGGTTGGGGAGGAGAGGTGGACGGGTTTTAGGCGAGGGATTTGACTGGGAGAGGGAGGGGCATGAGGAACAGGTCCAGGTGTTCGTGTAGTGTTTCTTGGAGGCAAGTGTTGTGCAGGTGAAGTGGGTCCAGTTCCTGCATGAATTGCAGAGAACTGAACCATTAGTGTGGCGACTCGAAGCGATGGGTTTTGAGCAAGTTGGACATATGTATGCGTAGGTGGGTCCTGGGTTGCTCTCAATGTCTCCGGCTAGAAGAAGTCTTCGAGAAATGACAGCCGGAGAGTCATTTCTCGGTGTAGGAAAAACTGTGTGATGTGTGTGTGTGGTGTGAGGTGTGGAAATTCCCGGCGCGACCGAAGCCGCTCCAAGGACTCCTGTACGAGTAGGCATAATTGCCCGAAATTGCCTTCATTCCCTGCTCATTTTCATGCATAAGCAAAAGCCAGAGCGTAATACAATTATGTATTCGTGAAAGTACGGTAATAGCTTTCAAATTACTCCTGAATCATCCCTGTACGACGTCTGGTTTTCTTGTAAGGATCTTGCAAACGAAGGGCAAAATTGCTAAAAATTACCAAATCCGATAGGCCTAGGCGAAATCGCTAATAATTACCAATTGTTTTCTGTTTTCGCTATGTGTGACGCTGCACATAAGTGAACTCTCTCTCACACAAACCTCAGTGTCGTGGCGGGGCCTGTAGGCTCCGGCTGACGTCCATCCGTGCTGCTTGCAAAAGCTGGCCTGGCTCACAGGCTACAAAATAGCCGGAAAATCGTCTCAGTCATATGAGGGGCCCCGCGGGAATGGGGTTAAGAAGTGTGGTTGTTTTGATTATTTGATAGGGTCACCATAAGGGTAATGGTGTGGCATTTGTTCTGTACAGAATCTTGGCCTTTTTGGTTGGGGTTTCTTAGGAATGTGACCTTTTTCGTTAGCCATGGAGAAACTGCAGAGGTACAAATTATTATAAGCAACCTCATGTTAAAAATATTGTATTGATTGTATGCGTGTATGCCCCGACAGAGGATATACTTGAAAGAAAGAAAGAGGAGTTCTGGATGAATGTGGAGGCGTGCCTGGAGAAGTTTGACAAGAACGAAAGAATATTTCTGATTGGGGATATGAATGGTAAGGTGGGTGATCGGAAAGTTGAGGGAGTGGTGGGAGGGTGGGGGGTACCATCAGAGGTGAATGGGAATGGTAGTGCACTTGTGGACGTATGTGTGGGGAGGAGGCTGTGGATAGCCAACACCTTCTTCCGACACAGAATGATCCACAGGTACACGTGGAAACGGATGTTGACGATGAAGGATAAGACAGTGGTGGAACGAAAGTCATTGATTGATTATGTATGTGTGGATGAACGAATGAAGAAATCTGTGATGGATGCTAGGGTGTATAGGGGTATTGGAGGGGGGTCTGTCTGATCATTATGTAGTGGTAGCTAAGGTTAGGATACAAAAGAAGTGGGTGAGGAGAGCTGGAGGGAGGCGAGAGGAGGGTGGAATGGTGAGGAGGGTGGAGAGGTTGCAGGAGGAGGAAGTCAGGGAGGAGTACAGGAGAGCAGTGGAAAGACGACTAGGTGGGTTCGACCTGGAAGTTATGGAGGAAGTGGAGGAGATGAGCAAGGTGTTTAAGGATGAGATCTGTGCAGCATGTGAGGAGGTGTGTGGAGTGAGGAGAAGAGGGAGGGGAGTGAAAGGAACAGCATGGTGGACAGAAGAGGTAAGAATAGCTGTGGAAGAAAAGAAGAAAGCATATAGAGAGTGGTTGGGTAGTAAAGGGAATGAAGATTCCGAGAGACAGAAACGAGCACCTGAGTGTAAAATGGAGGGAGAGTAAGAAACTGTTCTGGGAAGAAGTCAAGAAAGTTAGGGAAGGTAGCAAGGGAAACAGTAAGGGTGTGAAAGATAAGAATGGGAGAATGCTAGCCGAGAAGCAAGAGAGAGTCGAAAGATGGAGGGAGTACTTCAGCGAGTTGCTAAATGTAAGGAATGAAGAGCCAGCAAACATAGCTGGATATGGTATGGGAGGGAGAAGAAGAGAAGTAGTGGAGGAGGAGGTGGGGATCAGGAGGTCAGAAGTGTGGGAAGCCATGAAAAGAGTGAAGTTGGGGAAAGCACCAGGAACAGATGGAGTGTGTGGGTAAATGTTGAGGTATGGTAGTGAAATAGTGATAGAATGGGTATGGAAAATGTGCAAACTAGCATGGGAGAAGGGGAGTGCACCCGGTGACTGGAAGACTGGCATAATAGTCCCCCTATATAAGGGCAAAGGGGAAAGAGGAGTGTGTGGTAACCACCGAGGAATATGTCTTCTAAGCGTAGTAGGGAAGGTATACAGTAGGGTACCGGTAGTGATTGAGAGAGTGAGAGTGAGAACGGAGAAATGGATAGGCGACGAGCAGGGAGGGTTTTAGGAAGGGAAGAGGATGTGTAGATCAGATTTTTACCCTGAATTGTGTTGTGGAGAAGTATCTGGAGAAGAAACAAAAGGTGTATGTTGCCTTTATGGACTTGGAGAAGGCCTATGACAGAGTGGATAGAGAAGGTTTGTGGAAAGTACTTAGAATATACGGAGTAGAGGGCAAGTTGCTGAAAGCCGTGAAGAGCATGTATGAGGGTGTAAAGGCGGCAGTACGTGTGGAGAGTGAGCAGAGCGAGTTCTTTGACCTGAATGTTGGTTTGAAACAGGGGTGTGTGATGTCCCCGTGGTTGTTTACTGTATATATGGATGGAGTCATAAAAGAAATACTATAAAGAGCAGTGGATGTTGGTGTATCGCTGAAAAGGGAGGGAATTGAGTGGAAGCTACCTATACTGCTGTTTGCGGATGATACAGTTCTGATGAGTGATAATGAATGGGAGTTGCAGGGTCTGGTAAATGAGTTTGGAACAGTGTGAAAAACGGAATTTGAAGGTAAATGCGGGGAAGAAGAGCAAGGTTATGGTCTTCGAAAGGGGTGAAGTCACAGAGTGTGAGGTGAAGCTGAACGGTCAGGCTATGGAGATCGTCAACTCTTTTAAGTATCTGGGCAGTGTGTTGAGTAAAGATGGGACTATGGATGAAGAAGTGCGGGAGAGGGTACAACAGGGGAAGAGGGTTGTAGGAACGCTAAAAGCAGTAACAAGAAATAGGGTGGTCAGTATGGAAGTGAAGAAGTCCTTGCATGACAGTGTGGTAATCCCGACACTGACTTACGGAAGCGAATAGGAGTGCGTGCGGAGTTACATGGAGGGATAGACAGACTAATGAGGAAGTAAGAAGGAGGTGTGGTGTGGAGGTAGATGTGCTGGAAAGTGTGAAAAGGAACAACTTGAGATGGTTCGGCCATATGGAACGTATGGAAAGCGAGAGAATGACTAAGAGGGTGTATGAGAGCGAGGTGGAGGGACAGAGAGGGAGAGATAGACCGATTGAGAGGTGGAAGGATGGAGTGAGGAAGTACATGAACGAAGGCGGTGCTGGTTGGGGGGAGGGGCGTCGACTGACTGGGGACAGAGGTGCATGGGGGCGGTTCGTTCTTGGCCACCCCTTCGGGGATCACGGCGTCAGGCAATAGATGATAGATAGATGTTAAAAATATCTTATATATTTTTGTTTAGCTTTACTTGGCATTCCTCTTCCTCTATGTATCTAGCAATTTAACCCCCTCAAACTCCTTATGACGCGATGGTGTGGTAATTACCCCGGGCCAAAAAGCTCTAAAAGACGATCGAGTGATAACTCAAGCGAGCTTGAAATACGCAGGCGTTTCGTTCATGGTCACCCCTTCGGGGATCAAGGTGTCCGGCAATATATACCGGTAGGCTATAGATAAATTCATTTTTGGGCTATTTCTTCCATTTTATTTATCCTGTTAAAGTGCTTGATTGATTTTTGTGCTAATGTAGTTAGTATTTGGTGTAATTTCACATATTTCAGCTAAATCTGGAGAGCACATGCAATTTATTTGTGCATGTTCAGTAAGTATTGCTGGGGAAAGGGTTAATGTATTCATCTTTTGGGGTATTTATTCTATGTTTTTATCCTGTTTCTGTGATTGATTGAGTTTTGTGCTAATGTAGTTGGTATTTGGTATAATTTTACATATTTTAGATATATCAGAAGAGCACATGCAATATATTTGGGCATTTTCAGTTAGTATTGCTGGGGAAACGGTTAACATACAGTATTCATCATAGGAAGGGAATAGGATGTGTAGCTCAGATCTTTGCCCTGAAATATGTTGTGGAGAAATATCTTGAGAAGGGACAAAAGTTGTATGCTGCCTTCATGGACTTGGAGAAGGCCTATGACAGAGTTGATAGAGAAGGTACCGGTATGTAGAAAGTACTTGGAATATACGGAGCAGATAGCAAGTTGCTGAAAGCAGTGAAAAGCATGTATGAGGGTGCAAAGGTGTCAGTATGTGTTGAGAATGAACAGAGCGAGTTCTTTGATCTGAATTTTGGGTTAAAGAAAGGGTGTGTGATGTCCCCGTGGTTGTTCAATATATACTGAACTGTATATGGATGGAGTCATAAAAGAAATGCAAGGATGAGCAGTGGATGTTGGTGTACCACTAATAAGGGAAGGCAATGAGTGGAATGACAGAGTTGATAGAGAAGGTATGTGGAAAGTACTGTACTGAGAATATATGGAGTAGATGGCAAGTTGCTGAAAGCAGTGAAGAGTATGTATGAGAGTGCAAAGGTATCAGTACGTGTGAAGAATGAACAGAGGGAGTTCTTTGATCTGAATGTTTGGTAAAGCAAGGGTGTGTGATGTCCAGATGGTTGTTCTATATATACAGTATATGGATGGAGTCATAAAAGAAATACAAGGAAGAGCAGTGGATGTTTGTGTACTGCTGTTTGCTGATGATATGAATGGAAGTTGCAGGGTCTGGTAAATATTTTTGGAACAGTGTGCGAAAAATGGAATCTGAAGGTAAATGCGGGGAAGAGCAAGGTTATGGTCTTCGAAAGGGGTGAAGCCACAGAGTGTGAGGTGAAGTTGAACGGTCAGGCTATGGAGATTGTCAGCTCATTTAAGTATCTTGGCAGTGTACAGAGTAAAGATGGGAGTATGGATGAAGAAGTGTGGGAGAGGGTGCAACAGGGGAAGAGGGTTGTAGGAATGCTGAAAGCAGTAACATGAAATAGGGTGGTCAGCATGGAACTGAAGAAGTCATTGCATGACAGTGTGGTAATCCCGACACTGACTTACGGAAGCGAAGCATGGACGTTGTTGGAGAGATTCAAACCAAGAGTGAAAGGGATGGAAATGAGTTACTTGAGAAGTGTGTGCAGAGTTACATGGAGGGATAGACAGACGAATGAGGAAGTACGAGAGAGGTGTGGTGTGAATGTACTGGAAAGTGCGAAAAAGAACACCTTGAGATGGTTCGGCCATGTGGAACGTATGGGAAGCGAGAGAATGACTAAGAGCGTGTACGAGTGAGGTGGAAGGACAGAGGGAGAAATAAACCGAGAGAGAGGTGGAAGGATGGAGTTAAGAAGTATATGCGTGAAAGCGGTGCTGGATGGGAGGAGGGGCGTCGACTGACTGGGGACAGAGGTGCATAGGGGTGTTTCGTTCGTGGCCAATCCTTCGGGGATCAAGGCGTCCGTCAATAGATAGATAGATAAATTCATCTTTAGGGCTATTTCTTACATTTTCTTTATCCTGTTAGTGTACTTTATTAAATTTGTTGGTAATGTAGTTGGTAATTGGTGTAATTTTACATATTTCAGATAAAGGATGTCAACAGAATAACAAATGATGAGCTGAAGAGACGTTTAGGTATAAAGAGTATTAGCGAGGAGATGCGTACAAGTAAACTGGGATGGTATGGACATGTGGAGAGAATGGATGAACAAAATTGGGTGAAAAGATGCAGGTCTGCGATTGTGGAGGGAGCTGCACCAAGGGGTGGACCGAGTAAGACCTGGGATCGGACTATACGTGCCGATCTCAAATCCAAAAACTTGACAAGTAAAGCATCCCTTAACAGGGTTGCCTGGAACGCCGCCATTAGGAAAAGAGACTGAAACTGCACATCTGTGTGGAGCACTCAGTCTTAAAATGTTATGTACGTATGTATGTATAAATCTGAAGAGCACATGCAATCTATTTAGGCATTTTCAGTCAGTATTGCTGGGTAAAGGGTTAACATATTAATCTTTTGGAGTATTTCTTCCATTTATTTATCCTGTTAGTGAGTTTTATTGATTTCAGTGCTACTGTAGTGGTATTTGGTGTAATTTTACATATTTTAGATAAATCTGAAGAGGACATGCAATATATTTGGGCATTTTCAGTCAGTATTGCTGGGGAAACGGTTAGCATACTGTAGTCATCTTAGGAAGGGAAGAGGATGTGTAGCTCAGATTTTTGCCCGGAAATGTGTTGTGGAGAAATATCTGGAGAAGCGACAAAAGTTGTATGCTGCATTTATGGAGTTGGAGAAGGCCTATGACAGAATTGATAGAGAAGGTATGTGGAAAGTACCGGTACCGGTACTGAAAATATACGGAGTAGATGGCAAGTTGCTGAAAGCAATTAAGAGCATGTATGAGGGTGCAAAGGTGTCAGTATGTGTGGATAATTAACAGAGCGAGTTCTTTAATCTGAATGTTGGGTTAAAGCAAGGGTGTATGTGATGTCCCGATGGTTGTTCAATATATACCAGTACAGTATATGGATGGAGTCATGAAAGAAATACAAGGAAGAGCAGCGGATGTTGGTGTACCGCTGATAAGGGGAGGAAACGAGTGGAAGTTGCCTCAACAGTACAGTACCGGTACGACTGTTGCTGACAATACAGTTCTGATGAGCGATAGTGAATGGGAGTTGCAGGGTCAGGTAAATATGTTTGGAACAGTGTGTGAAAAACGGAATCTGGAGGTAAATGCTAGGAAGAGCAATATTATGGTCATTGAAAGGGGTGCAACCATAGAGTGTGAAGTGAGGTTGAACGGCTATGAAGAATGTCAGCTCATTTAAGTATTTGGGCAGTGTGTTGAGTAAAGATGTGAGTAGGCCTATGGATGAAGAAGTGTGGGAGAAAGTGTAACAGGGGAAGAGCGTTGTAGGAACTCTGAAAGCAGTAAGAAGAAATAGGGTGATCAGCATGGAAGTAAAGAAGTCCTTGCATGACAGTGTGGTAATCCCGACATTGACTTATGGGAGGGAAGCATGGACGTTTCTGACTGGGATTGATCATTGATAATCATCGGTTATGCTAGTTGGAAAATTAGTGGGGTAGAATGTAGAGTTCGGGTGTACCGCCAGCCTTGTTTACACCACGCGGAGCGGCGGCGGATGCTGGCCATCATGTTCCCGTCTATTTGACTGCTTTTGGATACAATAATAGGTTGAGGGGGGTCACCCCCCCATGACATATTGTCATCATCATATATATTGCCAGCAGGAGGCAAATAACCGAAAAAAACGCCTTCAAAATAGACGCGAACTAAAGGCTGGTTCACACATAGCCGAGTCGGTGCGCGAGTCCAACACGAGTGATGAAATTTTGCTATTCAGCAATGACTCGTCGATACTCCTCAACACTCGTATAGACTCGTGCTACGCTCGTATATACTCGACACACTCGTGGGTACTCGCCACGGGGTCCAAAAATTTCATGCATGCATGAAATTTTTGGGTCCCGTGGCGAGTACCCATGAGTGTGGCCTAAATACGTGTAGACTCGTGTACATACGTGTTAACTCGTGTTTGACTCTGAATAACTCTTCGTTATTCGTGTTAACTCGTGTTGACTCGTGTAAACCCGTGTAACACTCTTTGGTGATTCGTCGCTTTTCGTCATCATTTCGACGTTGACGAAGCAACACGTGTCTACACGCAACAACACGTATGTAACACACATGCAACACGTATCAACAAGAGTAGAAAGCACGAATGTGAGTGCCAAAATTTGGTGCCCCCATGATGCCAGAGTTTAAACGATTCAAACACAAGTGAAAACACGAGTAAACAAGAGTAAACACGATCCACTGAGAAAAAAACACGAGTGTAACACGAAAAAGCAAGTGTCATTTGAAATACCGTTATTTAAAAAATGTAGGAAGAATCAACGAGAGTTTACACGGATGTAACACGAGTCAACACGTGTGCAACAGAGATCCAACGAGAGTCAACGCGTTGTCTTTCGTGTTGATCCGTATAAAAATCGTGTTGATCCGTGTAACAATCGCGTTGACTCGTCCATACTCTTTGTTTACGTGCCCTGGAATGTGGCCATTATTTTTCAAATTTTTGACACTCGTGTTGGGTTCGTGTTACACTCGTTTTGACTCTCAGTTACTCGTACAGACTCTTGCATGAACACGTGTTGACTCGTATTGAATCGAGTTAACTCGTGTTACACTCTCCTTGACTCGGGAACAATTGCTACTCGCGGCCGACTCAGCCTCCAGCGACGGCGATAATCGACGAGTGTGACTCGTGTTGGACTCGCGCACCGACTCGGCTATGTGTGAACCAGCCTTTAACCACGGTGATCGACTTATGTAAACATTACGGCGGCGGTGTCGGCGTCGGACACTTGCGATAATGTTCCCGTCTATTTTGAATGCCATTGGATACAATAATATGTTGAGGGGGGGCTTTGCCCCCATGACGTGTTGTCATCATCATATATATTGCCAGTAAGGGGCAAACAACCAAAAAAAATTGCCGCAAAGCCCTCCCCTCAACATATTATTGTATCCAATGGCAGTCAAAATAGACGGGAACATGATGGCAAGCTTCCGTCGCCGCTCTGCGCAGTGTAAACAATGGTGGCGGTACGCCCGAACTCTACATTCTACCCGGCTAGGCCTATATTATAGGCTACAATAAATAAGTAGGCTAGGCTATTTTTTCTATAGGCTATGCCTAGTCTAATATTACAATTTAAGGTAGCATTCAAGTTGACTACAGCAGGACTTACCCTTGACCAGGTATAGGCTATCCTAGTGTTTAATAGGCCTATACCCCTTTGAAAGGACATTAGCCTAGTCTAACCTAACAACCTTACCTAACCTATTATAGTAGGCTATTATGGGTGGGGGCTGCTGCCCCCACACCCCAATTTTTGGTGTATTTGTCTATTTTGTCTGTGAAGTGGGAATTTTTTCAATTTGTCGATAACGAAAATCCTCCATGCGGACTATAGCTTATGGAGAAAAATATGGCGAATCTATTGTTGCCTATTATCTCTAATAAATTGTTTCTCATAATGCTGCAGTAGTGTCGTTTAAAATACCAACCATTTAATTGTGTGCCTTTAAAAATGACCTAAATTAGGCTATAGGCTACTGGAAGATTAGAAGAATCTTTAAGAAAGACTAGGTTAGGGTTATTGTCGTGCCAAAGCTAGATTATAGCCTAAATGTAAAAGGAAGTGAATAAAATGAAATATGCCGAAAAAAATCGACGTCAAAATCGACGCAAAGTTAACCGCGACGATCGCCCTATGTAAACATGACGATCGTACACCCGGTAACTACATCCATCCCATTAAAAGTTACTGTGGGACACCAAATATGTTGAGGGGGTCTCTGCGGCTCTGCCCCCCCACGTCGGCCCGTCACGTATTATGATGTACGGTAAGTTATCATCATCTGTGCTAATTCATAGGATCCCCAATTAACCTCTGAAGTGCGCATGGGGGTAATTAGACACCTCTCCCTGTGCGCATGTATTTGAGGTGTTTCCGTCACTAAAATATTCATTGTACCATTAATAGCATTAATACTTATCCATATGCGCCTATTATGGGTTGATTATAAAGGTATTAACCTGAAACAACAATAAAACGAGTGAAAACAGCGTTTGGATGGTCAAAATCGGAGATATAGCCCGCGAGTTGTATAATGTATGGGTGAGGCAAGCTGCTTTCCCGCCAATTTCCCCCAAGGCCACTGAGACACAGTCGATCGATACTCTCTCTCTCTCTCTTGCATTCGCTTGCTATCAGTGCTCTGCAACCGGATTTCTAATGTTAGCACGAAAATATACCTCAGAATAAGGGAATAACAGGGAAAATAGGTGATAACTGAAGGAGAGGAGGAAAGTGGGGAAGGAGGGGAGGTAGAGGACTGAGATTTTGCATGGATCAGGGGCAAAAAAAAAAAAAAAAAAAAATAACACAATTTTGATGTCAAAAGTTGATTTTTTTTTCTCTGACTCTTAAAGAGTCTCCCCGCAGTCCGCCGGGGGAACTCTTAAGAGTCTCCCCGCAGTTCCCGGGTTAACACCTTACGAGCGGCCTATGCGGTTTATTTATATGTACCGCCCAGCGGGGTGTTTTTAGCCAAAATAGGGCTGTTTACGTGATCATTGTCATGCCTAAATAAGACCCAGAACGTAAAACAAGTACCTATCCCTGAAAGGGCATAAACAGAGCTTTCGAATGACACCATAACGATCCTTTTATGATGGCTAGTTTTCTTGCAATAACCGTGCAACGCGAGTGCAAAAAGCATGTAATTCGGTACTTTCCCCATATAATTCAGTATGTAGCGAGTGAGAGAGGGAGGAGGGAGCTGAGATTCGTGTCAGTAGGTTTGCCGCGGTGGTCTGGAGCAGTCATACGCTCGCTAGTCTCCTGCCACCACTTGTCTCTCTCTCTCAGCAACATTACGTGCTGAAATTGCCACTCGACGTATGTCGAGCGCCGCCACATAGTCCAGCTTTATTTAACTCGACTTATGTGGTGAGCCGCTAATTAAGGGTTAAGGACAAAGTCAATCAACAGACGAAATAAGCTCCCAAATTACAATAACATAGCGGCCCGCCGTTTATGGGCGACTTTTTACACGTCATTTTAAATGTTACTTTCCTGCCCTGGTCTAGGCCTAATAGATTTTTCCAAAGAATCAAACTTAAATTAAAAGGAAGTAGCCTAGCCTACAGTGTATAGGAAGGCTATTCCAACATGCATTCCAGAACTTAGGCTAGCCTAGGCCTAGGCTATATGAAAATTTGTGGGTGGTCTGCCAAAAAAGAATCACTAGGCCTATTAGGCTATGGGTAGGCTAGTATGGGGTGCATTTTGCAAATTTTCTGAACTCTTAGGCCTAGGCTAGGCTAAATTAAAACTCACAAAATCTGAGTAAAACCAGCACTAGAATTTTGTCTTGTCTTGTCTTGGGGCAACCTCAGGCGAATACTCGCCCACTCCGGCCCTACCGTAGTCGCGGAGATCCTATGTCACAATTAAATTAGTTTATAGTTAAGGTTAAAATTCACCACCGTGTCACTTTCATTCTAGGTCATTCGTAGAACCGTAACACTGTAAAGGCAACAACCCAATAGCAGGTCATCAGGTGGTGAACCAGAGACCTACAAACCACGGTACTAGGGCCAGAGCAATGTCTTGAAGCGAGGTGCCCTTATCAACCAACCCCAGACAATTCAGTAGGAGCTGTCGGAAGGAATCCATCTTTGAAGACAGAAAGGGACGCCCATCCACATGCTCAGTGACGGGACGAGGCGAGGCTTAGGAGGCATATGTAGGACGACCAGATGTAGGATGTGGAGGGGAAGAGGTACCGTACGACGATACATGGGATGCGGAGACTGCGGAGGGAAGAGCTTGTCAAAGTCATACGGTTCCTCAGGACCTCAACAATAACCGGGGGACGGCCGGTGCGGGCAATGGTCGATCGCCGTAGTTAATATAAGTTCGCGGTCGCGGAGATCCTATGTCACAATTAAATTAGTTTATAGTTAAGGTTAAAATTCACCACCGTGTCACTTTCATTCTAGGTCATTCGTAGAACCGTAACACTGTAAAGGCAACAACCCAATAGCAGGTCATCAGGTGGTGAACCAGAGACCTACAAACCACGGTACTAGGGCCAGAGCAATGTCTTGAAGCGAGGTGCCCTTATCAACCAACCCCAGACAATCCAGTAGGAGCTGTCGGAAGGAATCCATGTTTGAAGCCAGAAAGGGACGCCCATCCACATGCTCAGTGACGGGACGAGGCGAGGCTTAGGAGGCATATGTAGAACGACCAGATGTAGGATGTGGAGGGGAAGGGGTACCGTACGACGATACATGGGATGCGGAGACAGCGGAGGGAAGAGCTCGTCAAAGTCATACGGTTCCTCAGGACCTCAACAATAACCGGGGGACGGCCGGTGCGGGCAATGGTCGATCGCCGTAGTTAATATAAGTTCGCGTCTATTTTGACGGCGAATTTTGTTGTAGTTAGACTAGGCCTAGGATATTTGCCCCCTGCTGGCAATATATATGATGATGACAATATGTCATGGGGGCGATTGACCCCCTCAACATATTATTGTATCCAACGATCTCTAACCTCTGTATCTCAAAAAGGGCTAGAGCAAATTGGCTGTAAATTTCCACATCTAGGCTATTCCTTGACAGATTTGCTCCCTCCAATTAATATTTATTAGCATAAATTCAGCCTAGTTTAGCCTATAAAACAAAAACTAACATTTGTTTAGCCTAGGCCTACATATAAAAAGAAAAAACCCACTCGTACTGCAATTATAAGCATAAATATGAGTATCTAAGTTACAAAGCAAATGTTTTTGTATAGCCTAAAATAAACCATAAAATTGTCATCTGTCAACTGTTGAGGTCATAAATATAAAAAAATCTAATACATTAGGAAAAAATGCGTTAAGAGTTGTGTTAGCGGGTCTATCGTCCTCTTTATTGACGTAGTCGCACGCTCGCAGTTACATTCGCGTCTAATTTGACTGTGGTTATTTGCCCCTGCTGGTGATATATGATGATGACAATAAGTCATAGGGGGATAAAGCCCCTTCAACCCATTATTGTATCTCACGGCCAGGCGTTGGGTAAATTGTTTTGTTACCGGCCGGCGGATTGAGGATGGCTTTACCAAGTTTACCCCAGCAGTTAAATTAGAAGCGAATGTAGGCCTAACTGCGAGCGTGCGACTAGGCTATATAAACAAAGCTTTTGGTATGCCCACAACTACAACTCTTACCAAAACTGCAATTAGCCTATTTTTGTTTTGTTTTTTCAGTCTAGGCTAAATTGGTGAGGCTAGGCTAAATTATTTAGCTGCAATTAGCCTAGCCTATTTTTGTTTGTTCTTTCAGTCTAGGCTAAATTGTGGTAGGCTAGGTTAAATTCTTTAACATGTGTACTATTGTGTAGGCCTGTGCTTTCCAATAGAAGTAAAAATATGTAGCATAGCCTAATGCAATTTTACTAAAACCCAAGCCTACCTGAATATAGCCCTATGCAGAGCTCAAAAGCAAAAAAAAAAAAAATATGTTGAGCAGTGAAATAAAATTAAGCTAGGCCTAGGCCTGGTTTCTCATAGGCCTAATAACCTAATGAAGTATACTATAGCCTAACCTAATTTAAGTTATTTCACAAAAAACTAATAGGCCTACCCAGCCCTCCTCATGCATTATTTTCCATTGTAAAATAAGTTTGTGATACACTACGAAAGATTATTCAACATGGAATTTGAATGGAATAGAGAAGCTTAGCAACGAAAAGCCAATACTCCCCCTCCCTGTGATTGTACCAGCTTTTGTAAGCAGTGCAATAACTTAATGAAGGACAGAAAAGCTGCAGGATGCTCTGGCATTCTAGCCGAGATGATTAAGGCCTCAGGTGAGAAAGGAGTAGGTGTGTTCAATGAGCTAATTAACTTCATCATCAGAGAGGAAGTAATATCTGATGAATGGCACAAAAGTATATTATATACTGTATACGAGCAAAGGGGACTCATTGGATAGGGAAAATTATAGGGGCCTGAAAATACTTGATCAAGTCATGAAGGTCTGTGAGAAAGTCTTTGAAGGTATGATATTGACGATATGCAGTTTGGTTTCATGCTAGGACACGGCACAATCCAAGTCATGAAGGTATTTGTGTGATAATGAAGATGTATGAGGACTCACAAACGGCAGTGAGGGTGAAAGATGTACCGGTACTGAGTGATGAGTTTTCAGTTCGCGTCGGAGTCCACCAGGGCTCTGTGTTAATGAAGCCCTTTCCTCTTTTTTGTTTATGGTTCTGGAGGCACTATCTGGTGATTTCAGAGTTGGGCTCCCCTGGGAACTGCTATAAGGGTCCTGAAAATGCTTGACTAAGTCATGAAGGTCTGTGAGAGAGTCTTAGAAGGTATGATAAGGGAAAGATACTGTATGTACTGTATGTACTTAAAAGATAGGGATCTGATGTTGTGTTTGCAGACCGGGAGAAGGCCTTTGAAGGCCAGAGAAGTTGTGCAGTAGGCTAGGAGAAAACTTGGCGTTGAGGAGTGGCTGGTGCATGTGATAATGAAGATGTACGAGGACTCACGAACGGTAGTGAGGGTGAAAGGTGTACAGCTGAGTGAGGGACATATACAATACTTCTTGTTGAGGATATAGGGTAGTGAAGCTGTGAAGCTTATGTCACCCTATCCGGGCGGAAAGGACCCCAGGGTGGAGAGGTTTCACAGGGAGGACGGGGACATCGTAGATTTCAGGGGAGGGCACCCAAGCCCCGCAGTCGACGGAGACGCCCCGCCAACCTCAGGAACTTCTTCGTTAGCAGGAGGACCTTGGATTGACATATACAGTACAGTACTAGATATTTGGTAAGGGTTAGCTTTATATCCCATGTACTGGTTACTAGGGACATATACTAGGTGTTAGGTGGAGGTTAGTTTTGTATCCAAAGTACTGGGTACTAGGGACATATACTAGGTGTTACGTGAGGGTACTGAGTGATGAGTTTTCAGTTCGCGTCGGAGTCCAACAGGGAATTGTGTTAATTAAGCCCTCTCCTCTTTTTTATGGTTCTGGAGGCACTATCTAGTGATTTCAGAGTTAGGCTCCCCTTGCAACTGCTATAAGAGGCCTGAAAATGCTTGGCCAAGTCATGAAGGTCTGTGAGTGTGAGAGAGTCTTTGAAGGTATGATAACTTCATAGTCAGGCAGCTGCAGGAAAGATATCTAAGAGGTGTTTTTCCGGTCCCGTCTCAAGACCACCGTCGCAAGATCTACCCGAAAAACTGTTTTTCTGGTCCCGTCGCAAGCCCACCTTTAGCAAGCGAGACACCAATATTCTCTTGCGACGGCAAGAGAGCTCCGGAGTTGACGGCAAGCTGAAACATCTCGCTCAACTTACTGTTTCTCCATTCTAATTTATTTCGGTATATTTGTTTATCCAAACATTATGTTATAATTTACTTGCGTATTATTAGGAAGTAGAGTAATAAGAGCCCACAGTAACGTATATCCAATTGTTGATAATAAATTAATGTGGGACAGTACGCTTGGTTAAATTTTGTCCACGAAACAACAACAAACCCCAGCTTTGACTAGGCCTAGGCTATGCTATTTACGGATTGTTTTTTCATATCAGAATTGCATTTATATAATCCTTATGATAATTAAATTGGCGGTGAATGTTATTCCGATGAAATGGAAGTTGTATAGCCTAGCCTATATATTTGTAAGATGTGTGCTGGCTTGGAGCAAGCCTGTGTTGTTTTTCCTGTCCTGTGATGATCTTGCGACGGCTCGGTTGAGACGGTGGTCTTGTGACGGGCCCGGAAAATCACGTCTCTACTGAAAGTAAGAAGTTGTGCAGTAGGCTAGGAGAAAATTTGGCGTAGAGGAGTGGCTGGTGCGTGTGATAATGAAGATGTATGAAGACTCACGAACGGTAGTGAGGGTGAAAGGTGTACTGAGTGAGGGACATATGCTAGGTGAAGGTTAGTTTTGTATCCCACGTACTGGGTACTAGGGACATATACTAGGTGTTATGGAAGGGTTAGTATTGTATCCCAAATACTAGGTACTAGGGACATATACTAGGTGTTACGTGAGGGTTAGCTTGGTATCCCACGTACTGGGTACTAGGGACATATACTAGGTGTTACGTGAGGGTTAGTTTTGTATCCAACGTACTGGGTCTAGGGGGCGGCAGCCTCCACCCATAATACTAGGATAGGTTAGGTAAGGTTGTTAGGTTAGGCTAATGGGGATGTAGTTTCCGAGTGTACGGTCGTCATGTTTACATTTGTCGATCGCCGTTGTTAACCTGCCCTTCCCTACCTATCATGTGTTGATTGGTTGTCCATCTTGATCTAATTCTTCAGGCCAGCCCTATTAGAGTATTTTGGGGGAACTCAGTGGTGTGGTTAAACTATTTTTAATATATATTTGTTTAAATATGTAAGATATGCAATAAATTATGTAAATTGTTTTTACTTTATACCCATACATATAATTGTCATTATTAAGGAAATTCCATAGACTATTTGCATCGCTAGGCCTAGCTTCCTTATTTCTATTAATTTCCTCCAGTTCACAATGAAACCTATTGCTAATTTCCTTGTTCTTCAGCAGCCGCGGCGGTGTCGGCGTTGGACGCTTGGGATAATGTTCCTGTCTATTTTGAATGCCATTCGATACAATAATATGTTGAAAGCCCCCCCTCACCCCCCCATGACATGTTATCATCATATATATTGCCAGTAGGGGGCAAACAAAAAAAAAAATTGCCGCAAAGCCCTTCCCTCAACATATTATTGTATCCAATGGCAGTCAAAATAGACGGGAACATGATCGCAAGCGTCCACCGCCGCCGCCGCCGTCATGTTTACATGGTCGATCGCCGCAGTTTGGTTAGGCCTATTTGCCCCCCTCAACATATTATTGTATCCAACGGCATTCAAAATGGACGGGAACATGATGGCAAGCTTTCGTCGCCGCTCCACCGCCATGTTTACATGTGTCGATCGCCGTGGTTAAGTTCGCGTCTATTTTGACGGCGATTTTTTTCGGTTATTTGCCCCCTGCTGGCAATATATAAGATGATGACAATATGTCATGAGGGGGGGACCTCAACAATGACCTCTAACCTCTGTATATCAAATAGGGCTAGAGCAAATTGGCTGCAAATTTCCACATCTAGGCTATTCCTTGACTGACTCTTCCTAAATGGTCGACATATTCAGGGTGTCAAACGACGCTGTTTTTTTGAGTGATAACGCAATGAACTTTTTGTATAATGATAACAGAAACTCCCCCCCCCCCCAAAAAAAAAAAGGTAGGCTAGGCTAAATTGACACAATTTTGGTCTCCATATTTTCCATCTTGATTGTTTTTTTATTGCAGGAAATACTGTTTTAGACACCTAAATTCTCAAAAAAACAATCTGGGGGGCATGCCCCCGGACCCCCCTAGAGCTCGCGCCTTCGCCGCGCTATAATGATAACAAAATAATAAACCATAATGATAACACAATTCATATTTTGTGGATTGACACCCTGGAGTCACATATTAGCTTGATCACTCTAGGCCTAGTTGTTTTTTAGTTACAGAGGTTATAGCCTAGGTCATGATTTCTTGCCTACTTACAGCGAATAGACTAGGCCTATTGTAGATTGGTAAAATATTTGCTTAATAGGCCTAGGCTATGCAATTGTCTCGATTTGACTAATTTTACCTAATTAGGCTAGGCCTAAAGCAGCCTCAGTCTATTCCCAAACCCCAAACAGTATCCCATGTTAAGCCCTAGGCTAGGCCTAGGCCTAATCCCACTCTCAATCAAAATTCGAACTGATAAATTCGTACCTACCGGTAGCGCTGCCTAGGCTAGGCCTATATTTTTCGTGAATAGATATAGAAAATGGTTTAAAGGAAAGAGCATCTTATATTATGTTCAAATAATATGTAATAGCATTGTGTATGGTTGTATTACATTTAAATAGTGATAGATGTGTATATTAATGGGATAAATACTCCGAAGTTCACATACGTTCAGAACATTTTGTGCAACACTGTTGCCAGATACTAATCAATCCCATTATCATTATATCATAATGGATTTTATTCATTTGCATAATTTCAAATACCTAGGACATTAATATAATATTTTCCTATCTTTTTTGTAGTGATATTTGTCTGATTTAGTGGTATATTGGTGTCTGTCTAGGGTTATAATGCATTGTGAAAGTTACCTCTGCATCTCTGACTTGGCTTAAGTACCCCTGCTTTCTTTGAGTACTACACGGCAAGAGAAGCTTTCGGTTCTGTCTCAGAGTGTCAATTACTGTTCAAGGTAAACACAACTGCTAAATTCGACCTCATGTTCAAATAATATGTAATAGCATTATCTATGGTTGTATTAGACAACAATCGTGATAGGTTTCTATTTTATGTGGATAAATAGTATTAAGCTGAATAAACTAAATACCGAAAGTTCACTAGAGTGGTTGTTGATACATATGAGGGAGGAAGAAGATAGGAAAGAAGGGCTAGGCAGTGTTGCCAGTTGTATAGCTAGATATTACCGCTAGATGTAGAGCTATTTACTTCAATTTAGCAGCCATTTTTTCATATCTAGAGAGATTTACTAGGGATAATTTAAAAATGTCAGACATTCTAGTCATATTACATTGTAAAATTTGCAAAACAAACAAACCAAAACTCTTTAGAAATTGCAGCATTATTCTAACATTGTTTGACTATGTAGCAACATGCTAGCGACTTTTGAGAAAGGATCTAGCGGTATTTTGTGGAGACATACTGGGTGGTGGTTGCAGTGGTGCCAGTTGTAAAGCTACATATTACCGCTAAATGTAGAGCTATTTACTTTAATCTAGCAGCCATTTCTTTTATATCTAGAGACATTTACTAGGGATAATTTGAAAATTTCAGACATTCTAGTCATACTACATTGTAAAATTTGCAAAACAAACACACCAAAACTATTTAGAAATTGCAGCATTATCCTAACATTGTTTGGCTATGTAGCAACATGCTAGCGACTTTTGAGAAAGGATCTAGCGGTATTTCGTGGTAACACTTTAGGAGGGTTAAAATACGAGTCACACGGGCAATTGCCAAAACTTTAAAGGTCCATATCATTGTTATTAAACTAAGCATTTGGCAAAGGGAGGAATTGTTAAAAACCTTAGCCAATACTCTGTCATTCACCAAAAATAAATTTGAATTTATCATTATTATTTGGTAGGGTAGGTATGTATAGGTAGGTTGGCTAAATAATTGCTGGAATTCGTAGGGACTCGAACGGTTTTGAGAGAGTTAAATAAAAAAACAAAATATAGGACTGAATAATAAAGAGATTATGTTATTAAGCAAAACTGGGGGATGCGTGGAAGCCTATAGACTGTAGACGGTAAACTTTGCGTGTGGTAGCGAATTCGGTTTTAAAGTAATTTAAGAATAGACAGTTTTCAATGCTGCGGCCAAACTATTCCACCCATTTATATTTGTTTGGTATCAAAACGTTCGGAATCGTGAGCCTCACCCAACTAAGCAAGCATGGCTCTGATCATCGGCGTAGTTTTCAAGATGTGGAATTTTAAGTGGAATTCGAGTTTTTTTCAAGATTGCCGGAAACAAACCCACATGCAAAAGCAAAACCTTCTCTATAAAATTTGCGGAGCATTAGTAGGGAAGTGCGTATGCCAAAGCCCAGTCGTTCCTGTGAGTGGGAGAGACGGTATTTAAGCGTCAAGTTTTTCGGGAAATCGGCTGCCACGGACCTGTTTGGCCACCATGCCGGATGTTTAGCATATCAAAAGTTGCCCAATACAAAAACGCACCTCTTGTGAAAGTTTGATCCTGATCCTTACAGATGCCGGACTGTAATTATATTTTGTTTTATATACTGTGTAATGTAATGTGGGAACAGTGACCATAATATATACATGTAATCATGTTTTTTGTGTATATATACTGTGTTTTGAAATGTGGAACCAATGACCAGAATGTCTCACTGTAATTAAAGTTTGTTTTTGTAATGTGTTATGTAATGCGGAGAGTTGCACCAACGATAACAGACGGTGGTCATGTTGTTGCCCCTGTTTGTCTATTTGTTTGATAATAAACAAAATATCTTTATAAGTTGTGAACCGATGCACACGAACGTTGGTGGCCAGGTAATATATACGCCAAGGATGAAGTGATTACATTAAGGGGAGATGAGGCGGTTTGCTAGACAACCTTCTCCCTCATGTTTAGCCCCATTAGTTTTCAGACTTAAAGATGTTTCCCACATTAGTTTGTTGATTTTAAGACATTCCGCCCCATTTCTTTGTCAATACTAAGACCTTCTTAGGTGTCGATTTTTTTCCTGGCGAACGATAGTGAGCCTGTAATTTTGGAAAAAGCAGCCCTCCAGGGATATTTTTCTACTGACAAATTTACGAATTAATCTAAAAGGGGGATCTAATGAATGTGTTTTAAAAGTTTGATGGAGGTCTAGGAAGGAAACTAGAAACATAATAAATGAAGGATAAAATCGACCAAAAAGTGAACCATCATCATTAAGGAGGTGATCGGTAGACCCCGCTTACCTCTGCCAGTGTAGGTGGAGGTATGCGCTCTACCGAGTGCCCTCTCTAGTTACAGATAATTGTACAGTTATTATTATAGTTATTACAGACTCTGAACTCTGTTGCCTATTCAGTTATATACCTTGCATGTTGAATAAAAACACTATAGATACATTTATTACGAGTACTAGACAATAATGGATACTGTGAATCACATTGCTTTTTTGTTTCTTATTCTTTTTAAATATATCTCTGTTATTACAAAAATGAGACAATGCTTTTGCTTTCATTAGTTATATAGTAATGTTTTTATAATTCCTACGATTGATATATGTATCAGTTCTACGCTTTAATGATTTGCCATGGCAACTTACATATCTACTTTAATACTAACGAAGACACATAGCGTAATGTAGATTTATAGAATATGGGAATTAATCCGAGTGCTTTGAAGGCAACTACAAATAATTACAAACAAAACAAAACTAAAAACAACCATCCAATCTCACAATATTAATCAGTGTTGGAAATGAAAGACAGGTATTGGAATTATTTTTAACATCGTTCTTAGCACCAATAATCCCCCAATGAATTTAATGAAAGCATGTGATTCTCCCAGGTATTAGGATAAATAATTCTGCATATGGTTTTAGCATTTAACTCACACAGAACACAACGTAATAATCCTTCAGCATTATTGATACTATAAAATATTAAACATGACAGTAATCGTATTATATTTTAGGGTACGAAGTCGGAATATAATTATTCATATTAACTATTTATCCCCAAAAAGGGAATTGGGCCTGAGCATATAGATATAGATATAGATATAACTATTTAGAGTACCGGTACTTAAAATTTAAATGGCGATGTAATTCATTAATGCTTTCAAATACAAGCATTACAAGCTCTGGAATTATGATCGAGGAAAATCTGTCTTTCTGTCTCTCTCTCTCGCTCTCTCTCTCTCTCTCTCTCTCTCTCTCTCTCTCTCTCTCTCTCTCTCTCTCTGCATGTTAATGTGCTTTTAATGAGTTTCTATAATTATATGCACCCTAATCTGACAACAAGCATACCTATACCTATATATTACAACCCCCCCCCCCCTCACACACACACATACACACGTTCATACATACAGTATATCAATGAATATATATATACCGGTATATATATATATATATATATATATATATATATATATATATATATATACCGGTATATTATATATATATATATATATACTGTATATGTATATATATATACCGGTATATATATATATATATATATATATATATATATATATATATATATACACACACACACACACACACACATATCTACATACACTATTGTTCGTACAAATTTCAATACACAGCTATACACAAACACATGCACACATATACTGTATATCAGCACTTTAGACATGCACTAAACGAAGGGAAATATATTCAGTAATTTAATGATAACATAATGATAATGAGCATTGTTTTAGTGTGTGTGAGTGTGTGTGTGTGTGTGTATATATATATATATATATATATATATATATATATATATATATATATATATTAGTATATATATATATATATATATATATATAGGCTATAATATATATATATATATATATATATATATATATATTAGTAAAGCCAGGTAATACATTTTCTTTAATACATACGAGGTTGAAAGAAATGGCAATTTCTGCTTGGAAATTTTATTATTCAAAGTTTCCAGGTCTCTGATGAGTTTTCGCTGGGGGGCAGGAAGTAGATGAAGGAGATGAGCAAAATTCATGGTGGTACAGGGTTACATCAATGTACATGATGATACAGGATATACGACGCGTTTCACTGGACAACCAGCATTATCAAGTAAGGATAGAATGATATAAAAGGTAAACAGGAATGGTATATATAGAGGGTGGAGGATCAGAGGAGGCGAAAATCAGGGGGCAAAAGTCTGCTATTGGTGGAGGGGTATTCTAGGAGAGAGAAAGGGCGAACCGCTTCACGCATGCGCACTGGATGCGGGATGGTGGTCGGTTGGCGGGGTCGAAGCTGATTGGCTGCGTGTCGAGGGGCGTGGCCTAAGTTCTGTAGTACGTGTGGCGCCTGCGGAAGACGAAGCTGAAGGAGGTAGCGCGGGGGGCTGCATCAAGGGCACCGGGGGGCGAGGGGAGGTGTTAGGTCCTGTAGGAAAGTGCCTTTTGGCAGAAGGAAGGATCTGAAGGTCCAGAGTTTGGTTGTTGATGTTGGGATGTAAGGCTTGGATATATAAAGCTTCGAGTATAGGTAATCTCCTTGGGTCACTTTCTTTATCGAGTATGGTGGTGTGTTTCTCTACCTCGTTGCGTGTGAGGTGGGGGTGGTCAGGGGTGAGATAGTGGTCTTTGATGGCTCCAGCCTGAAGGTGAAGAGTTAACCGACGTGAAAGATGAGTCTGCGTCATACCAATATAGGAATGAGGTCCACAGTCCTCATAATTACAGGTATGTTGGTAAATGACGTGATCGTCGGTCATCGGGCTCTTTATTTTGGTGGAAGCTGGTTTGTTGCGGAGAACGAGGTTGGAGGTCTTGGGGGATTTGTAATAAATTATTAATTTAATTTTGTTTTCCGGGTTGGTTGGGTGGATTGGAGATTATTTCTTTTAAGACGGCCTCGTCATTTTTGTGTTCAGAGGACATAAAATTGCGGTAGAAGATCTTAATTTCATTGGGGGGGTCAAAATTGGGAGGGCTTTGGGTGTACCATTTTTGAAGATGGTGGTTGATGGTGCTGGAGATGTCGGAGTTGGAGTATCCGTTATTTACTAAAACTTGGGATAGTCTTTCTAGTTCCTGGTGGGTGTCGGCCCAGGTAGAGCAGTGCGTGAGGGCTCTCCTAACATAGGCGGAGATGGAGGATAGAAGATAACGGCGGGGGCATTCACTATCGCCGTTGAGGCATTGTCCTGTGTTAGTTGGTTTAATGTAGACGGTGGTTTTGAACCCATGGTCGTTCAGAGCTACGAGGATGTCGAGGAAGGGGAGTTGTCCATTGTTAGATTTTTCAAAGGTGAAGTTAAGTCCGGAGGAGGTCATGAAGCGACCCGGAAAACCCGGAAAACCCAGAAAACAAAATCAAATTAATAATTTATTAAAATCCCCCAAGGCCTCCAACCTCGTTCTCCGCAACAAACCAGCTTCCACCAAGATAAAGAGCCCGATGACCGACGATCACGTCATTTACCAACATACCTGTAATTATGAGGACTGTGGACCTCATTCCTATATTGGTATGACGCAGACTCGTCTTTCACGTCGGTTAACTCTTCACCTTCAGGCTGGAGCCATCAAAGACCACTATCTCACCCCTAACCACCCCCACCTCACACGCAACGAGTTAGAGAAACACACTACCATACTCGATAAAGAAAGTGAGCCAAGGAGATTACCTATACTCGAAGCTTTATATATCCAAGCCTTACATCCCAACATCAACAACCAAACTCAATATATACCCTTCCTTTTTACCTTTATATCATTCTATCCTTACTTGATAATGCTGGTTGTCCAGTGAAACGCGTCGTATATCCTGTATCATCATGTACATTAATGTAACCCTGTACCACCATGAATTTTGCTCATCTCCTTCATCTACTTCCTGCCACCCAGCGAAAACTCATCAGAGACCTGGAAACTTTGAATAATAAAATTTCCAACACAGAAATTGCCATTTCTTTTAACCTCGTATGTATTAAAGAAAATATATATATATATATATATAATATATAGATATATAGCTAAATAAATCGATAGAGAGAGAGAGAGAGAGAGAGAGAGAGAGAGAGAGAGAGAGAGAGAGAGAGAGAGAGAGAGAGAGAGAGAGAGTTATTACCCTAATCTGGTGTACGGACGTTTTTATTGTACACTATCTGTGTGTGTATTTACGCGTCTAACTTTCTGCAGCTGATACCATATGGAAATGAGGCTTCACAAACGGTATTGCAAAATCTGTGTGAGTGTGTATGTTTGTGTATTTATTAGTGAGTGTGTATGTGTGTGTGTGAATTTATTAGTGAGTGTGTATTTCTGTGTGAGTGTGTATGTTTGTGTGTATTTCTGTGTGAGTGTGTATGCTTGTGTGTTTTTCTGTGTGAGTGTGTATGTTTCTGTGTATTTCTGTGTAAGTGTTTATGTTTCTGTGTATTTCTGTGTAAGTGTGTATGTTTCTGTGTGAGTGTGTATGCTTGTGTGTTTTGCTGTGTGAGTGTGTATGTTTCTGTGTATTTCTGTGTGAGTGTGTATGTTTCTGTGTATTTCTGTGTGAGTGTGTATGTTTCTGTGTGAGTGTGTAATGTGTATGTTTCTGTGTATATATGTGTGAGTGTGAATGTTTCTGTGTATTTATGTGTGAGCGTAGTTGGGTGTGTGTGTTTGCTTGGATACTTATTTTTCCTTGTTTCGAATCCCATTAATATTTGTTCATGTAAGTTTTCTTAAATGCTTGTGCATTGGGAAAGTGCTTTAGTGTATTATGTGTAGGTAAGGTATTTTCGGATTGTAACAATATATATACAGTATATGGTGGAGCGGTCTTGCCACTGGACTGGTAATCCAATGAACTCGGGTTCGAATCTCGATATGTCAATGGCAAGATATTACTGGGATGGAATTTGTTCTGTACCTAGTATCAGTGTATTACCAGAAAGCCCACCTAAACGCCAAATAAATACTCTCATTCCATCCATTGCCAGACGCCTTACTCCCCTTAATGGGGGTGGCCATACACAAAATGCCCCCAAGCAAACCTATTCCCTGTAAGAGGGACAACCAATGCCAGTTTACTGAAGGACTTACAGGATTGACCACTCAATTTAGGGTCCGTCTGACTCCGAGGCCTTTTATGTATTCAAATGTTAGCACTATTTTTCTACAGTGGTGTGCGGCTAATCCATCCACTAACCTGCTTCACCCTAAGATAGCAGTACTGATTTGTATAAGGTTTACTCCCCTAGACAGGTTGCCGCCCAAGGCTGACGAGTCTCATCCACCCAGATTTTTATAAGGTTATCTCCCCTAGATGGGTTGCCGACCAAGGCTAACGAGTCCCATCCACTACTCTCATTGTTCCCTGATTAAATAGCACTGTATGAATATTCCCATATTCAAAATATGCTACAGGGGAGCAATGCCTAGTGAGGTAATCGCTCATAGGTGGTATTCTAGGAGTGAGGGTCCGAGCCTATGGGATGAGGCAGTGAAGAGCTGAGGCGAAGCAGCTTCCTAGATGGGGCTGCTTCGAGCCGTGAGTAGGTGCTTCACATGTCTCACTCCCTAGACTTGAACGAGACCTTACAGGCTTCACCGTGTTGAGGGGTAGAATGCACAGGCTCTCAGCCTATGCCCGAGAGGGATTAGTTGGAATTTGTTTTTAATAAATACAACTATATACTGTATATACAGTATATATATATATATATATATAGTGGAGAGAAAGAGAGTGGTGAACAGAGTAGTGAAGGAAAGTAAGAGAAGAGTAGATGAGGAATTTGGAAGGAATCTGAGTGTAAAATGGAGGGAGTGTAAGAAATTGTTCTGGAAAGAAGTCAAGAAAGTTAGGGAAGGTAGCAAGGGAAACAGTAAGGGTGTGAAAGATAAGAATGGGAGAATGCTAGCCGAGAAGTAAGAGAGAGTCGAAAGATGGAGGAAGTGCTTCAATGAGTTGCTAAATGTAAGGAATGAAGAGCAAGCAAACATAGTTGGATATGGTATGGGAGGGAGAAGAGGAGAAGTAGTGGAGAAGGAGGTGGGGATCAGGAGGTCAGAAGTGTGACAAGCTATGAAAAGAGTGAAGTTGGGGAAAGCACCAGAAACCGATGGAATGTGTGGAGAAATGTTGAGGTATGGTGGTGAGATAGTGATCGAATGGGTATGGAAAATTTGCAAACTAGCATGGGAGAAGGGGAATGCACCCGATGACTGGAAGACTGACATAATAGTCCCCCTATATAAGCGCAAAGAGGAAAGAGGAGTGTGTGGTAACCACCGAGGAATATGTCTTTTAAGCATAGTAGGGAAGGTGTACAGTAGGGTAGTGATTGAGAGAGTGAGAGTGAGAACGGAGAAATGGATAGGCGACGAGCAGGGAGGTTTTAGGAAGGGAGGAGCATGTGTATATCAGATTTTTACCTTGAATTGTGTTGTGGAGATATATCTGGAGAAGCAACAAAAAGGTGTATGTTGCCTTTATGGACTTGGAAAAGGCCTATGACAGAGTGGATATAGAGAAGGCATGTGGAAAGTACTTAGAATATACGGAGTAGATGGCAAGTTGCTGAAAGCAGTGAAGAGCATGTATGAGGGTGCAAAGGCGGCAGTACGTGTGGAGAAAGAGCAGAGCGAGTTTTTTTACCTGAGTGATGGGTTGAAACAGGGGTGTGTGATGTCCCCGTGGTTGTTTACTGTATATATGGATGGAGTCATGAAAGAAATACTAGAAAGAGCAGTGGATGTTGGTGTATCGCTGGAAAGGGAGGGAAATGAGTGGAAGCTGCCTATACTGCTGTTTGCGGATGACACAGTTCTGATGAGCGATAATGAATGGGAGTTGCAGGGTCTGGTAAATGAGTTTGGAACAGTGTGCGAAAAACGGAATTTGAAGGTAAATGCGGGGAAGAACAAAGTTATGGTCTTCGAAAGGGGTGAAGTCACAGAGTGTGAGGTGAAGTTGAACGGTCAGGCTACGGAGATCGTCAGCTCTTTTAAGTATCTGGGCAGTGTGTTGAGTAAAGATGGGACTATGGATGAAGAAGTTGCAGGAGAGGGTGCAACAGGGTAAGAGGGTTGTACGAACGTTGAAAGCAGTAACAATAAATAGAGTGGTCAGTATGGAAGTGAAGAAGTCCTTGCATGCCAGTGTGGTAATCCCGACACTAACTTACGGAAGCGAAGCATGGACGTTCGGGAAGAGACTCAGACCAAGAGTGAGAGCGATGGAAATGAGTTACTTGAGAAGTGCTTCCTCTCTCCCTTTAACACTCTCTCTCTCTCTCTCTCTCTCTCTCTCTCTCTCTCTCTCTCTCTCTCTCTCTCTCTCTCTCTCTCTCTCTCTCTCTCTCTCTCAGTGCCCCAGGGAACCACAATAAATGACCGTCGTGATTACTGAATATATTGCCAATATGTCGGTCGGTAGTGAGACAGAGAGTGGGGTAGGCAGGTCGACAGTCAAGCAGGGAGGCAGGGAGAGTGGGGGTAGGCAAAGATTGAGGTAGGCAGGGAAAGTAAGTAGAGAGTAGGCAGGAATAGACAATAGAGAGTCAGGCAGAGAGAGTGGGGTATGCAGTGAGAGAGTCAGGCAAATAGAGTGGGGTAGGCAGGAATATACAGTAGAGAGTCAGGCAGAGAGAGTGGGGTAGGCAGTGTAAGCTAAGCAGGGAAAGTAGGCAGGAATGGACAGTAGAGAGTCAGGAAGAGAGAGTGGGGTAGGCAGGGTAAGGTAGGCAGGGAAAGTAGGCAGGAATATACAGTAGACAGTAGGCAGGGAGTTGAGGTAAGCCAACGCTAGCCTGAGAGTTACATAGTTCTACGTACATTGAGGATTACATAGAGTTACATAGATACACAAACTACACAGACCTTGCCATCCCTACTAGGTAGTCCGGACTTAATGCTAAAATAAAATTTACTACAAAGTGGAAGACAAGGATAGCAAAGCAGAAGGCTCTCTCCCCACCCACCTCTCCCTCCGACCGTTGGTCGAAGAGAGAGAGAGAGATAACCCAGTTACCCAACTACCTAACTACCCACCTAGGTTGTACTTACTCACCCACCTACATTCCACCCCGTTTTCTACATACCCACCTACTCACCTACCCCTGTTCTACTTACCAACGTACCTAACTACCCACCTATACCTATGTTGTACTTACCAACCCACCTACATACTCCCCCCCACTTTATACTTACCCACCTACCTACCTACCTACCTACCTACAACTTACATTTCTGATGTCGTTTCAAGCTGTGTGAAGGCAAGGGGAAAATCGGAGGGAGAAGGGGGAGAGAGAGAGTGAGAGTGAGTGTGTGTGGGGGGGAAAATTAGGGGAAAGGGAGTAGGAAATTGTATAGTTTGAGAGGCACACACACACACACACACACACAAACACACGCACACACACTATCTAGGGTATGGAAAAGGGTAGTGGTCCGATTTTCAGGTGTTTGGCCCAATTGTTTTTGTTTTTATATATATAATGTAATTGTATATGTATTATAAACATATTCGTAAATGTTCAATCGATGGCCTCTTTTTCTAGCTATTAACAACGTATTCTATGGTGTATTATATGATATAATATTATAGAAGCAATAGAACTGTTAAAATGACCCAGGAAGTGTATATTAAACTAAATACAAAACTTTGTGTAGCGCGCACTATCGGATGTAGCGCGCGCTATCGGAGTAAGTCCACAGATGTTTGTTTACATTTTGGGTAAGGAGCTGATCTTGCCTCTTCAATAGGGTTGGTAGTATGCATATTTCCTTAATTGACCGACAGATGGCATGCGGGTGGAAGCAGTAGTTGGATTTTAGGCCATTGGAGGGCCGGTGGTAAGTTTGAAATTGCAAACTATTAATCTAGTTATGTGTACTATTTTAACAATATTTATGTTTTTTTATTAATACCAATAAGTATTTTTTGTTTTTTGTGGTTTTTAAGGTTCTAGATATTTTATTTTATCTAAAATATGCGTAATTTTGATTTCCATTTTTTTTATTGTTCTAGAAATTTCCATGACCCCGTAGGACACGTGAGGTCAAGTATTCCCGTTCATTGTCCCAGTATAGCTCTAAC
The DNA here is from genome assembly GCA_032716605.1 of Paralithodes platypus. Lineage (NCBI taxonomy): Eukaryota > Metazoa > Arthropoda > Malacostraca > Decapoda > Lithodidae > Paralithodes > Paralithodes platypus. The sequence goes on along the minus strand of CM064510.1, from coordinate 15,312,567 downwards.
ATGGTGGCGTGTTTCGACTGTGATAGTGGGTTTACATAGTTTTTGTATGCTATGGGGTTATTTTAAGTGCGAAAAACAGTGGTCATGGTGCAATATGTGACACGATGCTGTGCTCAGGATTAAGCATAGGTAAGAGACGTTTTATCCTCTATATCAAGACCAGTGGGGGTCTGGGGGCGGCAGCCCCCATGTTAGGTTAGGTTAGGTTAATGACCTAAGACCACCCAGGTTAGGTTAGGTTGTTGGGTTAGGTTAATGACCTAAGAGTAGCAGGGGTCTGGGGGCGGCAGTCCCCTGGTTAGGTTAGGTTAGGTTAATGACCTTAGACCAGCGGGGATCGGGGGGCGACAGCCCCCAGGTTAGGTTAGGTTAGGTTAATGACCAGCTATGTAAATTGATATCTATAATGTATTTTTTGTTTAGTCTGTGCTCAAAAATCCATTTTCTTTAATACTTCATTTTATTCTGTCTCGATTACGAAAACATGTGAATTCATAATTATGGTCTCCTAAATGACAAATGGGAGTTTTTAAGCATTTCCCTTTTCTTGAGCTACATAATAAGAAAAGGGGGTTTTAGGGGATTGGTGGGAGGGGGAGGGAAGGCCATACACTGAATGTTTACCAACATATTCACCGAGTTTGGTCACTTTAGCTATTTTTTTGTTTCATAATTTTTAGCCTATTTATTTTTCAAAACATTTGCCAAAAAATAAAAACAAAACTGTAACCCCTATCAAACTTTTATGGAGCATTTCTAAAGCATGTATCTCCAATACATCAAAGCTATTTTGTGGTATTTATAATGATAAATGTCCTAAAAACATTTTATAAATAGTTTTTTAACCCGGGAACTGCGGGAAGACTCTTAAGAGTTCCCCCCGGCGGACTGCGGGAAGACTCTTAACTAACTCAAAGACAACTGCAGAGGTTGAAGTAACTAAACTAAAGGTTTCTAAATACCCCTGATGGCAACAAAGGCTTTAAAGTAACCCCAATAGGCTCAAAATCGCGTCATATGTCGGAGAGGGTTAAGAGTCAGGGGGAAAAAAATCAATTTAAAACACAGATTTTTTTTTTTTTTTTTTTTTTATTTATTTATTATTTTTGCCCCTGGGCCATGCCAAATATCACTCCTCTACCTCCCCTCCTTCCCCACTTTCCTCCCGTCCTTCAGTTATCACCTATTTACCCTGTTATTCCCTTATTCTGTGGTATATTTCCGTGCTAACATTAGCGAGTTGCAAGCAGGGCATTGTCATCACTGTTAGCAAGTGAGTGCAAGAGAGAGAGAGAGAGTATCGATCGACAGTGTCTCTCCAGACTTGGGGAAAAGTGGCGGGAAAGGAGGTTGCCTCAACCATACATTATGTAACTCCCGGCCTGTATCGCCGATTTTGACCATCCAAACGCTGTTTCCACTTGTTTTATTGTTGTAACAGGTTAATACCTTTATAATCAACATATAATAGGCGCATATGGAGAAGTATTAATGCTATTTATGGTAAAATAAATATTTTAGTGATGGAAACAGCTCAAATACGTGCGCACAGGCAGAGGTGTCTCATACCCCCCATGCGCACTTCAGAGGGTAATAACATTTCTCAAAATCCAACCGGAAAATATTTGCCAAAATTCTTTTATGCCAAAATTGGGGAAATACTCTTCGATGTTTTGTTCATATATGTATTTCCAGCAATAATGCATCATTATAGGACAATCAGATCATAATTATACCTAAAACACTAATTAGAGTCTATAATCGACGAATTGAGTTATTCACAAAAAAAAAATTGGAAGTTACAAAATCAGTCTGAATTAGTGACCCAACTTATTCTCAACGGTTTTCTCTTATTGTTATTGTAGAAATTGGCTTAACAAATATATTTGACAAGGGTAGTTCTAGTAAATGGAATTTTGTTTAAAGAGTACAGGGTAATATTGGGTATATTTCCCGAAAATTGGGGCATTTTTGGGGTGGGTTTTAGTGGGGTTAGGGGGCGATTCTATATGGAGATTTGTCTCAAATTTCACACAGAGTATTGCAACAACATGTACCATCATCTGATTTTTTTTTTTTTTGAATGGTGAAAATAGTTTTGGAATGTCATTGGTGATAGGGGGGGAGGGGGGGGGGAATTAACATTTGTTCACACTAATTATGGTGATTACAAAATGCAAAGAAAACAAAAATGCAAAATTTCGCCAAACACCCTTTGCCCTACCCTCAATTAAACTTACCATAGGAACCGTACCATAGCCCACCTTTTCGATACCATTATTCTGAATACCATTATTATATCATAGAATAATGCACTACATTTATGACAACAAATGTGGAAGAAAAACACCTGGAAAAAACAAAACAAAAAACAAATATATATGTAATATATATATATATATATAATATATATATATATATATATATATATATATATATATATATATATATATATATATATATATATATACTGTATATATACTGTATATTTAAATATATACATATATACTGTATATATATATATATATATATATATATATATATATATATATATATATATATACTGTATATATATAACAAGAATAATAAAACATAAACAACATAGTACAATATAACGATAACAATACATTGCTGACGGAACGTAATGATGGAATCCAGACGTGGGAGTATTGTTTGTCGGTCTAATGTCCTCTTGTTTTTATCCTGCCCTCAGATTTTCCATGAATTGGTAATGTGGGGGGCAGCCAGATGTCAACAGAGAGAGAGAGAGAGAGAGACGGGAGGAAACGGTGGGAAATGTCTATAGAAAAAGCTAGCTATGACGATTATTTGTCTCTCCAAGTGATGTGAGGAAGATGTGAGAGAGAGAGAGAGATTTATGCAACCGGTGCTCTAATTTCAGAGGTACAATCGGATGCAATAATCTCTAGCCCACTCATAAAATGTCGTGGACCCCCTTTGGTGTTTCTTTATTTAATGATATATCTGTCTGGATTGATTTATGGATATAACTTGTTTTTTCAATTAGTGAGTATATGTATATAGTTTTGTAATTGGTGTATAGAAAATTATACTCATAAATTGATTTCCAGAGATATAGCGGTATTTCCATAGTTACAAATAGGTGAAGTCCACGAATATTTATGAGTGGGCTAGATACTACAGCATCCGAGTGCACCAAGAGACGTATTTGTAACTGAATTTATACCGGTAATGTATTATACCTAAACAAGTTACTGACACACACACACACAATCCCATACACATACACACACACACACACACACACTCTCTCTTTCTTTGACCTTCCACTCTCTCAGATCCCCACCAGCCATTCAAGGATGTTTTTCTCTTCCTCTTTACTCTCATATTGGCTGTTTATTGCGCTTTACCTCGGGGTCTTCCTATGTTTTCTGTTTCTCTCTTTATTTTGTACTCTCTTTGCTCTTAATTTGCTCATGTGTTTCTCCTTATTTCTCTCTTTTGTTCGTTTAATTTGTACTCTCGTTTATCTTTATTTGCTCTTTTGTTCCTTTATGAGCAAAGAAAGTTCTTTGATCTGAATGTTGGGTTGAAACAGGGGTGTGTGATGTCCCCATGGTTGTTTACTGTATATATGGATGGAGTCATGAAATAAATACAAGGAAGAGCAGTGGATGTTGGTGTATCGCTGAAAAGGGAGGGAAACGAGTGGAAGCTACCTGTACTGTTGTTTGCTTATGATACAGTTCTGATGAGTGATAATGAATGGGAGTTGCAGGGTCTGGTAAATATGTTTGGAACAGTTTGCGAAAAACGGAATCTGAAGGTAAATGCGGGGAAGAGCAAGGTTATGGTCTTCGAAAGGGGTAAAACCACAGAGTGTGAGGTGAAATTAAAAGGTCAGGTTAAAGAGATTGTCAGGTCATTTAAGTATCTGGGCAGTATGCAGAGTAAAGATGGGAGTATGGATGAAGAAGTGCGGGAGAGGGTGCAACAGGGGAAGAGAGTTGTAGGTACGCTGAAAGCAGTAACAAGAAATAGGGTGGTCAGTATGGAAGTGAAGAAGTACTTGCATGACAGTGTGGTAATCCCGACACTGACTTACGGAAGCAAAGCATGGACGTTGATGGAGAAACTCAGACCAAGAGTGAGAGGGATGGAAATGAGTTACCCGGTACTTGAGAAGTGCGTGCGGAGTTACATGGAGGGCTAGACAGACGAATGAGGAAGTGAGGAGGTGTGGTGTGGAGGTAGATGTGCTGGAAAGTGTGAAAAGGAGCACCTTGAGATGGTTCGGCCATATGGAACGTATGGAAAGCGAGAGAATGACTAAGTGGCTGTACGAGACCGAGGTGGAAGGACAGAGAGGGAGATGTAAACCGAAAGAGAGGTGGAAGGATGGAGTGAAGAAGTATTATGAATGAAGGCGGTGCTGGTTGGGAGGAGGTACATCGAATGACTGGGGACAGAGGTGCATGGGGACGTTTCGTTCGTGGCCACCCCTTCGGGGATCACGGCGTCAGGCAATAGATAGATAGTTCCTTTATTTTGTACTTTTTTGTTCACTTTATTTGTTCTTTTGTTACTCCTTATTTTCTCTTTTGTTCCTAAATTTGGAACTCTGTTTTATATTTATTTGTTCTTTTGTTACTCCATCTGTCTATGTCTTGTTTCTTGGTTCCTTGGTTCCTGTCTTCATTCTTGTTCACTTTCGTTCTCTGTTCTCTTCTATGTTTGTTTATGCTTTTTTCGGCATTCCCTATACATATACCGGTACTTCTATCTCTCTTTGTCCCTTCCCCCCCTCCCCCCTCCTCTCTCTTCTTCTCTCTCTCTCTCTCTCTCTCTCTCTCTCTCTCTCTCTCTCTCTCTCTCTCTCTCACCCATCTTCCATTAGCTCCCACCGTTCCCTTCACTCGAGAGGTCATTTATCTTTGGAAAAAAAAAAATATATACACCGAAAGGAAAGCAAAACACGAGAGAGAGAGAGAGAGAGAGAGAGAGAGAGAGAGAGAGAGAGAGAGAGAGAGAGAGAGGGAGAGAGAGAGTGAGTAATAAGTGAGTGTGAGAAAATGAGAGAGAGAAAGAGTAAAAAGTTAAAAATATCCTATCAGTGTGTGTGTATGTGTAGGTGTTGGTGTGTCAGAGATGTACATATATATATATATGTATCTACATAGATACACTGACCACACAGACCTTACGATCCCAGCGAGGTGGTCAGGATTAAATTCTAGTAGAGAGAAGGCCTGAGAGAGAGAGAGAGAGAGAGAGGGCAGCCATAATTTGAGGCCCAGTTAGCCAGAGTAGACAGTGATCACACATCTTGCCCAAAAACTCTACGCTAATTTGTCTCGTAAAGCTTCCCAAGACATATGAGAGGGGATTAGTGCAAGGATATGAGAAGGAGGGAGGGAGAGAGAGAGAGAGGGAGAGAGAAGGTAAATGGGGAGAGAGAGATGGAGGAAGGGAAGGAAAGAGAGAGAGAGAGAGAGAATTACACACAGATACTCAGACAACACTGACCTTGCAGTCCCTACTAGGCTTCAATGCTACTAAAGATAGGCATATATAATAGCGGAAGATAAGGACAGCAAAGTAGAAGAAAGAGAGAGAGAGAAATGTTTATCAACTCTGCGAAGCAGAGTGGTATCGCGCACACAGATCCCGCCCGTATACTGTGCACCACCAGCCAGCCTGTCTGTCGTCGTCGTCGTTGTCGTCGTCGTCGTCATCGTCTTCCGTCTGTCTGTCTGTCCGGAAACTCCTCCTAGACCGTTTGGTGGATTTTCACCAAATTTCACAGGTATATTCATTTGATAATGCGAAGCTCAGTCAAAAAGAAATATTCCATTTAACTTAAAGGTTAAGGTCAAAGGTCAAGGTTAAAAAGAAGGTCAATATTTCATATTTTTTAGTTCCTACTCAAATGTCTTCATTTCACTATACAAGTTACTGGTAACCTATATATCATATTGACCAAATTTTAGGTAAATATTCTTAAGGGTAAGGTCGAAGGTCAAGGTCAAAGGTCAAAATAAGTTTTTCACTAGTATTTCTTATACTAACTGTTAGATTCTCACTAGGCTTACCATGTATATTCGGAATACCTAGGCGAAGGTCTTACAAAAAACTATACAATTCCATAATAAAGGTCAAGGTCACAGGTTAAGGTCAAATAAAAGGTCAATATGCTATTTTCTTAATTTTTCATGCAAACTTCACAACATTTGGTGAGATAGTTGCGCTTTAAATGAAAAGGAAAATAAAACATTTGGACACGCATATCATGAAGGTCAAGATAAAGGTCAAGGTCAACTATTCTATTAATATATATGAAACTAACTGATGGGTTTTAATGAAATTAGGCATGCTTATTAGATTTTCCGGGGCAATGTCAATAAAAAAAACAAAAACACTCTGACATAAAGGTCCAGGTCACAGGTCAAGGTCAAAGGTTAACTTTTACTATTTATTTTACTTTTTACTCCAATGTCTTCATTTTCACTATACAAGTTACTGGTAATCTTGATATCGAATTGCCCACATTTTAGATACATATTCTAAAGGGTAAGGTCAAAGATCAAGGTCAAAGGTCAAAATAGTATTTCTACTAGTATTTCTTATACTAACTGTTAGATTTTCAATAGGCTTACCATGTTTATTCCGAATACCTAGGCCAAGGTCATGCAAGAAACTATACAATTCCATATGAAAGGTCAAGGTCACAGGTCAAGGTCAAATAAAAGGTCAATATGCTATTTGATTTACTTTCCATGCAAACTTCACAACATTTGGTGAGATAATTGCACTTTAAGTGAAAAGTTAAATAATAAATGTCGAGACGTATAAAGGTCAAGATAATGGTCAAAGGTCAAGGTCAACTATTCTATTGATATATATGAAACTAGCTAATGGGTTTTAATGAAATTACGCATGTTTTTTTTAGTTTCATGGGTAATGTCAATGCAAACAAATATATACTCTTACAAAAAGATCAAGGTCACAGGTCAAGGTCAAAGGTCAACTTTTATTATTTATTAAAAAAGATTACTCCAATTTTAGAAAACTGGCTGTGTTATGGCTTATTACTTAAATATTATATATGTATCAAATTTCACATACATATTGTAATAGTTAAGGTCAGAAGTCAATGTCAAAACAAGAGTATTTGTCATTTTCCCTAAATTCCTCCTAGACTGTTTAATGTTTTGTCACCAAATTATACAGGCAAATTCAGTTGGTCAATGCGACGACCATCCAAATATATGTATTTTATTTTATATCAAACGTCAAGGTCACAGTAGGCCTATATGATCACTATTTGTAATAAATATTCAAAATGCTACAAAATAGTGTTACGCTGACCTTATTATAGATCAATATTTGAATAGTTAAGATTCAACGTGATCATAAATGTATTTATATATATACATATTTCTTTTTCTTTTTTTTTTTTTTCTATGTGATTGAGGGAGGCAAAAGGCATAACTGCCTATAGCGAGTGCCTCCCCCATAGTTGAAAGAGTGACAGGGCCAAAATCAAGGGACGTTCGAGCCAAAATGCCTGGACACACGGAGTTTGAAGCAATTTAAGTCATAGGAAGAGGGAAAGACTGATTCTGGGAGAGAGTTCCAGAGCTCAGATGTTGAGTAGAAGAAAGTTTGAGAGTAACGTTTCACTGGGTTGGAGAGTTGCACAGAGTAGGGGGGATTGAGTTGCAAGAGGGTACCACGTGCCCTACGTAAAGGAGGTGGTATGCACTGGGATAGCTCTGGAAACGAATTATAGTAGCGATAGAATAGCGAGAGAGATGCAACATTGCGGCGAGAGAGAGAGATTGCAGAGAGTGAGTGGACGGGAGTAATGATACGAAAGGCCTTCCTTTCAACTTTGTCTAGGAGAGCGGTGTGAGAGGAACCTCCCCACACATGAACAATACTCAATACAAGGGCGCACTATGCCCCTGTACAGAGCAAGAAGCTGTGCAGGAAAAGAACCCCCTAAGGCGGTTGAGCACACCCAGCTTCTGGGAGGCTGCCTTAGCAAGACTGGTAATATGGTCCTTCCAAATGAGAGCAGAAGAAAAAGAGACCAGAATTTTGAGAGAAGATGAAGGGTTGATTTTTGTATTGTTGAAGCAAGATTGATAGTCGGCTGGGAGATCCTGACGGGAAGATAGATGGAGAAATGGGTTTTGGAAGCATTAAAGTTAACAAGGTTTCTCTGCCCCAATTGGAAATAGTATTTAGATCAATTTAAGAGTTCTATGGCTTCATACGTTGTCGTTGAGGGATTGCTGGCTGGGGCGTTCTGAAAAACTAATGGAGTAAAGGTTGAGTCGTCTGCGTATGAATGGATAATAAGGTACAGTTAAGGAGATCATTTATAAAAATTAGAAAGAGAATAGGAGATAGGACAGAGCCCTGAGGAACACCGGAGTTTATAAGGTGAGGGAGTGAACAATGGCCGTCCACAACCGCTATGGAACGGAAAGGAAATTAGAGACAAAGGCACAGATGGAGGGATAGAAACCGAAGGAGGTTAGTTTAGAAATTGACGATTTATGCCAGACTCTATCGAAGGCTTTCGATATGTCTAGTGCAATAGAAAAAGTCTCACCGAAGTCCCGAAATACACTCCCAGGCGGACATGAACCACCAACAGTCAGGACAAGTGTCTATGCTTTTATCCACTACACACAATACTAGTATCCTCTATCACGCCGTAGTATAGCGGATTAAAGAATAGGCACTTGTTTTGACTGTCAGTGGTTCAAGTTAGGCTGTGAGTATAAAAACAGATCCCGCCCGTATACTGTGCACCACCATCCAGCCTGTCTGTCGTCTTCGTCATCGTCGTCGTCGTCGGTCGTCGTCGTCGTCGTCGTCGTCCGTCTGTCTGTCTGTCCGGAAACTCTTCCTAGACCGTTTGATGGATTTTCACCAAATTTCACAGGTATGTTAATTTGGTCAATGCGAAGGTCAGTCAAAAATAAATATTCCATTTAACTTAAAGGTTAAGGTCAAAGGTCAAGGTTAAAAATAAGGTCAATATTTCATATTTTTTAGTTCCTACTCAAATGTCTTCATTTTCACTATACAAGTTACTGGTAACCTATATATCATATTGACAAAATTTTAGGTAAATATTCTTAAGGGTAAGGTCAAAGGTCAAGGTCAAAGGTCAAAATAAGTTTTCCACTAGTGTTTTTTATACTAACAGTTAGATTCTCACTAGGCTTACCATGTATATTCGTAATACCTAGGCGAAGGTCATACAAGAAACTATACAATTCCATAATAAAGGTCAAGGTCACAGGTCAAGGTTAAATAAAAGTTCAATATGCTATTTTCTTTACTTTTCATGAAAACTTCACACAACTTGGTGAGATAGTTACACTTTAAATGCAAAGGAAAATAATAAATTTGGACACACATATCATGAAGGTCAAGATAAAGGTCAAAGGTCAAGGTCAACTATTCTATTAATATATATGCAGCTAACTGATGGGTTTTAATGAAATTAGGCATGCTTATTTGATTTTCCGGGGCAATGTCAATTAAAAAAAACAAAAAACATTCTTACATAAAGGTCCAGGTCACAGGTCAAGGTCAAAGGTCAACTTTTACTATTTATTTTACTTTTTACTCAAATGTCTTCATTTTCACTATACAAGTTACTGGTAACATTGATATCGTATTGCCCACATTTTAGATACATATTCTAAAGGGTAAGGTCAAAGATCAAGGTCAAAGGTCAAAATAGTTTTCTACTAGTATTTCTTATTCTACCGGTAACTGTTAGATTTTCACTAGGCTTACCATGTTTATTCGGAATGCCTAGGCCAAAGTCATGCAAGAAACTATTCAATTCCATATGAAAGGTCATGGTCACAGGTCAAGGTCAAATAAAAGGTCAATATGCTATTTTCTTTACTTTCCATGCAAACTTCACAAAATTTGGTGAGATAATGGCACTTTAAGTGAAAAGTAAAATAATAAATGTCGAGACGTATAAAGGTCAAGATAATGGTCAAAGGTCAAGGTCAACTATTCTATTGATATATATGAAACTATCTAATGGGTTTTAATGAAATTACGCATGCTTATTTGATTTTCATGGGCAATATCAATGCAAACAAAAATGTGCTCTTACAAAAAGGCAAGGTCACAGGTCAAGGTCAAAGGTCAACTTTTATTATTTATTAAGAAAGATTACTCAAATTTTGGAAAACTGGCTGTGTTATGGCTTATTACTTAAATATTATATATGTATTAAATTTCACATACATAGTGTAATAGTTAAGGTCAGAAGTCAAGGTCAAAACAAGAGTTTTTGTCATTTTCCCTAAACTCCTCCTAGACTGTTTAATGTATTGTCACCAAGTTATACAGGCAAATTCAGTTGGTCAATGCGACGTCCATCCAAATATATGTATTTTATTTTATGTCAAATGTCTAGGTCACAGTAGGCCTATATGATCACTGTTTGTAATAAATATTCAAAATGCTACAAAATAGTGTTACGCTGACCTTATTATAGATAAATATTGTAATAGTTAAGATTCAATGTGATCATAAATGTAATTATATATATACATATATACTCCCAGGCGGACATGAACCACCAACAGTCAGGACGAGTGATTATGCTTTAATCCACTATACACAAGTATCCTCTATCACGCAGTAGTATAGTGGATTAAAGTATTGGCACTTGTTTTGATTGTCGGTGGTTCAAGTTAGGCTGTGAGTATAAAAACATTTAATATATATACAGTATATATATAAATTGCATATAAACCGATTTCACCTAAGAGATTCAATACTACTTGCAGAATTCTAATTCGCAGAGTTGCGTATGCATATTTTTTTTTTTTTTTTTTTGGTAATGGAAAAACTGCACACTTACTTTATTATTATCAACTCTGCAAAGCAGAGTGGTATCGTACACACAGGTCCCACCCATATACTGTGCACCACAATTCAGCTTGTCCGTCGTCGTCGTCTGTCGTCCGTCGTCGTCGTCGTCGTCGTCCGTCGTCCGTCCGGAAACTCCTCCTAGACCGTTCAATGGATTTTCACCAAATTTCACAGGTATATTCATTTGGTCAATGCGAAGGTCAGTCAAAACGAAATTTTTAATTTAACTTAAAGGTTAAGGTCAAAGGTCAAGGTTAAAAATGAAGTCAATATTTCATGTATCTTAGTTTTTACTCAATTGTCTTCATTTTCACTGTACAAATTACTAGCAACCTCGATATCCTATTGACCTAATTTTAAATATATATTCTGAAGGGTAAGGTCAAAGGTCAGGGTCAAAATTCAAAATATTTGTTTTACTAATATTTCTTATATTAACTGTTAGATTCTCACTAAACTTACCATGTATATTCGGAATACTTAGGGCAAGGTCATACAAGAAACTAAACAATTCCATATGAAAGGTCAAGTTCACAGGTCAAGGTCAAATAAGAGGTCAGTATGCTAATTTCATTACTTGTCATGCAAACTTCACAAAATTTCCCAATATAGTTGCACTTTAAATGAAAAGGAAAATAATACATTTTGAGACACATATCGTGAAGTTCAAGGTCAAGGTCAAATGTCAAGGTCAACTACTCTATAAATACATATGAAACTAACTGATGGGTTTTAATGAAATTAGTCATGCTTATTTGATTTTCCTGGGCAATGTCAATGAAAACTATGTTTTACTCTTACATAAAGGTCAAGGTCACAGGTCATGGTGAAAGGTCAACTTTTACAATTTATTTTTAGTTTTTATTCAAATGTCTTCATTTTCAGTTTACAAGTTACTGGTAACATTGACATCGTATTTCACAAATTTTAGATAATTATTCTAAAGGGTAAGGTCAAAGTTCAAGGTCAAAGGTCAAAATAGTATTATTACCTGTATTTCTCATACTAACTGTTAGATTATCACTAGGCTTACCATGTATATTCGGAATACCTAGGCCAAGGTCATACAATAAACTATTATATTCCATATGAAAGGTCAAGGTCAAATAAAAGGTCAATATGCTATTTTCTTTACTTATCATGCAAACTTCACAAAATTTGGTGAGATAGCTGCACTTTAAGTGAAAAGGAAATTAATAAATGTTGAGACATATAAAGGTCAAAGGTAAAGGTCAACTATTCTCTTAATATATATGAAACTAACTGATGTGTTTTAATGAAATAAGGCATGCGTATTTGATGTGCATGGGCAATGTCAATGCCAAAAAAAATGAACTACATAAAGGTCACAGGTCAAAGGTCAACTTTTATTATTTATTAAAGCAGATTACTCAAATATTAGGAAACTGGCTGTGTTATGGCTTATTGCTTAAATATGGCTTAACATATATCAAATTTCACATAAATATAGTAATAGTTAAGGTCAGAGGTCAAGGTCAAGATAAGAGTATTTGTCATTTTCCCTAAACTCCTCCTTGACTGTGTAATGTATTGTCATAAAATTATACAAGCAAATTCAGTTGGTTAATGGGACGACCATCCAAATGTATGTATTTTACTTTTAGTCAAAGGTTAAAGGTCAAGGTCACAGTATATGATCACTATTTGTAATCAATAAGTTTGTATACAAATTAGGCTACACCATATTCATAATGCTAGTTAATACGAACATTGCTGCTAAGCTAACTAAATCCTTGATAAGAAATTCTAATTTCGAAGGTCAAAGGTCAAGGTTAAAGGTCGATATATGATTTTTACTAGTATTTCTTATTTAATGTAGGATTCTCATTAGGCATATCATGCATATTCGGAATGCCTAGAGCAAGGTCATAAAAGAATAAGCATAATTCCATTTGATAGGTCAAGTTCACAGGTCAACGTCATATATAAAGTCAATATGCTAATTTCTTTACTATTCATGTAAACTTCACAACAATCGTTGAGACAGTTGTGCATTAAGGGAAAACTAAAATGTTACATTTTCAGACATCATGAAGGTCAAGATGAATGTCAAAGGTCAAGATCAACTATTCCTTTGATACCTCTGAAACTAACTGATGATCTTTAATGAAATTTGGCACACTTATTTGATATTCTAGTTACATCAAAGCAAACAAAAATATAATTCTACATAAAGGTCACGGTCACAGGCCAAGATCATAAGTTAACCTTCATCATAAAAAAAATCAATTTTCGATAAGCTGACGACTGTTAGTTGCATTTTACTTAAATCACATATAATTCAATCATATATATATATATATATATTATAATACTTAAGGTTAAAGGTCAAGGTAAAAGAACAAAAGAAGAGTGTTGATAATTGTCTTTAAACTCTTCCTAGACTGTTTAACCCGTTGTGTATCGGTGACGTCTTTTTCATTGTATTCTAGCTATAATTGGACGATTTTGTGGAGCTTATGAAGGATCTGTGGTAGTAAAAACGGTTAAGATAGTTGAAAGCCTGCTACTTTTATGGAGGTCCTTCATAAACTAAATCAAATCGTCTTAGTATCCAGTATGAAATGAAACTGACGGAACTGTACTGAACGGGTTACATATCGTCAGCAAATTTTGCTGGCAAATTTGGTTGGTCAATGCAACGATTGTCCATTTTGTTTTCTTTGTTATTCAAAGGTCAAGGTGAATGGTAAAGGTCACAGATTATGGTCACTATTTCTTTCTTATATATAGTATATACAGGGTGTTCCAGTAATGCTTTTCATAAATTATATGGTGGACTCATCAGACAAAAATAAGAATACATTACTCTATGAACATGAGGTTGAGTATTTATAATAACAGAGTTATTACACGATTTAAGTTAACAATAGATACAATGCCATTCAGTCCAAGGGGTAATGTTGCCATTTTAGTGGATTATATCCATTTGGCCTTCGCTATCGCTTGCTAGCCTCAAGATAGTGAGCAGTAGCGATCTGAATTTTCCGTAGAAAAATATGTCCGGCTTCGCCGGATTTGATTTTTCTACCGAAAAAATAAGCTCGCTACCGCTCACTATCTTGAGGCTAGCAAGCGATAGCGAAGGCCAAATGGATATAATCCACTAAAATGGCAACATTACCCCTTGGACTGAATGGCATTTTATCTATCGTTAACTTAAATCGTGTAATAACTCTGTTATTATAAATACTCAACCTCATGTTCATAGAGTAATTTATTCTTATTTTAGTCTGATGAGTCCACCATATAATTTATGAAAATCATTACTGGAATACCCTGTATATATACTGTGTATATATATATATATATATATATATATATATATATATATATATATATACATATATATATATATATATATATATTTATATATATATATATATATATATATTGTATATACTGAATATAAACCTATTTTACCTAAGAGATTCTATAATACTTGCAAAATTATAGGTCGCAGAGTTGCGTATGCATTTTTTTTTTTTTTTTTTTTTGTAATGCGAAAACTGCACACCTACTTTATTATTAGTATCAACTCTGCGAAGCAGAGTGGTATCGCGCAAACAGATCCCGCCCATATACTGTGCACCACCAGCCAGCCTGTCTGTCGTTGTCGTCGTCCGTCGTCGTCGTCGTCCATCTGTCTGTCCGGAAACTCCTCCTAGACCGTTCGATGGATATTCACCAAATTTCACAGGTATATCCATTTGGTCAATGCGATGGTCAGTCAAAAGAGCATTTTCCATTTAAATTAAAGGTTAAGATCAAAGGTCAAGGTTGAAAATAAGGCCAAAATTTCATATGTTTTAGTTTTTACTCAAATGTCTTCATTTTCACTCTACAAGTTACTGGTAACCTTAATATCGTATTGACCAAATTTTAGATAAATATTCTATAGGGTAAGATCAAAGGTCAAAATTAGTTTTTCACTAGTATTTCTTATACTAACTGTTAGATTCTCACTAGGCTTACCATGTATATTTGGAATACCTAGGCCAAGGTCATACAAAAAACTGTACAATTCCATATGAAAGGTCAAGGTCACAGGTCAAGGTCAAATAAAAGGTCAATATGCAATTTTCTTTACTTTTCATGCAAACTTCACACAATTTGGTGAGATAGTTGCACTTTAAATGTAAAGGAAAATAATACATTTGGACACACATATCATAAAGGTCAAGATAAAGGTCAAGGTCAACTGTTCTATAAATATATTTGAAAATAACTGATGGGTTAATGAAATTAGGCATGCTTATTTTATTTTCCAGGGCAATGTCAATGAAAAAAATAAAAATACTCTTACATATAGGTCCAGGTCACAGGTCAAGGTAAAAGGTCAACTTTTACTATTTATTTTACTTTTTACTCAAATATCTTCATTTTCACAATATAAGTTACTGATAACCTTAATATCGTATTGCCCATATCTTAGATACATATTTTAAAGGGTAAGGTCAAAGTTCAAGGTCAAAGGTCAAAATGGGTTTTTTACTAGTATTTCTTATACTAACTGTTACATTCTCACTAGGTTTACCATGTAGGCCTATATTTGGAATACTTACGCCAAGGTCATACAAGAAACTATTCAATTCCATATGAAAGGTCAAGGTCACAGGTCAAGGTGAAACAAAAGGTCAATATGCTATTTTCTTTACTTTTCATACAAACTTCACATTTGGTGAGATAGTTGCACTTTAAGTGAAAAGTAAAATAATAAATGTTGAGACATATAACGGTCAAAGGTCAAGGTCAACTATTCTATTAATATATATGAAACTAACTGATATGTTTTTTATGAAATTAGGCATGCTAATTTGATTTTCATGGGCAATGTCAATGCACTCTTACATAAAGGTCAAGGTCACAGGTCAAGGTCAAAGGTTAACTTTTAATATTTATTAAAAAAGATTACTAAAATTTTGGAAAACTGGATGTCTTATGGCTTATTACTTATATATCATATATAAAAACTTTCTTCTACTCAACATCTGAGCTCTGGAACTCTCTCCCAGAATCGGTCTTTCCCTCTTCCTATGACTTAAATTGCTTCAAACTCAGTGTGTCCAGGCATTTTGGCTCGAACGTCCCTTGATTTTGGCCCTGTCACTCTTTCAACTATGGGGGAGGCACTCGCTATAGGCAGTTGTGCCTTTTGCCTCCCTCAATCACATAGAAAAAAAAACAAAAAAACAAAAAAAAAATCACATAAATATTGTAATAGTTATGGTCAGAGGTCAGGGTCATAACAAGAGTATTTGTCATTTACCCTTAACTCCTCCTAGACTTTAATGTATTGTCACCAAATTATACAGGCAAATTCAGTTGGTCAATGCGACGACCATCCAAATATATGTATTATATTTTAAGTCAAAGGCCAAAGGTCAAGGTCACAGTATATGATCACTATTTGTAATCAATATGTTTTTATACGAATTCCACCATATCCATAATGCTAGTTAATATGAACATGGCTGTCAAGCTAACTAAATCCTTGATAAGAAATTCTAAGGTCGAAGGTCAAGGTCAAAGGTCAAGGTTAAAGTTAGAAAATGATTTTTACGAGTATTTGCTATTTAATGTAAGATTCTCATTAGGCATATCATGCATATTCGGAATGCCTAGACAAAGGTCATACAAGTATTAACATAATTCCATTTGATAGGTCAAGGTCACAGGTCAACATCAACTATAAGGTCAATAAGCTAATTTCTTTACTATTCATGTAAACTTCACAAAATTCGTTGAGACAGTTGTGCTTTAAGGGAAAATTAAAATTATAATTTTTCAGGCATCATGAAGGTCAATGTGAAGGTCAAGGTCAACTATTCCTTTAATACCTCTGAAGCTAACTGATAATTTTTAATGAAATTTGACACACTTATTTGATCTTCTAGGGTTACATCAAAGCAAACAAAAATATAATCCTACATAAAGGTCAAAGGCATAGGCCAAGGTCATAAGTTAACCTTCATCATAAAAAATACTCAATTTTCGATAAGCTAACGACTGTTAGTTGCAATTTACTTAAATATATATATATATATATATATATATATATATATTATATATTATAATACTTAATTCAGGTTAAAATTCAAGGTCAAAGAACAAAACAAAAAATTAATAATATTCTTTAAACCCTTCCTAGACTGTTTAACCCTTTGTGTACCGGTGACGTCTTTTTTATTGTAGTCTATCTATCTATCTATTGCCTGACGCCGTGATCCCCGAAGGGGTGGCCACGAACGAACCGCCCCCATGCACCTCTGTCCCCAGTCAGTCGACGCCCCTCCTCCCAACCAGCACCGCCTTCGTTCATGTAGTTCCTCACTCCATCCTTCCACCTCATATTCGGTCTACCTCTCCCCCTCTGTCCCTCCACCTCGCTCTCGTACACCCTCTTAGTCATTCTCTCGCTTTCCATACGTTCCATATGGCCGAACCATCTCAAGTTGTTCCTTTTCACACTTCCAGCACATCTACCACCACACCTCCTTCTTACTTCCTCATTAGTCTGTCTATCCCTCCATGTAACTCCGCACGCACTCCTTAAGTAATTCATTTCCACTGCTCTCACTCTTGGTCTGAGTCTCTCAACCAACGTCCATGCTTCGCTTCCGTAAGTCAGTGTCGGGATTACCACACTGTCATGCAAGGACTTCTTCACTTCCATACTGACCACCCTATTTCTTGTTACTGCTTTTAGCGTTCCTACAACCCTCTTCCCCTGTTGTACCCTCTCCCGCACCTCTTCATCCATAGTACCATCTTTACTCAACACACTGCCCAGATACTTAAAAGAGTTGACGATCTCCATAGCCTGACCGTTGACCGTCGATCGAGAGCACTGCGCCCGAAACGAATCGACCGAAATAATAGGCCTATTTATTGTAGTCTAGCTATAATTAGACGATTTTGTGGAGCGTATGAAGGATCTGTGGTAGTAAAAAGGGTTAATAAAGATATTTGAAAGCCTGCTAATTTTATTGAGGCCTTTCATAAACTAAATAAAATAGTCTTAATATCCAGTATGAAATGAAACTAACAGAACTGTACTGAACGGGTTACGTATCGTCACCAAACTTTGCTGGCAAACTCGGTTGGTCAATGCAACGATTGTCCAAATTTTTTGTTTTTGTTATTCAAAGGTCAAGGTGAATGGTGAAGGTCACAGATTATGGTCACTATTTCTCTTATATATATTCTAAATTTGAATTACACCATATTCAAAATGCTACAAAATAATGTTACACTGACCTTATTATAGATAAATATTCCAATGGTTAAGATTCAATGCGATCATAAATGTAATTATATATGTATATTCCCAGGCGGACATGAACCACCAACAGTCAGGATGAGTGTCTATGCTTTAATCCACTGCACAAGAGTATCCTCTATCACGCTGTGGTATAGTGGATTAAAGTATGGGCACTTGTTCTGACTGTCGGTGGTTCAAATCCGGCTGTGAGTATAAAAACATTTAGTATATATACAGTATATATATATATACAGTGAACCCTCAAACTACGCGTGGGATGCGTACTGTGCTGTCGGTGCGTACGTTCGTTTGCACGTACATGGGATTTAAATATAAATGGGGAAAATAGGTATTGGTCTGGGTCCGACCGAAAGTTGTACTATTTCTACCTTTCATCACCTAAACTCCACAAATATATCATATTACTGTACAAATATGTTTTCATAACCTAATCTACCACACAAAATACATTTAATGTAAACAAATAAGACACAAACGTAAATTAACTCACACTGGTAGTGGTTGAGCAATGCCGGATCTGCGCCATCGATCGAGAGCACTGCGCCCGAAACGAATCGACCGAAATAATAGGCCTAGCCGCCTAGGCTTACTGGTAAAGTTTTGAGTCGAAAAGTAATTCACCCTGTATAGCCTATAGTTTCATATAGCCTACATAGTGTCAAGTGAGATAGTTCAATAGCTCATATACATACAGGTATTAAAGAATTCGCTTCACATCATTTAGCCAGGGGAGAGCAGTGGGCTTTGAAGCGGCTTTCGAAAGAAGTGTAAACAATCTTGCCTCCAACTACCGAACAGAAACAGATTTTCCATTTCCGATTTTGTTAGCTCAATAAATGATACATGCAATGTAAAACGAAGAACAGTCTTTTAATAGATTCATAATATCCTGTTGTGCTTTATAGATACATAATAATTTGGTACAGGAGATGTGTCTCTCTGCACAGTCAACAGTGACGACGTTGGAGGGTTATTTTTTTTGCTCAGCGCCGCGTACATTTAATATGAGCGTACTTACGTATTTGTTTCCTCAATTGTGGTTACAGCGTAGTTTTATTTCGGTAGATAAATTGCGCGTAATTTGAGGGTTCACTGTATACATATATATATATATATATATATATATATATATATATACCGATTTTACCTAAGAGATGCAATACTACTTGCAGAATTCTAGGTCGCAGAGTTGCGTATGCATTTTTTTTTTTTTTTTTGGGGGTAATGCAAAGACTGCACACCTACTTTATCAACTCTGCGAAGCAGAGTGGTATCGTACACACAGGTCCCGCCCGTATACTGTTCACCAAAAATTCAGCTTGTCCGCCGTCGTCGTCCATCGTCCGTCGTCCATCGTCCGTCGTCCGTCGTCCGTCCGGAAACTCCTCCTACACCGTTCAATGGATTTACACCAAATGTCACAGGTATATTCATTTGGTCAATGCAAAGGTCAGTCGAAAAGAAATTTTCAATTTAACTTAAAGGTTAAGGTCAAAGGTCAAGGCTAAAAATAAGGTCAATATTTCATGTCTTAGTTTTCACTCAAATTTCTTAATTTTCACTATACCTGTTACTAGTAACCTCGATATCCAATTGACCAAATTTTAGATAAATATTCTGAAGGGTAAGGTCAAAGGTCAAGGTCAAAGGTCAAAATATTTGTTTTACTAGTATTTTTTATATTAACTGTTAGATTCTCACTAAACTTACCATGTATATTCGGAATACTTAGGGCAAGGTCATACAAGAAACTAAACAATTCCATATGAAAGGTCAAGTTCACAGGTCAAGGTCAAATAAGAGGTCAATATGTTAATTTCATTACTTTTCATGCAAACTTCTCAAAATTTGGCAATATAGTTGCACTTTAAATGAAAAGGAATATAATACATTTTTAGACATATCATGAAGGTCAAGGTCAAGGTCAAAGGTCAAGGTC
The DNA here is from genome assembly GCA_032716605.1 of Paralithodes platypus. NCBI lineage: Eukaryota > Metazoa > Arthropoda > Malacostraca > Decapoda > Lithodidae > Paralithodes > Paralithodes platypus. The sequence goes on along the minus strand of CM064510.1, from coordinate 15,292,414 downwards.
AACTACTCTATAAATACATATGAAACTAACTGATGGGTTTTAACGAAATTAGTCATGCTTATTTGATTTTCCTGGGCAATGTCCATGAAAACTATGTTTTACTCTTACATATAGGTCAAGGTCACAGGTCATGGTGAAAGGTCAACTTATACAATTTATTTTTAGTTTTTATTCAAATGTCTTCATTTTCAGTTTACAAGTTACTGGTAACATTGACATCGTATTTCACAAATTTTAGATAATTATTCTAAAGGGTAAGGTCAAAGTTCAAGGTTAAAGGTCAAAATAGTATTTTTACTAGTATTTCTCATACTAACTGTTAGATTATCACTAGGCTTACCATGTATATTCGGAATACCTAGGCCATGGTCATACAACAAACTATTATATTTCATATGAAAGGTCAAGGTCACAGGTCAAGGTCAAATAAAAGGTCAATATGCTATTTTCTTTACTTTTCATGCAAACTTCACAAAATTTGGTGATAGCTGCACTTCAAGTGAAAAGGAAATTAATACATGTTGATACATATAAAGGTCAAGATAAAGGTCAAAGGTCAAGGTCAACTATTCTCTTAATATATATGAAACTAACTGATGTGTTTTAATGAAATAAGGCATGCATATTTGATGTGCATGGGCAATGTCAATGCAAACAAAAATGAGCTACATAAAGGTCACAGGTCAAGGTCAAAGGTCAACTTTTATTATTTATTAAAAAAAGTACTCAAATATTAGAAAACTGGCTGTGTTATGGCTTATTACTTATATATGGCGTAATATATATCAAATTTCACATACATATTGTATTAGTTAACGTCAGAGGTCAAGGTCAAGATAAGAGTATTTGTCATTTTCCCTAAACTCCTCCTTGACTGTTTAATGTATTGTCATAAAAATATACAGGCAAATTCAGTTGGTCAATGCAACGACCATCCAAATGTATGTATTTTACTTTTAGTCAAAGGTCAAAGGTCAAGGTCACAGTATATGATCACTATTTGTAATCAATAAGTTTTTTATACGAATTTGGCTACACCATATTCATAATGCTAGTTAATACGAACATTGCTGTTAAGCTAACTAAATCCTTGATAAAAAATTATAATGTCGAAGGTCAAAGGTCAAGGTTAAAGGTCGATATATGATTTTTACTAGTATTTCTTATTTAACACCTTACGAGCGGCCTATGCGGTTTATTTATGTGTACCGCCCAGCGGGGTGTTTTTAGCCAAAATAGGGCTGTTTACGTGATCATTTTCATGCCTAAATAAGACCCAGAACGTAAAACAAGTACCTATCCCTGAAAGGGCATAAACAGAGCTTTCGAATGACACCATAACGATCCTTGTATGATGGATAGTTTTCTTGCAATAACCGTGCAACGCGAGTGCAAAAAGCAGGTAATTCGGTACTTTCGGTACATAATTGAGTATGTAGCGAGTGAGAGAGGGAGGAGGGAGCTGAGATTTGTGTCAGTAGGTTCGCCGCGGTGGTCTGGAGCAGTCATACGCTCGCTAGTCTCCTGCCACCACTTGTCTCTCTCTCTCAGCCACATTACGTGCTGAAATTGCCACTCGACCTATGTCGAGCGCCGCCACATAGTCCAGCTTTATTTAACTCGACTTATGTTGCTCGCCGCTAAATAAGGGTTAATGTAGGATTCTCATTAGGCATATCATGCATATTCGGAATGCCTAGAGCAAGGTCATACAAGAATAAGCATAATTCCATTTGATATGTCAAGTTCACAGGTCAACGTCATATATAAAGTCAATATGCTAATTTCTTTACTATTCATGTAAACTTCACAACATTCGTTGAGACAGTTGTGCATTAAGGGAAAATTAAAATGTTACATTTTCAGACATAATGAAGGTCAAGATGAATGTCAAAGGTCAAGATCAACTATTCCTTTAATACCTCTGAAACTAACTGATGATCTTTAATGAAATTTGACACACTTATTTGATATTCTAGTTACATCAAAGCAAACAAAAATATAATTCTACATAAAGGTCAAGGTCACAGGCCAAGGTCATAAGTTAGCCTTCATCATAAAATAAATCAATTTTCGATAAGCTGACAACTGTTAGTTGCATTTTACTTAAATCACATATAATTCAATCATATATATATATTATAATACTTAAGGTTAATGGTCAAGGTAAAAGAACAAAAGAAGAGTGTTGATAATTGTCTTTAAACTCTTCCTAGACTGTTTAACCCGTTGTGTACCGGTGACGTCTTTTTCATTGTATTCTAGCTATAATTAGACGATTTTGTGGAGCTTCTGAAGGATCTGTGGTAGTAAAAAGGGTTAAGATAGTTGAAAGCCTGCTACTTTTATGGAGGCCCTTCATAAACTAAATAAAATCATCTTAGTATCCAGTATGAAATGAAACCGACAGAACAGTACTGAACGGGTTACGTATCGTCACCAAATTTTGCTGGCAAATTTGGTTGGTCAATGCAACGATTGTCCATTTTGTTTTCTTTGTTATTCAAAGGTCAAGGTGAGTGGTAAAGGTCACAGATTATGGTCACTATTTCTTTCTTATATATATTTTATATATACAGTATATATATATATACTGTATAATACTGTATATAAACCTATTTTATCTAAGAGATTCAATACTACTTGCAGATTTATAGGTCGCAGAGTTGCGTATGCATTTTTTTTTTTTTTTTTTTTTTTTTTTGGTAATGCGAAAACTGCACACCTACTTTATTATTATTATTCAGCTTAGGAAGGACGTCTACCCATTGAAAGGCTACAGCCTATCAACATTAATCCTCTTAGCTACCATATAGTCCAGTAAATCTAGCAATCATTTAACTGGACCTAGAACAAATTGCAATAGAAGGTTTTTTGGCTTTAACTTGTTTATTAGGTCCCTCTGATGAACATATAAAAAGTCTCCAACTTTTGGACACTGGGAAAGTGGTTAATTTGCATAAATTCAAGATGGCCGCCGTCCAAAGCTTCAATTTACAGATAACTTTTTTCTGGTTGCTCCTAGACCCTATAAATGTATTACAAACAACGTTTTTTGGCTTTAACTTGTTTATTAGGTCCCTCTGATGAACATATAAAAAGTCTCCAACTTTTGGACACCTGGAAAGTGGTTAATTTACAGCCGAAAAACCTTACAGACAGGCTGAACTGTCTCTTTCACAAGGGGTGACACAGGCACTTTGTGCTTGTATGGGTTTTTTGACCTGTTGTCCCTCTTTTTTATAAAAAAAAAAAAAAAAAAAAAAACATGACGTAGTATGACGTCATTCAGAGCCAATTATGTAATTCATGATAGGAGTTCGTATTCACTTGGATCATCGGTGCTTGCATCAAAGTTGCTATTTTGACAGAGTCCTTTACATTGACCACATGCACTGGAACATTCAAGCTCATTCCGTTTGCAACTACAGCGTTGAGTGTCACAGTTGCCCTTACACTGATATCTGACCAATTTCAGTAGTGAATCAGGAGCCACTGGCGAATCCATCGTCTTCGGTTCAAGCTGTCCCTTCCGCAGACACCAGCCCCATTTCTCGGGGTCCACACAGTTCCCCATCCATTCCTGGACCTGACAATAAACTCGGAACGAGTGGTATTTGGCTGCATCGGTTGTTGGGGGAAGGCTGTGAACTTCAACGGTAGTTGAACTTTTGGCCACCTTGTTGCAAAACTTTGTCTTTCGCAGTCCGTCAAGGGTGTCATTTCCTTTTCCCCCGTACAAATAAACCAAGGCCTTTTCACCAGCTGATGATATCGCGTCTTTACTTCCACTTTGGCAACAGAATGCTTCTATACATTTCAAGAAACCGTTTGTCTTCCCTCACTTTCCTCAAGGCAGCCCCTTTACCAATACCATACAGTCGTGAGGTTGTGTCACATCCACAGAGTGCATGGACAACTGGCAGGACACGACAGATGCTTTCACCGAGAGCTTCTGCTACTGAGTTAATATGCCAACATTTCCCACCTTCCTTGCTCGACTTGAAGTACAAATCATTCATCCCTCGTTCCGCATAATGACACAACAGCACCAACAAGTCTGTGTCCTCACCTATCACATATGTCACGGTTTCCCTTGCATGCTCAATTCCCTTCTTCGCAATCATGACATCTGCATCTGCTGGCGCATTGACACAGTCAATTCCATTTGCCTTGAATGTTTCACACAATAAGTCAATGAAGTTTTGCTTATTGTCCGAGTTTGACAAGAAGTTTTCCTTTTTGACCGAAGGGGCATGGTTGGAGTGAACATCACCTTTTGACCAAAGACTCCTTTTGATCGTCGATTGTGTGTCATGTCCTTGGTAGTAGGTCCTGATTTATAACCGTCGAATACAACCACCGGGTTGAGAAAGTTTTTGGAAACATGCTTCATGTACATGCTTGCAATGTCCTCAAATGTGTCACCCTTCTTCCATGGAATCCTTTGCAATAAGGAACCACCATCCAGAACATGGGTCCCAGTCCTTTCTTCCTCAAATGATTCCAATGACGACTTGGGAACAACAGCAGCTATCTCATCTCCTAGCTGTGGTTTATTGGCTTCCCTGAGCCTCCCCCACTTATCGAACAGAGCAGTAGGGTAGCTAGACAACTCATACGCAAAGACCTCTTCAACACCTAAGTCCCTGTTATTAGCAAAGATGAGGAGCCTCTGGAAAAGGAGCTGTGGGTCGATTGGTACTTTTTCAGCACTGATTGTAACCTTTGCACCCAACGACTCAACTTGATCTTTCTTCCTAAATGAAAAGTCAAAAGCATTGCTACCTTCCATCTTCTGCACAATGTTCATACCAACCTCATACAGTAAATGAGGATTGGCCGAGGCTGGTCCTGTCACAACGTTGGCAATATTCCTGAGTTCATTTGATTCTTGAAATGGATCATAATCCTTGAAGAATGCGAGAACCTTCTCTGTGTCCTTCCTATCTCGTTCACGCCTTGCTTCAGTCATTTCTTTGTGCTGCTCAGAGGTGTGGAAATGCTTCCCTGTCAGTTCTTGCATAACTTCACTCACCTCAGCGCAGGCTGGCATAGCAAGTAACCAGCGCAGGCGTTGCGTTTCCTCCATGCCCCTACCACGTGTCAATCCACCATTCGTTTTCAAAGAGCGCATCAAAACGTGCTCTATAACCAAGTCGCTTGGCAGTCCTGCCCACAGCCGATCACTTCGGCGGATCACAAATAGACCTGAGTTCAATTGACAGAACATGTCGGGGTTGAGCTGCTCAAGTTCAATCATGTCTTGAATGTACACATGGGCTGACTTGGCATAATTGTTATGACCACACGCTGCAAAGTACGGCAACATCTCCTGGAGTGTTCCGAGGTACAGTAGGAAATCGCCCATTCTCAGTGCCCTCAGGAAGCGACGCAGCAGGTCAATCATGTCCATGTATTGAATCCATAGCTTTCCCTCTTATGCTCTGCTAAGGAGCTCTTCTCAGCTTTAAGTTTTTCAGAAATTCTGTTGAAAACGTCTTTACTGCAGACTTCATCCGGTGAAACTTCTTCACGCAACAGCTTATCCAAAAGATCTGCAGCCTCCTGGAAGTCCTTGCATGCGTCACTTTCCTCATCTACCATTGAGAGGTTGACACCGTATGCCCTGCCTAACACAATCGAACTCAAGGCTGTGTCAACCAAGAAGTGGCCTCTGATTGCTCGTGCATAGGCTTTCCCACTCAGCATTTGGGTCACAGCATTCTCAGCGTATATAAGCTCCAAAACCCCCTTAAGCCCAGAATGCTTCCATAACATGGCCCATGCTCCCAAAAGCCTCATCACAGAGTTGAAAAGCCACCAAGGGGCTTGACCTAGAACAAATTGCAATAGAAGGTTTTTTGGCCTGTAAGGGGGTTTTTTTGGGCTTGTAAATTAACCACTAGATTCCAGGTGAATCAACACAAAAGTTGGAGCCCCTTATTTAGTATGTTTCATCAGAGGGACCTAATAAACAAGTTTAAAGCCAAAAAACGTTGTTTGTATACATTTATAGGGTCTGAGGAGCAACCAGAAAACAGTTATCTGTAAATTGAAGCTTTGGACGGCGGGCCATCTTGAATTTATGCAAAAAAATTAACCACTTTCCCAGGGTTCCAAAGTTGGAGACTTTTT
>CM064510.1:15114937-15286176 GCA_032716605.1 Paralithodes platypus | reverse complement strand
GTCGCAACAGTGGTGGTACTATGAGAAGCTTTCTGTTAGATATGATTAACTTAGTCAAGGGTCTTATATCTTGGGGGAGGTGTGACGCTTCTGCATAGTAGCCACGTGCGGGCATGCGCGCGCGTCGGCTGCCCAGCCGCTTAGAAACCGGCTGGTGGCAGCCGGCCGGTAGGCTTTTCCTTAGTATATATCCTACGACAACGTAACTAATGTCTGGGATATTCTTATGTTGTTTCACAGCATGTAGCTGCCCTTATTCTTAACCAACGCATCTTACTATATTTTATTCTCGATAGTTGATTGTTTCATTATAATATATAAGATGTAAGTCTAGTGAGAGTGGGAGGAGACGAGCGGGAGAGAGAAACAGGCTGGGGGACGTTGCTTCGCGCGGAGAGTCCAGCTTGGGACGAGCCTGAAGCGTTGTCACATGCATTTGATTGCAACGTTAGGCTTAGTTTCGACTCACGCAAGGGATAGAGGATTTTGACCCGGCAACTGTGTTGAGTGTTGCCAAGCCTGGGATGTATTTTGCATGCCTAGGGTGGGGTCCAGACAGATTCAAGACTCAGAGCTCACCTCACGGTCGTACCCTTCGGACCCCCTTGATATCTATCCCTCTCAACCCCACTTAGAAACATTCTCTCTTACTTTGTATATCTTCTTTCCACTACTTCACCAATCTATTTAATTATCCCATCCCCTTGATAGACCTTATATCTATTATTGTATTAACGACGAGCTCTCAGATTACTAGATAGGATTTTGGGCCTTATGCAGAGATTTAATTGTTAATGAGACCTAGGAAACTTTTTTGTTGTCTCATATTTGGTGGTTTCATGCTTGCTAGTGTGTTCTTGTGTCAGATTAGCAGGGGCTAGACCGGAGGGGAGGCTTTTTGCGATCCTTTAAGTAAAGTCTGCTGGTGCGAGTCCTGTGGACCCGCACGACTTTACTAGGATACCCGTGGGAGTCTGGGGGCATTTTCTTGTTTGTGTCCCTGTGTGTCTAGCGTTGTGTTGTGTGAGGGACCTTGCCTAGTCCACTCAGCACTGCGCTAGCACGTCTTGCTTTTGTTTTAGGGTCGCCAGGAGAGAGTCAGCTACTTGCGATCTGAGTCTCTCAAGAGAGCACCCTTTCAATTAGAGTAATTTGGCGCACAGACCTGGGAACGTCCCTAGGCTAGAGCAGGTGGCTCAGCCCGGGTATCCGAAGCCTATATCCTTCCGGCTAGACCTCTGCCACCTGGCAGATTAACAGCTAGGGGTTTATTATCTCTGTATGCTTGTTATTGTGCCACAGTTTACCGTTTTTGTGAGCATTGTGAGTCAGGGGGTGGCTTAGAGACTCTGTCCGAGCAGGCTTGCCTGACTAAGAGTGAGAAGCACACCTGTATGTGGTTATGTTGCGAGTTGCTGCCTTTATTTAATTATACCTATGCCATTATACACTGTATGGCCTATCACTAGTATTTATTCCTCTTATGAGTTAAGAGTTCTCTAAATCCGTAACGTACTTTCTTTGCTAAGCATCAGATCCTACAGTAGCCGCATGCAGTTTAGAAACCTGCATCTTGTCTACCTGTACAATGTTTTGAGGACTGGTTGCTTTCACCTTCTTTCACGCAGGGGTGATTAGTTGTATTAATTAACGTAACGTTAAATGTACTTTCTTCTAGTTTGTTATTAAATTGTTTCTGCAATTTAATTCCGTTATCTACCTTTTCCTTGAAGATTTAAGTCAACTTAATTGTGTGAACTTTTATATAGCCTGCTTGACTATCAGCAGTCTATAGTGCGTGCACCCTGTAACCGAGTCATAGGATACCTCGTTGTCCAGGCAGGACTCTTGACAGTTTAGGGTGGTTTGTTGCCTGGGTTTATAGATAAGGGTTGGATCTAGCGTTTTCCGTTGTTGCTTGTTGCCGCATACCTAGTCCAATAGAAAGAGCTCAGTGTTTATATATCCCAGGACGTAACAATATCTGTCTGCACCGAATTTCGGTGTGAGCATCCTAGGTTCGAATCCCTAGACTGCCACATGTATTTGTTGATTTCATTAATTGAGTTTCGGAGTAAAGTCGGTTGTTGGAGGTAACATAATAATTCATTAGTGTGAGTGCGTGTATGTGCGAGTTTGTGTGTGTGTGTGTGCTGTACATGTGTGCCTTACTAGGATATATGTGTGTTTTCATGTGTGTGAGTGTGTATACGTTCAAGTGTGTGTGTGTGTGTGTGTGTGTGTGTGTGTGTGTGTGCTGTACATGTGTGCCTTAGTAGGATATCTGTGTGTTTTCATGTGTGTGAGTGTGTGTACGTGCAAGTGTGTGTGTGTGTGTGTGTGTGTGTGTGTGTGTGCATAATATGTCTCGGTATAAATGCAAGTGTGTATGTGGATAGGATTTATTACTCTCTCTCTCTCTCTCTCTCTCTGTATGTCTAGTCACGTCTTCCAGAGTGCCATTTATTTTTACTTTTTATTCATATTTTTTAAGGGGTGTCACGCAACCTACTGACAACCATGACAAAATAACCAGGGTATGGAAAAGTGAACAGACAGACAGACAGACAGACAGACAGACGGACAGGCAGACAGACAGACATACTATATTAAATAAACAGGCAAACAGACAGACAAACAGACAGACAAACAGACAGCATCAAGAGCCAGACAGCTGATAAACTTATACGTATAACATAATGGTAGATAGATAGAGAGATAGAGTACAAAGTACAAAGGAGTACAAAGGAGTACAAAGGAAATCAAGCAAGAACAGGTCTAGTGACCCTTCTAGGCTGCTTGTCCTACAAAACACTGAGGATCAAGTGTCCCAACACTGGTTTAGAGTGGGTAAGGGAACATTGGAAAGGGAACTACTGCCCTGGAACTAATGTCCGTGGCAGGATAGGAAGTTAGTAGGGGACAGATGGGTTTGTAACTGAGGGGAGGATAAAATAAAGTTATTCATTTACAAACGCAGTCAGTCGCGGGTTTGATGCGAGATATTTGTCTAGGCGAAGTTTAAATGAATAAACGGTGCTGCAGTCTATAACATCTCGGGGAAGCCCATTCCATAAGTTGACAACTCGATTGAAGAAAACATTTTTAGCTTCGCGTGAGTTAAAAGATTTACCAATAATTTTGCAGCCGTTTCCCCACCTGTAATTAGATTGGTCGATAGTGAAGTACTTACTACAGTTCATATTGTTGATGCCTTTGATGATTTTGAACACTTGAATTAAGTCGCCTCATAATCTGCGCTGGGTTAAAGGAAATAGATTTAATTCTCTAAGACCCTCTTCGTATGGTTTGTTCTTTAGGCTAGGTATCATTTTGGTAACTCTACGTTGAACTCGTTCTAGCTTGTCTATATCTTTTTGGTAATAAGGGCACCAGGATTGAACGCAGTATTCCAGAAGAGGGCGGACTAAGGAATTGTAAAGGGTTAGGATAACGTCTTTGGATTTATGCTCAAATGACCTGCCTATAAAGCCAATTATTTTGTTTGCCTTCTTAACAACTTCTGAACATTGTTGACTCGGTGTTAGGTTACTCGATATTGTTACTCCCAGATCGGTTTCTCTGTTTACATTCTTAAGCTGAGTGCCATTCATCAAATAGTTTGCTTTCTCATTTTGGTATCCGATATGTAGTACTTTACATTTATCCGCATTGAAACTCATTTGCCAAATTTGGGCCCAACATGACAATTTATCTAGATTGTGTTGCATATCATCAACTTGTTCTTTTGAGAGTACGCTATTTGCAATTTTTGTATTGTCAGCAAATTTTGAGATTGTACAGGTGAGGCCCTCATCTATGTCGTTGATGTAAATTAGAAAGAGAATTGGTCCTAGTACCGATCCCTGGGGTACCCCGCTACTTACATTGGTCCATTTAGATGCCTTACCGTTTATGACTACTCTTTGCTTTCTGTCACTGAGCCAATTTTCTATCCATTTCAACACACCGTCTTGTATTCCATGCGCTTTTAGTTTTAGCAGTAAACTTTTGTGGGGAACTTTGTCAAAGGCCTTTTGAAAATCAAGGTATATAATATCTACAGCTTTACTCTCATCGTAGAGGTTGAGGATATCGTGGAAGAAGTCCAAGAGGTTTGTTAAACAGGAACGTTTTGTTACGAAAGCCGTGTTGAGTATCTTTAAATATGTTATTTTCCTCTAAGTGATTTACGAGTCTGTCTCTTACGAGTGTTTCTAGCATTTTACATACAACTGAGGTTAAGCTAATTGGACGATAGTTACTGGGTAGGGATTTGCTGCCTTTTTTGAATATCGGTGTTACGTTGGCTAGCTTCCACTGAGCAGGCATAGTTCCAGACTGCAAGGATTTATTGAATAGCAATGTCAGTGGTTTGGAGAGCTCATCCTTAGCTTCCTTTAGGACTCTAGGTGAGATTGTATCAGGTCCAGGCGTTGTATTTACCTTGAGTTTATCTAAACAATTCAATACTTCTCTCTCTGTAATGGTGATATTGCTTAGAACATCTGAATTATCAATCTGAATCGGCGATGGTGTAGGGATATCACTGAGGTCTTCCGTTGTAAACACTGATGCAAAGAAGGTATTGAGGGCATTACTCATTTGTACTTCGTCTTTGGTGTATTCTCCATTTTCATCGACTAACGGTCCAACAGATGAAGTAACTACTTTTTTCTTTTTGAAATAACTATAGAATTCTTTTGGGTTTGTTTTACTTTGATTCACAACATGTAACTCCAGGGTCTTTTTACTTTGCTTAATTAACTTTTTGGCTTTGCGTCGTAGCTCTACAAATTTCACCCGTTCTTCGTCATTTTGTAAGGATTTGAATCTATCATTAGCAAACTTTTTAGCAAGCAGACAGTTTGAAATATAATTATATATTCCACCATTTGGGCTGATTATTATGGCCTGTACGCCGTATTTTCGATGGTATGCAGTCCTGCACTGCTTTTAGGTAGGCCTAAGTGGTTTCGAATAATTCCCAAGATGTATTTATGTCGTTATTGTTAATTAAAAAGCTCCAGTCAGTTTCTTTAAACATAGCTCTAAGTTAATGAAAGTTTGCTTTCTTGAAATTAGGGACTTTTTCGATGCTGCTATTTGGTTCGTTACTAGTAAACAAAGTAAAAGTTATTGTACGATGGTCGCTGTTATACTGATTAGAGATAGCGAGAGAGAGAGAGAGAGAGAGAGAGAGAGAGAGCAAACAAAGAGATACAGATAGATAAATATATAGATAGATAAATAGATAGATGGACAGACAGATGTATAAATAGATGCATAGAGAGGCAATTTTTGAGAATGAAGATTAAATTCATAGATACCGGTATAGAATTAGTATATATATATAAAAAATGCATACATTGGCTACTGGTACAGTTTGCCGCACATATTCTATTTTGTTATTGTCATGGTTTGGCAGCGCTGCACCCAGTTCCCCAACCCCCTCTCTCTCGCTCCACCTCCTTCCCTTCCACTATTGGTAGGAGGTGGAATGGGGGTTGGGGAGGGGGGTGCGGCTCTGCCAAGTTACGATTTGCTGGGATGGTTGAGAAAAGGAATATGTGCAGCACACTGTACATACATACATACATACCGTACTTCGACGTACTCTCACGTCCTTGACGCAATTTTGAGCTTAGGGATACTTTAAAGCCTTTGTTACCATCAGGGGTATTTATAAACCTTTAGTTTATTTACTTCAACCTCTGCAGTTGTCTTTGAGTTAGCAGTGGGCAGAAAACTAATTTTGGAGAGGTAATTATAAGAGTGAGATAAATCTATTTCTTATTGCTAATCTGGCAACCTCTGCGTCATAAGGATGTGAGAGGGTTAAGCATGATAGATCGATTATGTTGTACACAAGGCAGATAGACTTTTAAGAGATGAATACAAATACATGGTTTATCTTAAAGAAAATATATAAACACATGATGTACAGTGTCGTTTAAATATTTACATGGGTTTAATTCACGAACAAAAATGTCCACATGCACGCACATAGGCTACTGTTCTACTGATAACACACACACACACATACACACACACACCCACAGACACAGTAAATGGACACACTGCATTGACCTATACAGTAAACAACAACAACAACAGCAACACACACACACACAAACACACACACACACAGCCCGTAGCCTAGTAGGTAGAGCTCTCGTCTCACACACGAGGGGTCGGGGGTTCAATCCCGGCCGGGCGGAGACAAATTGGGCTTGTCTCCTTTCATGTGTTAGCCTCAGTTCACCTAGCTGTAAATAGGTACCTGGAATAAGTGGGCGACGTTGTGACGTCCCTTCTGGGGTTGGCAAAAATGGTACAAGGCGAGATGGGTATCATATGGTTCACCTAAGCTGATGGCTACCTAAGCCTTCGGCGAGACGGTACCGTCTATACTCTATAGTGAGAATGGTACCATACAGATCCACCCTAAGCCTTCGTTTCCGTTGTCGCCAATTGGCTAAAATACAGACTACACACATCCACAGCCATTCCAACAGTACATAAAACACTTAACATGCATTTCACGCAATACATTCCCAGTTAAGGAGGCGCGATAATAATGAGCTTAGCTCTCATTGCGTGGATTCCCCTTGACGAACAAGTAACTGAGTTACACACACACACACATACTCACATACACAAATACTCAAACGTATAGCATATAGCCTATAGCATATAGCCAGCCGTCCGGCTGGCTCAGTTGATAGCGTGCCTGATTCCCACCTTTAAGGTCTCGCGTTCAATCCCCGCTCAGATTGAAAAGTTTTTTCTGGGATACAGCCGGCGGTTACCATCTCCCCATGAGCAAGGGGGATGGGTAATGGTCTCTGGTAGACCAAGCGCTTGCGAATCCTCGTAGGAGGAGAGACGGGCGCTATATAAGCAACCAGAAGATTATTATTATTATTATTATTATTATTAATTAATGACACTTGAAGGCAGCGAGGTCAACATGGATTTTGAGTTAAGGGGATTTGGGTCGTTTTTCTGGTCCCCCTTCTTCCTCATGCTTATCCTCATTAGTTTTCAGATTATAAGACGTTCAGTCCATTAGTTTGGCGATTTTAAGACCTTTCGTCACATTTGTTGGTCAATTTTAAGACTTTTCTTGTCATTTAGGTGTCTTTTTTTTCTAGCGAGCGATAGCGAGTCTGAAATTTAGGAGGAACAGGTCTTCGGTCGGGACATTTTATATCGAAATATGTACACATTTATCTTGAAGGAGGGTTTTAGGATAGTGCATTTTTAAGTTTGATGGAGGTCAGGGGAGGAAGCTAAAACAATAATAAAATGATACACAAATGAGCAAATAAATACGCTCATCCACCTCAAGTGGTGCGATGGCTGACGGAATATTTGAGTGGATGTCTAGACGTCTGGTTGTGTGAGTGAGTGAGTGGGTGCACTAAAGGGTTAACTGAGTGGGTTACTGACTGTCTGACTGTGTGAGTGACTGGGTGCACTAAAGGGTTAACTGAGTGGGTTACTGACTGTGTGACTGTGTGAGTGACTGGGTGCACTAAAGGGTTAAGTGAGTGGGTTACTGACTGTGTGACTGTGAGTGATTGGGTACACTAAGGGGTTAAGTGAGTGGGTTACTGACTGTGAGTGACTGGGTACAATAAAGGGTTAACTGAGTGGGTTACTGACTGTGTGATTGACTGGGTACACTACATAGTTGACTGAGTGGCTTACTGACTTTGTGACTGTGTGAATGACTGAGATAACTATAGGGTTAACTGAGTGGGTTATAGTGAGTGGGTTACTGACTGTGTGAGTGACTGTGTGTATTTAAGGGTTAAGTGAGTGGGTTACTGACTGTCTGACTGTGTGACTGACTGGGTACACTAAAGGGTTAAGTGAAGGGGTTACTGACTGTCTGACTGTGTGACTGACTGGGTACACTAAAGGGTTAACTGAGTGGGTTACTGACTGGGTACACTATAGAGTTAACCGAGTGGGTTACTGACTGTGTGAGTGACTGGGTACACTATAGAGTTAACTGGGTGGGTTACTGACTGTGTAGTGACTGGGTACACTATAGAGTTGACTGATGTGGGTTACTGACTGTGTGACTGTGTGAGTGGCTGGGTCGGTAATTATGGGGAAACATCAACGCAGACCAATGTAACTAGTGGTGTACCTCAAGGATCAGTGCTGGGGCCAATCCTTGTCCTAATTTACATTAACGACATAGATGAGGGGTCTCGCCACTACAATCTCAAAGTTGCAGATGACACAAACATCGAAAATACCGTACTGCCAAATGAACATGTTGAAAATATGCAAAACAATCTAAACAAACTTTCACAATGGGCTTAAATCTGGCAAATGTTTTTCAATATAGATAAGTGTAAAGTACTTAATATCGGATACCGTAATGAAAAAGCAGACTACTTGATGAATGGCATCCAGCTAAAGAGTATAGACAGAGAAACCGATTTAGGAGTAACAATATCCAGCAACTTAAACCCAAATTGGAACGAGTTCATGACTGATCAAACTACACGCGGGGAAACGGCTACTAAATAATTCAACTCTAACGAATCCAAGAATGTCTTCTTCAATCGAGTCATCAGTTTGTGGAATGGGCTTCCCCGAGATGTCATAGACTGCAACACCGTTGATTCTTTCAAAGTTCACCTAGACAAGTACCTTGCCCTGAATCCAAGGTTCACTGCATTTGTATTCGAATAAATATTTTCTTTAGAAGTGTTCGTTCAATAACAAAATAGATCTTAATATTATTTCCCGTGCCATGGACTAAGCCCCAGGGCAGCACTTCCTTCTCACATATTTCCCACATTCTCTCTGAAATACTGTTGCAACACTTGGAACAGCAGTGTTTTGGAGGGCAAGTAATCTGGAGGGGTCGCGTGACCTGGTGTTGCTTGTTTTCCTGTGTACACACACACACACACACACACACACACACACAAAATACACACGAACACACATTAAAACAACAGGGAAGGCGAAAGTTTCGCCAATCTGTTTTTACTGCTTATTTTCCGTCTTAACACCCCTCCTCAAGTCTCTCTCTCTCTCTGAAATTGGAATGGGTGTACATGCTTAGATTGATATGCAGGATTCGAAACTGCATAATAAATCGTAGGCTTGTCCACCTTTATTTAACTGTGTTCGTAGCGCAATGGATAAATGCACTGAATTTCGGTGTGAGCATCCTAGGTTCGAGTCCCTGGACTGCCACATGTATTGTTGATTTCATTAATTGAGTTTAGGAGTTGTGACGTTAACCACTCCGTTAGAACCGCATGGCTTGTCCTACAGTGACTCGCTAGGATCGCCAGGGCAGTGGATGTGGCTACAGTTGATGTATTGTTGTGTGCTTTATTTCATATGAAAGCTCGTGTCATGGGCAGTCCAGAAAGGCTCTTTGTTTTCACCCATGTCAAGGCTTTATCTATTTAATTGCAAAGTATATGTTTTATCATTAAGTAGTAATGATAGGATTTGAGAGAGAGAGAGAGAGAGAGAGAGAGAGTAGAACAGTGTGGGGAGGCGCGCAGTGTTTTGCTATACTCGATGACGTCATAGCTGGCTGGCCTCGTGGGGATTCGTTGGAGCAGTTTTTTACCATGCTTGGTGACGTCATGTTTGGCTAGCTTCTTTAGCATTGGCTAGAGGACTTGTTACCGCTTTTCCTACGCGGTTCGAACTAGTGCTAGTATATATACAGCTCTATCGCTACTTTCTCCCTCAGATCTGGTTTCTAGAACGCATCACCCTTATCCCTTTGATATCTGTCCCCCTCTCCGCACCTGAGAACCTTTACCTCTGCCTATCTCTCTCATTTTCCATATCTTTCACCACCTTTTATTAATATTATACCCCCTCTGGTTAACTCTGCATAATCAGCTTCATGCTGGCCAGTTGTATTGTGCGTTAAGGTCTTATATAACCCATGTATGTTAGTTGTTAAGATAAGTTGATCACGAAGCATTGGTTGGCATTCATATTGTTCAGTACTGCTTCCTATAATTATTAGTGTTCTGCTGGATTTGATAATGCTAGACTAGGAGTCTGATACTATAAGGTATTGTTTCCGATGGATGCTGGCTTTAGTTAAAAGCTGCACGACATACCTGAGAACTGGAGTTGATTGGGTAAGTTCTAGTCTGTGTGCCATTGAGAGTAGAGCATGCACGAATGAGGGCTTTTTGCCTATACCATTCTCCACTGTTCTAAGCTCGTTGTTTGTCTTTGAGGTACGCCAGGAGAACGCTTAATACTTCGGAATTAAGGTTTCTCAAGAGAGCTACCCTTTATTATAACGTAATATTTGACGCACAGACTTGAGATTTGCACTAGGCTATGCGGCATGCCATGCGCACCAGTATCTCGTATCATTGACTCTAGCTAAACTTTATCAGTCACAGTAGACATTAAGTATATTAAACCAATTACTCTTTTCATGCATACCCGTTTATGATTACACAAGCATTTCACAGCCTAGTTTGATGTATTGAGACACAATGACTTAGGCTCTTTTTGTTGATAGGAATACTGCATTATCGTGGCGATTATTATTATTGTTGTGGCGTTTAGGATATTCTTGGCTCCGACTGCATTATATCTCCTGCCTTTTTATGTGCATAGCCTGCACGAGCATTGTTCCGCTGCCTGCCTTTTTGGGTTCCATTTCCGATTCGAGCATCTTGAAAGCATCTAACATTTAAAGAAGATTCCTTGTTGGTGTTGAAGGACTTTAGTGCACTTTCTTTCATGCAGGAGTGCCTGACATTTATTGATTAAAGTAACGTAAGCTGTAACTTCTCTTACCACCTTACTTTGCATACCATAACCAAGCACCTTCGGTTATAGAGAGTAATAGGCTGTTTTCACATAACATTAAGCCTAGAGTAGACGCACATTTATTGAGAGTTTAATAACCTATTATTGCATATAGAACTCTGGAGAGTATTTGTGTTCTTTGTTCACTGGGAATATACATCAGAGGTTGGATCTAGCGCTTTCCGTTGTAGCATTTATGCCATTACTAATCCAATGAATAAGAACCCTGATATATTTAAACCTCAGTCGTAACAAATGGCGACCTTACCTAGGATTTGGTGAACCTACATTTATTAGCAGGGAACATTTGTTGTTTTGGGGAATATTTTGCGGGGATCAGCAAGAATAATTTTTTTTTGCAACATAGTATAGCCCTTGAGTATTTCCGAGAATTTCTGTGTGTATATTGAGGTGGGACATTTTTGTGAGCATCATGTCTTATACCGGATCAGAGGAGAATGGAGACACAGTACGTAATGTCGAAACTGAGGAACAGCAGCAGGATGAAAGGGTTAATCAGATGAACTGTAAGGAGGATGCTAGGATATTTTTGCAATGGCCTGTTACTGCCGAGCGGTTGGAGGGTATGGATCGGTACGGTCTTCAATGTCTGGCCACAGCTATCGGTCATGCGGGTACTAGCAGCATGACCAGGGATAACTTGAACGTGTGTACTGGGCAGGGTGACTGGTGAGCGAGATGGGTTGAGTGCTCAGAGCCCTTCGGCCATGCTTCCCCTACACTCGACTCCCAGCCATCCCAGTAGTTTGCCGACCCCGAGTACGCGTCCACAGTTGGGTGGTGACTGGCAGGGTGGGTTGCCCCTGGGGGGACCACCGGTAATTTCAAACATTGTAGCACCTTCACCTCCTCAAGGGTTAACTCCAGAATTATTGCTTCAGCTCGAATTAGCTAAGCAGTATCAGCAAATAGAGCTAGCAAAAATCCAAGCTGAGTCGACTAGGTACTGTGCCGACATGGACGTAGAGAAGTCGCGAGTAGAGACAACGGGACAGCGACTTGGGGCTGGTAACCGTGCTCATAATCAATCTCTCTCGCATTTATTGAAACTGGTTCCGGTGTTTGATGAGAGTGGGTAACAGAATTTTTCGCACGCTTTGAGAAGAAGTGCCAGGAACACCAGTGGCCAGAGGATAAATGGGCAGCACTTGTATCCTCTAGATTAATAGGCAAGGGTCTTAAAGCCTACGATGCGTTACCTTTGGAGTCATGTATTGTGTATGAGGATCTCCAGGAGGCTGTCCTGAGGGCTTACGAACTGCAACCAGAAACGTACCGTTTGAAGTTCCGGGGTGTAACTAAGGGAAGAGATAGCACCTTTTTGGAACACGCCCGGACTTGTTGATGCTATGGGAACTGGCTCCGATCTGAGAGGGTAACAACATTTGATGGACTTAAGCAGTTAATGATGTTGGAGCAGTCTTTAGAGAGGGCGGTGATCTAACTTTGAACTTAAAGGAGAAAACCCAAGAACTCTAGTCGAAGCAGCAGAAATGGCTGATCGAAGGCTGTCGTTGATTCGGGGTTGCGGGGTCCTCACAGAAGTACGATGCAAGTGCTAGGGTACCGTTATCCTCCCCCTCCCCGTAGCAATGACACATTTAAACAAAAGAGCAATGAAACTAAAACTGAATCCAAACCTAACACCACGCCGTATGAGAAAAGTCAGGGCCTTTTACATCACAGTATAAGCCGAAACCGAAATTTATGTGTTTTAACACCTTACGAGCGGCCTATGCGGTTTATTTATGTGTACCGCACAGCGGGGTGTTATTAGCCAAAATAGGGCTGTTTACGTGATCATTTTCATGCCTAAATAAGACCCAGAACGTAAAACAAGTACCTATCCCTGAAAGGGCATAAACAGAGCTTTCGAATGACACCATAACGATCCTTGTATGATGGATAGTTTTCTTGCAATAACCGTGCAACGCGAGTGCAAAAAGCAGGTAATTCGGTACTTTCGGTACATAATTGAGTATGTAGCGAGTGGAGAGGGAGGAGGGAGTTGAGATTTGTGTCAGTAGGTTCGCCGCGGTGGTCTTGAGCAGTCATTACGCTCGCTAGTCTCCTGCCACCAACTTGTCTCTCTCTCTCAGCCACATTACGTGCTGAAATTGCCCACTCGAGTTATGTCGAGCGCCGCCACTAGTCCTGAAGCTTTATTTAACTCGACTTATGTTGCTCGCCGCTAATGATTAAGGGTTAAGTGCCACAAGGAGGGTCATAAGGCAAATGAGTGCCCTAGTCGACCTCCTACGGCAGCCGTGTCTTTTGCTCACGGCATTGGAGTGTTCAAGAGGACATCGGAGTTTGTTAGAGGCAATTCTTCCGAGGTAAATACACTGCCAGTGCAGAAGGATCCGGAAGGCTTATTCCCTGTCCATGATGCCTTTAGTGACCACAGGGGACTCGGTTGTGTGGAGTGGGGGGGTAGAAGACATGAGCTGAGAATTTTGCGTGACACTGGGGCATCGCAAACACTGTTGAGAAATTTCACTGGTAAACCTGTAAATACGGCGCGGGTGGTTGTGGTTCAGGGAGTTAATGCAACAAGGTCATACCCGCTTGTAAGAATGAAGATGGAAGTTGATGGCGTGACTCGTGACCTGGATGTAGGAATTGTGGAGAAGTTGCCTGTTGGGGGTGTCGACCTCCTTCTCGGCAACGACTTTGCGGGGCCTACTTCTGAGGCTCCACCCTTAGTCGTTGCCGAGAAGCCGGCCGACGTGAGTAGGGAGGAGCAGGAGTGGGTTGAGAAGTGTCAGGTGCAACCTATGGCGTGTGTTGTCACTAGATCTCTTGCATCCAGGGAGTCGCATTCTGGTCAACAGTCTTTAGACAAGCGGAGGAAAGGTACCAAGAAGAGGTTGAAAGTTGATGCGGTTGAGAGTTTAGTAGCAACGGACATTCTCGGGGACTCATTATTAGGACCGATTTTCGAGTCTGGAGAAGACCCATTAACTGTTACTAAGAAGGCAGAGGATGGGCTTAAAAAGACGAAGAGACAGCAACGATAGACAGAGAGAGAGCAACGGGAGGCTAAATTCAATGTAGGAGGGGGGCATGAGTTGTTTTGCAAACACTTAGATAAGCTTGCTCCTTCGGACATTCGTAAATTGCAATTAGAAGACCCGGAGGTTCTTGAATGTGGTACCGGTGCTGTCGGGTTGGAGGAGGACAGTGATGCACAGTCGGGAGATGTAGCAACAAGGTATCCTGACGCGTACCCTATGAGAAATGGGTCAGCGAAGACGGTGGTCCGAAGCTTGCTAGTGTATTTTTCCCGGTATGGTTACCCGCAGGGGATTCAGTCAGGCCAAGGATCCAACATCACTTCTAACCTCTTTGTTCAAGCAGTGCAGCAGCATGGGATTGTTACGGTTGTGTCATCTGCGTATCATCCGGAGAGCCAGGGTGTGTTAGAGCGATGGTACTCAGCCTTAAAATCTGTGCTTCGTTGTTGTTGCTTTGAGAGTGGGAAGGGTTGGGATCTTGGCCTGCCATATGTTTTATTTGCTGCACGGGAGGTACCTGGGGAAAGTTTGGGATTCAGCCCTAATGAGCTCGTCTTTGGACACTGTGTCAGGGGGCCTCTCCATATGGTTGAAGAAATATGGGAGGGCGCAGAAAAACCTTGTTCTATGCTCAAGTATGTCCTCGACAGTCGAGAACGGATGTTGCGCAGTCTGGAGTTGGCTGGCCGTAATTTGACTAGCTCTCAGGCCCTCATGAAGGACAGGTACTACCTCAAGGTTAAACTCAGGGAGTTTCACGTGGGTCAGGAGGTGTTGATTCTACCGCCCCTTGTAGGTCACCCCTTATCCGCGAAGTACACTGGTCCTTATAGGGTGGTTGAGAGGCTATCGGGCCTGGATTACTTGGTAGCCACTCCAAACAAACGGAAGCGCAATCAGTTATGTCACGTTAATCTCATGAAGGAGTATGTGAGGCACCCCCCTGAGCCTCTCAATGTGCCTGTGATGACGTTTAACAGTCAAGGTGGAGAAGGAGAACGGGACAGTCAAGCTCAGGTGGAGGATAACTGGAAGGATTAGAAAGTCAAATGGGCGCCTGAGTGTGAGAAGGCGTTTAGAGTAGTAAAACACCTGTTGTGCACTCACCCGATCCTCAGGGCCCCTGACTTTAGCCTACCTTTCCAACTAGCAACGGATGCTAGTGGTGTGGGGGCTGGTGCCGTCCTTATGCAAGAGGACAATGATGGGCTGGAGCATCCTGTTAGTTTCTGCTCGGAGAAGTACAATTCGGCCCAGGGGAGCTGCTCTGTTGTCGAGGAGGAGCTGCTGGCGGTTGTGCTTGCGCTGGGGCATTTCGAGGTCTATGTTCCAGCCTATGGTCCGGTCGTTGTAGTTTACCCAGATCATCACCCTCTCAAGTTCTTGGACCAGTTTCACAATCGGAATATGAGGCTGACCAGGTGGTCACTAAGGTTACTGGTATATAACCTGGACATACGCCATATTGCCGGTTGTGACAACGTGGTTGCAGATGGTCGTTCAAGGGTATATGATCCTGGGTAGATTGACACACGGGTAGCATCCTGCTTTAGTTTGAATAGAATTTTGCGCTTGGTGCTTGTTGGCTCGCGGTTGTAGCCCAGCGTATTGGGTCGTAAGGCAGGAGTTGAGCGTTTGGTATAGAAGAAAAAACTAAGCTTGCCCCTATAGTGCAGCCGAAATAAACAAATTAAAAACATAAAAATCAAATAAAAACTCTTTCTTTGATAGTTGGATTTTTTCAGTATGTTATAGCAGTAATTCTGAGTTGCACTCCTCTCAGAATGCTGGGCTAGAGAAGCTCGCTCTTGAGGAGCATAACTACATATGATTTAACCTATTGTGTTGGGGAGGGTTATAATTTTGTAAAATGTTTTGTTGAGAACGGTGCCAGATATTTTACTGCCGCTGGGTGATGGGAAGTAGAGATATAGCATGGGTTCTAACAAGCAGATTTTTGTGAGCCTTGGGCCTCTGAGAAAAATCTTGGGGGGGGTGTGACGTTAACCACTCCGTTAGAACCGCATGGCTTGTCCTACAGTGACTCGCTAGGATCGCCAGGGCAGTGGATGTGGCTACAGTTGATGTATTGTTGTGTGCTTTATTTCATATGAAAGCTTGTGTCATGGGCAGTCCAGAAAGGCTCTTTGTTTTCACCCATGTCAAGGCTTTATCTATTTAATTGCAAAGTATATGTTTTATCATTAAGTAGTAATGATAGGATTTGAGAGAGAGAGAGAGAGAGAGAGTAGAACAGTGTGTGGGGAGGCGCGCAGTGTTTTGCTATACTCGATGACGTCATAGCTGGCTGGCCTCGTGGGGATTCGTTGGAGGAGTTTTTTACCATGCTTGGTGATGTCATGTTTGGCTAGCTTCTTTAGCATTGGCTAGAGGACTTGTTACCGCTTTTCCTAAGCGGTTCGAACTAGTGCTAGTATATATACAGCTCTCTCGCTACTTTCTCCCTCAGATCTGGTTTCTAGAACGCATCCCTCTTATCCCTTTGATATCTGTGTCCCTCTCCGCACCGGAGAACCTTTTCCTCTGCCTATCTCTCTCATTTTCCATATCTTTCACCACCTTTTATTAATATTATACCCCCTCTGGTTAACTCTGCATAATCAGCTTCATGCTGGCCAGTTGTATTGTGTGTTAAGGTCTTATATAACCCATGTATGTTAGTTGTTAAGATAAGTTGATCACGAAGCATTGGTTGGCATTCATATTGTTCAGTATTGCTTCCTATATTATTAGTGTTCTGCTGGATTAGATAATGCTAGACTAGGAGTCTGATACTATAAGGTATTGTTTCCGATGTATGCTGGCTTTAGTTAAAAGCTGCACGACATACCTGAGAACTGGAGTTGATTGGGTAAGTTCTAGTCTGTGTGCCATTGAGAGTAGAGCATGCACGAATGAGGGCTTTTTGCCTATACCATTCTCTACTGTTCTAAGCTCGTTGTTTGTCTTTGAGGTACGCCAGGAGAACGCTTAATACTTCGGTATTAAGGTTTCTCAAGAGCTACCCTTCATTATAACGTAATATTTGACGCACAGACTTGAGATTTGCACTAGGCTATGCGGCATGCCATGCGCACCAGTATCTCGTATCATTGACTCTAGCTAGACTTTATCAGTCACAGTAGACATTAAGTATATTAAACCAATTACTCTTTTTATGCATACCCATTTATGATTACACAAGCATTTCGCAGCCTAGTTTGATGTATTGAGACACAAATGACTTAGGCTCTTTTTGTTGATAGGAATACTGCATTGTCGTGGCGATTATTATTATTGTTGTGGCGTTTAGGATATTCTTGGCTCCGACTGCATTATATCTCCTGCCTTTTTGTGTGCATAGCCTGCACGAGCATTCTTCCGCTGCCTGCCTTTTTGGGTTCCATTTCCGATTCTAGCATCTTGATAGCATCTAACATTTAAAGAAGATTCCTTGTTGGTGTTGAAGGACTTTAGTGCACTTTCTTTCATGCAGGAGTGCCTGACATTTATTGATTAAAGTAACGTAAGCTGTAACTTCTCTTACCACCTTACTTTACATACCATAACCAAGCACCTTCGGTTATAGGTAGTAATAGGCTGTTTTCACATAACATTAAGCCTAGAGTAGACGCACATTTATTGAGAGTTTAATAACCTATTATTGCATATAGAACTCTGGAGAGTATTTGTGTTCTTTGTTCACTGGGAATATACATCAGAGGTTGAATCTAGCGCTTTCCGTTGTAGCATTTATACCATTACTAGTCCAATGAATAAGAACCCTGATATATTTCAACCTCAGTCGTAACAGAGTAAAGTCGGTTGGTGCAGTACCATTCTGGCAGCTATTAGACCATTTATTCAGCTTAGGAAGGACCTCTAGCAATAATACAACTTCAAACTATCCCAACCAACCCTTTTGACTACCACAGATCCTTCCTAAGCTGCGTAGTATTGTATAAATATACCTAGAAGAAGACATACCACGCGTCGCTGGTACTCAAAGGGTTAACAAAGGTAAATATTAGCAAATTAAACAAATTCACGATATACCATACATAATTGTTAGCCCATAAACTACCGTACTATAATTCTTCTTGATATTAACCTGACAAGCGCGATATAGACCTAGGTGCTAGGGTAGTTATTTGTGCATTTCTAGCCCTGGATTCTGACAGAATTCGTTATATTTACAATATAAACCATTATTTGTTTTCGGTATGCTTTTATTTTACATATATGATGTATATATGAACCTTCAAGAGTGCTAAAATAAGTGGGAAAAGCACTGAGACGAGCGGGGCGGTGTGTGCCGGTGTCTGGGTGTTGCATAACGATCTTTTATGCAACCCACTTGTGCTACATTATCGCGGGAGAGAAAAATAACCGATAAATTGATAATAAGAGGAAAATAGGTGATAATTGAGGAGGGAGGGGGAATAAGGTGGGGAAGGAGGGGAGGGGGGTGGGTGAGATTTACATGGATGAGTACTGGAGGGGAATGATCTCACCTAGAGACAAATTCCTTTGTTTTGATAGGCCCTTTTTTTTATGGAAGGCTTTTTTTATGGTCCTGCTTCCGTGAGGCCTATCGCGTTCCCTATAGGAAGCCTTCCGTGAGGCCTATCGCGCTTGCCGGGTTAAGGGGGGTAGTGCTTGGTTTTTGGTCTATATATTTATTTATTTATTTATTTATTTTTTGTTTATTTTAGTTTCCTCACTAGACCTCCATAAAGCTTAGAAAAACATCCCCTAGACCCCCTATCAAGATAAATTTGTACATTTTTCGGCAGAAAAATGTCCCTGACAAATTCCGGTTCCTTCTAAAATTAGAGGCTCGCTATTGCTCGCCAGGAAAATAATCGACACCTAAAGGGCACGAAAAGTCTTAAAATGTATAATAAATTGAAGCGAAAGGTCTCAAAATCGCCAAACAAATGTCTTAAAACCTCAAAACTAATATGCTAAACATGAGGGAGAAGTGGGTTCAGAAAAGACGAGTAGTACCCCCTTAATAAAGTTGTCTCGAATTATCAAGCACAAAATAGTTACCCTATACCCCCCCCCTTCTCTCTCTCTTCTCTCTTCTCTCTCTCTCGGTACTTCAATTTTTAAATTTTCAGTTAGGCTATCACCGCTGGTGGCCTATTTCTGCGTACCGGTATTTCATAATTTTTGTTTTCGGTTATTTTTGTTTTCGGTTAGTCTAGGCTATCATCCCTGGTGGCCTATTTCTGCGTACTTCAATTTTAAAATTTTCAGTTAGGCTATCACCGCTGGTGGCCTATTTCTGCGTACCGGTATTTCATAATTTTTTGTTTACGGTTATTTTTGTTTTCGGTTAGTCTAGGCTATCACCGCTGGTGGCCTATTTCTGCGTACCGGTATTTCATAATTTTTGTTTTCAGTTATTTTTGTTTTCGGTTAGTCTAGTCTATCATCCCTGGTGGCCTATTTCTGCGTACTTCAATTTTTACATTTTCAGTTAGGCTATCACCGCTGGTGGCCTATTTCTGCTTACCGGTATTTCATAATTTTTGTTTTCGGTTAGGATAGGCTATAACCCCTGGTGGCCTATTTCTGTTTAAATAAACATAAAATTGTTTTCGGTTCGGCTATCACTGCGTATTCAAATTTAATTTAGTTTTGTTTTAATTTTCGGTTAGGCTATCACCGCTGATAACCTATTTGTGTGTATTTCAACATTTTTGTTTTCGGTTAGGCCTATTTAAGTAAGTGAAGCGACCTGAAGGGAGTGAAGTGTTTTTAAAGTGAGTTTAGTGTTTATAAGTGAGTTAAGTGCTTTTAAGTGAGTGAAGTGATCTGAAGAAAGTGATCGTCACCATGCCTCGTGCCTGTACGAACTGCGCCGGTAGGTTTGGTGCTTCGATGTTTGCTCCTGTCGATCCACAAGTCTGCCGACTCTGCCAGCAACGAGAGGATTTGACAGCAAAATTGGATGAAGCCCACAACAAGATCAACGCCCTCACCAGGAAGCTGGAATCACTCCAAGAGTTTGTAACACTCAACGTTGGAGTATCACTAACTCCAATTGTTTCAACTCCAGCATCCACCACCGCCCCAACGTCATCTGCCAACAATCCAACACCTGCAGTAGACACTGCAGCAGATGCTTCTGACGAACCTGAGCCGACATCAAACCAGGACAGCCGCCCTGTTCACCTTAGTCTCTCCCCCACTCCTCGTGCAAGAAGCCTGCTAGCACGAACAGTACCAACCCCTCGCCCCCGTTCTAACCACTCCTCTCCCCGACCTGTACGTAGAGTCCCGCCACCACAGGTTTCCGGATTTACACCAGTGAGGAACGGTGCACGGCCAACGCAGAAAAGGTCTCATCTACCAGTCACAATGTCAAACAGATTTGAGATATTGGTAGAGATGGAAGACGAACCAGAGGAGACCAGGCTTGTTGGGGATTCCATCCTACGAGGACAGGTCGAAGAGTTCTGCGACAGAGTCCCAAATCAACGAAAAAGATTTTGCATCCCAGGAGCTGGACTGGATGACATTGTGGAAGCCTTCGAAGATACCACAAAGGATGCAAATGAAAATACCCTTTTTGTCATCCATGCTGGTTCAAATGACGTCATGCGCACCAGATCCGAAGAGTTGATGGAGAAATATCGCAAGATGATCCAGCACTACAAAAACAAGTCAAGGAATATCATCATCTCAGGCATTCTCCCCAAGATCGACGCACCTGACAAATTCTACGACAAGGCCTTCAGCACAAATAGCCGACTAAAATATTTGTGTCTGAGGGAAGAAGTTGAATTCATCAACCTCTGGGACAACTTCTACAACCAGCCTACTCTGTTCCGCAAGGATGGCACTCATCTAAACCCTGTGGGTTCAGCACGCATGGGTCGTCTCCTACACGAAGCAGTCCGCAGCCATGGATCAAAAAACGCCATCCGAGAAGAAGCAGCAGTGACATAAATCATCCAACGCCAAGAAAAAAACAGAGGCAACCGAGGACCACCAGCGATAAGGACCGAAGACAGCGAGGACCGAGGACAGCCATGAACATAAATGTAGATCCGACAAGAACCAAAAATATTTTTAAAGAGCGTTCCGTGAGTTCTAAAATAACAAATTTAAAGGTGTTCTATGCAAACGCTCGTAGCATACGCAATACATTTTTAGATTTAGAGGAGCTAGTGTTTACAGAAAATTATGATGTGATTGGCATAACAGAATCTTGGCTCAATACAGAAGATAGAGACTTTTTAGCAGAGTATTCACTTCCCGGTTATGTAATGTTTGAGAAAAGCCGAATAAATCGAAATGGAGGTGGCGTTTTACTTTATATCAAAGAAAGTCTTAACCCTACCCTCTTGTCAAAACCTCAAATTGTGAACGTCGACGCATCTTTTGTGCTAATAAAGAATAATAAAGGTACAAAAATAATACTTGCATTAATATACAGACCTCCAGCTCAATCAGTGCAAACTGACCGAGAAATTTACGAACAAATTGCAGATGTAAGTAACTCACAAGATACCGTAATTTTTGGCGACTTTAATTTACCTGTGACCAAGTGGGGCGATACTCTTACTTCACACTCCGGACATGACTTGTATACGAACTTGCAAGAGAGTTCGCTTTATCAATTTGTTCGAACGCCAACCCGTGGTAATAACGTTCTTGACATTGTACTTGCAACAAAAGAAGAATTAATAGAGAATTTGAATGTTGGTGATGAATTCAGTAACAGCGACCATCGTACGATAACTTTCACTTTAAAGTTTACTAGTAACGAACCAAATAGTAGCATCGAAAAAGTCCCCTAATTTCAAGAAAGCAAACTTCCATAAACTTAGAGCTATGTTTAAAGAAACTGACTGGAGCTTTTTAATTCACAATAACGACATAAATACATCTTGGAAGTTATTCGAAGCCACTTACCTAAAAGCAGTGCAAGACTGCATACCATCGAAAATACGGCGTCCAGGCCATAATAATAAGCCCAAATGGTGGAATAAAAATATTTCAAACTGCCTGCTTGCTAAAAAATTTGCTAATGATAGATTAAAATCCTCTCAAATGACGAAGAACGGCTGAAATTTGTAGAGCTACGACGCAAAGCCAAAAAGTTAATTAAGCAAAGGAAAAAGACCTTAGAGTTACATATTGCGAATCAAAGTAAAACAAACCCGAAAGAATTCTATAGTTATATCAGAAAGAAAAAAGTAGTTACTTCAACTGTTGGACCGTTAGTCGATGAAAATGGAGAATACACCAAGACGAAGTACAAATGAGTAATGCCCTCAATACCTTCTTTGCATCAGTTTTTACAACAGAAGACCTCAGTGATATCCCTACACCATCGCCGATTCAGATTGATAATTCAGATGTTCTAAGCAATATCACCGTTACAGAGAGAGAAGTATTGAATTGTTTAGATAAACTCAAGGTAAATAAAACGCCTGGACCTGATACAATCTCGCCTAGAGTTCTAAAGGAAGCTAAGGATGAGCTCTCCAAACCACTGACATTACTATTCAATAAATCCTTGCAGTCTGGAACTATGCCCGATCAGTGGAAACTAGCCAACGTAACACCGATATTCAAAATAGGCAGCAAATCCCTACCCAGTAACTATCGTCCAATTAGCTTAACCTCAGTTGTATGTAAAATGCTAGAAACGGTCATACAAGACAGACTCGTAAATCACTTCGAGGAAAATAACATACTTAAAGATACTCAACACGGCTTTCGTAAAAAACGTTCCTGTTTAACAAACCTCTTAGACTTCTTCCACGATATCCTCAACCTCTACGATGAGAGTAAAGCTGTAGATATTATATACCTTGATTTTCAAAAGGCCTTTGACAAAGTTCCCCACAAACGTTTACTGCTAAAACTAAAAGCGCATGGAATACAAGACGGTGTGTTGAAATGGATAGAAAATTGGCTCAGCGACAGAAAGCAAAAGTAGTCATAAACGGTAAGGCATCTAAATGGACCAATGTAAGTAGCGGGGTACCCCAGGGATCGGTACTAGGACCAATTCTCTTTCTAATTTACATCAACGACATAGATGAGGGTCTCACCTGTACAATCTCAAAATTTGCTGACGATACAAAAATTGAAAATAGCGTACTCTCAAAAGAACAAGTTGACGATATGCAACACAATCTAGATAAATTGTCATGTTGGGCCCAAATTTGGCAAATGAGTTTCAATGCGGATAAATGTAAAGTACTACATATCGGATACCTAAATGAGAAAGCAAACTATTCGATGAATGGCACTCAGCTTAAGAATGTATACAGAGAAACCGATCTGGGAGTAACAATATCGAGTAACCTAAAACCGAGTCAACAATGTTCAGAAGTTGTTAAGAAGGCAAACAAAATAATTGGCTTTATAGGCAGGTCATTTGAGCATAAATCCAAAGAAGTTATCCTAACCCTTTACAATTCCTTAGTCCGCCCTCTTCTGGAATACTGCGTTCAATCCTGGTGCCCTTATTACCAAAAAGATATAAACAAGCTAGAACGAGTTCAACGTAGAGTTACCAAAATGATACCTAGCCTAAAGAACAAACCATACGAAGAGCGTCTTAGAGAATTAAATCTATTTCCTTTAACCCAGCGCAGATTAAGAGGTGACTTAATTCAAGTGTTCAAATCATCAAAGGCATCGACAATATGAACTGTAGTAAGTACTTCACTATCGACCAATCTAATTACACGCGGGGAAACGGTTGCAAAATTATTGGTAAATCTTTTAACTCACACGAATCTAAGAATTTCTTCTTCAATCGAGTTGTCAACTTGTGGAATGGGCTTCCCCGAAACGTTTTAGACTGCATCACCGTTGATTCATTTAAACTCCGCCTAGACAATTATCTCGCATCAAACCCGCGACTGACTGCGTTTGTAAATGAATAACTTTATTTTATCCCCCCCTCAGTTACTAACCCCTCTGTCCCCTACTAACTTCCTAATCCTGCCACGGACACTAGTTCCAGGGCAGTAATTCCCTTTCCAATGTTCCCTTACCCACTCTAAACCACTGTTTGGACACTTGATCCTCAGTGTTTTGGAGGACAAGCAACCTAGAAGGGTCACTAGATCTGTTGTTGCTTGATTTCCTTTGTACTCCTTTGTACTCTCTCTCTCTCTCTCTCTCTCTCTCTCTCTCTCTCTGCCACATACACAAAGGGACCATTGTAAAGTACATGTAACGTACCGATACTGAAAAAATGAAATGCAAAAAATAAACATGAAAGTTAGAGTGGGGGAAGTGGCACAGAACAAAGGCAGAGGCTATAGTCTATTCGGTGTAAGTAGGCGAGATATCATTACCTCTATCCTCTGTAACTCATAAAGGGCTAGAGCAAATTGCCTGTAAATTTTCCACATATATTTCTTGACTGACTCTTCCCAAATGGTAGAAATATTAGCTCGATTATTCAAGTCGTTTTTTAGTTTCAGAGGTTAGAGGTCATGATTTCTCGCCTACTTACACTGAATAGCCTATAGTGCATATAGAGAGATAGGTCGAATTGATATAAAGTAAGATATGTGAGTTCGAAACCCTTTTGGAATGTCAAAGTCTAAGTCAAATTGTTATATTAGCCATGATAAGCATATTAAGGAACACCCCCGCTCTTCATATTAATCCTCCATTACAACCCTAATGTACTTGGATAAATTAAGGAAAACATATGATCCTCCCGCGATTCGAACTCGGGAAACCACACCCAGAAAATAACTACCTAAACCATTACACCACCAACATAAAAACAAAATATAAAACACATGTAATACATGGTTGAGCCCAATAAATTAGGAAATTTTTGACTGGGTAAATCCCAACGAATTTCGTCATTTTACGATAATTTTCGTTATTACTTATTCATATGTGCCTATTTTACATTTAATATGAAGAGATTAACATATAACAACAATAAAACATGTAGGAACAGTATTTAGGGGGTGAAAAATACGAATTATTGCCGACCATCCAGTCATGAGGTGAGAGGCGCGCGAGCCATACACCCTCCCCTCCCGAGGCCTGAACCGAGACTGATGCAGTAATACTAATGTCTCGCTAGTGGCGGCGGCTAGTCACGCAGAGTTGCCAGGTCCGCATGAGCTCTTCTCGCCCAATTCCATCCAAAAAGTCACCCAAAATTCGCCCAATCCGTCGAAAGTACCCCCGACCCGACCCCTTCGTGTGTTTACCATTTTCACACCACTTTTCCTTGACAAATATGTTTGTAATTTTGCGCTCTCTCTCTCTCTCTCTCTCTCTCTCTCTCTCTCTCTCTCTCTCTCTCTCTCTCTCTCTCTCTCTCTCTCTCTCTCTCTCTTTTTTTTTTTTTTTTTTTTCCCTGCCTCGGCTAGCCTATGTATTCTATACATATTCCCCGAAACCCGGGGGATTTGGCCAAAACAAAATCTCGCCTAGGCTACCGTATCTTTTTTATTTTAACAGCTTCCGCATTTCCGCGCATCCCCAAGTATAGATGTGTTTCGTACCTGTAGAATGGCATTGAGTAGAGCTCTCTAAGTCAACTGGTTCAGTTGTGATGACGATTTCCGTGGAGAGAACTATGTGGCGATGTCAGCCATATGAGCCACTTTCACTACTAAAAACCAACAAATTCACACACAACAAACGACTCCTCTCCTTCTTGTGTTCGGGAGTGCGCGGCGTCGGGCATACCGGCTGTGTTTATATGAGTCGACAGACGGCTTTCAAAACAAGATTACAGCTTTCAAGCTGCCGGAGCCTCAGAGCCCTTCGGGGTCCGTTGGCCGCGTTTGTTATGGGTGCCTCAGAGCCCAACCGGTCCGGATGGGTGACAGGGCTATAATTGACCACTTGCGAGTTTCAAGCTATAAGGAAGTTAGAGCCATAAACTTTGATAATCAACAGAATTATCCTAAATTGCGGTTGTAGTGCTTCTATGAATACATAAAACCCAATTCAACATGCTTTTTCATCCATTATAAATCTACATTATTATTGTATTTCTGTCAGATCGATACTTAGGCTTTAGAATATACTCCAACTTCCGTGTAGCCTGAAACTTGCAAGTGGTCATATTATACTTAACCTATAGACCTACCGGTACCTATATTTATCTTTTCTAAAACGAAATGTAGCCTATTCAATCTTCTCTCTCTCTCGAGATGTGTTGGGAGTGAAAGGTCATGATGGTAAAATTAGGCTCTCTGCAGACTCCTGTTTTCGTATCATCTTATTTTTCTCTCTCTGCTGCACTAAGCAATCTCGAGCTTTCCTTCCACTTCGAGCATCTCCCAAAATGGACCAGCGAGGTCATTGAGATATTAACTATACTTTGCAACTCTCTCTCTCCCTCGTTGAAGTAGGATTTAGGACTGTTTTGAATTAATATGAATTCTGGACCCTCCCTAAGTCCCCCCAACCTTTAACGGGTGCATGCTAATTGCTGTATAGTCCCGCCCACGGTCTTAACCCTTAACTGTCGGCGCACAACATAAGTCGAGTTAAATAAAGCTGGACTATGTGGCGGCGCTCGACATAGGTCGTGTGGCAATTTCAGCACGTAAGGTTGCTGAGAGAGAGAGACAAGTGGTGGCAGGAGAGTAGCGAGCGTATGACTGCTCCAGACCACCGCGGCGAACCTACTGACACGAATCCCACCTCCTCCCTCCCTCTCTCACTCGCTATATACGGAATTGTATGGGAAAAGTTCCTAGTACATGCTTTTTGCACTCGCGTTGCAGGGTAGAAGCAAGAAAAGTAGCCATCATAAAAGGATCGTTAAGGTGTCATTCGAAAGCTCTGTTTATGCCCTTTCAGGAATAGATACTTGTTTTACGTTCTGGGTCTTATTTAGGCATGAAATGATCACGTAAACAGCCCTATTTTGGCTAAAACACCCCGCTGGGCGGTACATATAAATAAACAGCCTAGGCCGCTAATAAGGGTGTTAGAAGCCAGATCAGAGAACAAGCCAATATCGACCAATTCCACATAGCAACAAAAATTATTTTCCCCTGTTCGACTATACTATAGTCCCCTGCCTCACAACTATAATTATAGCAGCTAGTTTATGTAGGCTACCTATTTTCATCCTCATCATGGTAGGCTTTATTTCATGTTTATTAGATAGACATGATTTTGATACCATTGGCGCATTTATATATAAATAATTAATGAAAATGTAAACGAAAATACTGATTTGTATGCCGAAAATACGAAATATACAAAAATCGCCCAAAAAGTCGCACATCTAGTCAAAGTCGCCCAAAAAGTCGCAAGGCGAAACCCCTCGACATTTGTCGCACATCCTCTCCAAAAGTCGCGGACTTGGCAACTCTACGCTAGTGCTATCTCTCTCTTGCCACGCTCTCTATATACGTCCCAGATGACCTTCACACCGGGTGGGAGATATTGCCGCAGAAAATAAACCGATAAACAATGGATAAGAGGATAAATAGGTGATAATTGAAGGGGGGGGGGAGGTGACACATGTGGAGGAGTGATAGGAGGTATGGAAGGGAATTATCTCACTTAATCACACATTTTTTTTTTAGGCCTTGGCTCATATGAGGACACTCGCCCTTGTAGGGTTCAGACTCATATGAGGACGCTCACCGTATTTGGGTTAATTACCTATATTATCCTCTATTAATACATATAATGTACAATTGGCCACACAAGTACTGTTCCTCTTGGTGATCTTGTACATGCAAATCTAATGCGCAGGATTGAATTACGAGTGTACCGGTACTGGTCCGATAGTTTCATCTGATTAGTCAGCTGATAATGAAAAAAAAAAAACACTCATAATTCATTCATACTATTTTACCTTCATGCATAAGATCATGACGAAGAACAAAACTTATGTGGGCAACTGTACAGTGTAGTTAGCCTCTCTGTAAGGTGTGCTGTGTTTTACTCCACACTCCGAGTTCTTTAGGACAAACTTCGAGAGTTTCCAATAGACAGAATATTTCTGACTCCCACATAATTGTTAATCATGTACAGCCACTGACAAATGTTCGTGAGGTCTTGCGATTTTTTAAATGCAAACATATCCATTTAGATTGATGTTTAGCTCAAATCAGCCATATTAATAAATACATAATATTTATAAAGATAAATGGCTGATTTGATCTGAACATAAATCTATATGGATATAATTGATTAAGAAAAACGAAGAGTTCACGAGCATTTTTCAGTAGCAGTCCATATTTCGACTTCTCCAGTATTGATATCCTCGGTGTATCATTGAAGGCTAACCTAAGCTGGACTCCTTATCTTAGATCCATTGATAAAAGTGCCTCTAATAAACTGGAACTCCTGTAGAGGGTTCGACAATTCTTCACTGACGAGCAGTTGGCCATAGTAAGGTATATAATTCATGTGCGTTCTCAGATGGAATACAACTCCCCTCTGTGGAATTTGATGTGGAATGGTTGTTTTTAAGCCTTCCAGTACCGGTGTCGTCCTTTGATCTTATTTTGGCTACTATTAGACGATTTTGTTGTTTTAAAAGAGCCTCCAGCAATGAACAAGCTTCGAACTATCTCACTTAACCATTTTTACTGCCACAGATCCTTCTTAACAACCCGTACAGTACCGGTGACGTCCTTTTCATTACATTTTGGAGACTATTAGGCGATATTATTCAGCTTAGGAAGGACCTCAAGCAATAATAAGGCTTCAAACTATCTCAACAAACTCTTTCAACTACCACAGATCCTTCTTAAGCTGCATAATACGGTATCGTATTAATATAGCTAGAATTATTATACACACGTCGCTGTTACTCAAAGGGTTAAGCTTCACAAATCTTCTAAATGTAGCTAGAATACAAATTTAAAAAGAAGTCTCCGGTACATTAGACATTAACACCTTATCGAGCGGTCCTATGCTGTTTATTTATGGGTACCGCCCAGCGGGGTGTTTTTTTAGGCCAAAATAGGGCTGTTTACGTGATCATGTTTCAATGCCTAAATAAGACCCAGAATGTAAAACAAGGTATCTATCCCTGAAAGGGCATAAACAGAGCTTCTCGAATGACACCATAACGAAGTCCTTGTATGATGGATAGTTTTTTCTTGCAATACACCCCGTGCAACGCCGAGTGCAAAAAGCAGGTAATTCGGTACGTTTCGGTACATATTTGAGTATGGTAGCGAGTGAGAGAGGGAGGAGGGAGCTGAGATTTGTGTCAGTTCATTTGTCGCCGCGGTGGGTCTGGAGCAGTCATATAAACGCTCGCTAGGTCCTCCTGCCACCACTTGCTCTCTCTCTCTCAGCCACATTACGTGCTGAAATTGCCACTCGAGTTATTTCGGAGCGGTCCGCCACAGTAGTCTCCACTTTATTTAACTCGACTTAAGTGGTGTAGCCTCTTTTTAAGGGTTAAGGCATTTGGACCAAAAATAAACTTATTATCTATTAAATTAATCAGTAATCCCTGCAATCCACGCAAGACCCGTTAATTCATACGGAATAGATGTTGCATCCTTTGCGTTAATTCTATAGATATTTCATAGTCACATGTTCTGTGTTACTTGCTATGATTGTGCCACCTCTCCACATCTTTCCCCACATACTAGGCAGCAGCTGAAATTGACTCATTAATATTATTACACTCTCCTCCTCCCCAATATAAGAACCTTTCCCTTATCAAAATTCATCCTATCCCCAGAACTACTACTCTCTGACATTAACTTCCTTGGCCTCTTTCCTACACCTTTTGCCATCCTACAACAGTTTAATCCAATTGATACAATTATTTGTTGAATGAGAATGCCTATTAGTTTATATGAACCATTTAATTTGTCTTGGTTCTCCTTTCTCCATTCCAGTGTCCTAAGAAAGAAAAACAAAACATAGTAGTATAGTTAGATTAGCCCTTCCGTCTGCTAAAGGAACGTTTTTAAAATGTCGCAATTATCCAATTTATTGTACTATGGTCCAAGTGGAATTCGTCAAAACCAATGTTACGAGGCGTCTCACAGATCAAGACCGTACCCTGGCCTATGCCCTGACCGCCCCATGCAGTTTGATTGACTGATTGATGGAAACCTTGGCACCACAAGTCGCATCACACATCCATCACAAGAGTCCAAGAGAGTATTGTGTTTGTAAATAGACTGTGGGGGATGAAGCAATATCAGAGAATTGATAAACAGTAAAAACAAATACTACCGTTAATACTATAGTCTGTTTTATTTCCACTGCTATCGCCATCTTGATTACTAGGCTATTATGATTTTGTATCGAAATATGTTGCTACTGATAAACACTTGACAACAATATGACATTAAGAATCGAGAAAACAGATGCTAAGGGATTCATTTAATATCAGCTGAGATGAAAACAAAAACAACTATAGTGTGCGCCAACGATTAACAAGTGATGCCCTACTTGTTTCATTATAACCTCATGTAATAGTCTAGTGTCAGTACTATAATTTAATATATTCACAACAATTGCTTTAATACATGTGAACAGATTTATTGAGGGGGGGGGGGGCATGATAATTTATGGAGGGTCTGGGAGGGGCCATTGGCCTCCACCATAATCATAATACATTACTGACACACCTATCATCATTACATGGATCAGAATTATATACATAATGTATATATTGGGCAGAGATAGTACATATTTGGCTGTTTTTCTTTATGTCTATGTATTTCAAATATATTAGAAAAAAACGAATACATAAAAAGATAAATAAACAATATAAAACGTTCAGCACTGGCATCCCTGCATATGCGGGGGTGGACATCAGGTTAAGGGGAGATGGGCCGTTTTTCTGGTCCCCCTTCTTCCTCCTTTTTAGCCCCATTAGCTTTTAAACTGTATTACCTTTGGCCCACTATAGTTTATTCGCTGTAAGTAGGCGAGAAATCATGACCTCTATCCTCTGTAACTCAAAAAGGACTAGAGCAAATTGGCTGTTTATTTCTACATATATTCCTTGACTTGCTCTTCCCAAATGGTAGGAATATTAGCTCGATTACTCTAGTCGTTTTTGAGCTACAGAGGTTAGAGGTCATAATTTGTGCACCTACTTACAGCGAATAGACTATAGCTTGGCGATTTTAAGACTTTTCGCCCCATTTCTTAATCAATATCTAAACCTTTCGTACTATTTATGTGTCGTTATTTTCCCGGCTAGCGATAGCGAGCCTGTAATTTAAGAGAAACCGGCCACAACATTTTTATATGGAAAAATGTACAAATTTATCTTGAAGGAAGGTCTTGGGCGGGGATATTTTAAACTTGGTGGAGGTCTAGGGAGGAAACGAATAAAATAATAAAGAAATACATTAATGGGTTACCAAAAACGACTCATCTCCCTTTAAGTCAGATAGTACGGTACCACATGATCGGTGATGTCTCCAAAATTAGCCGTAGTTGTTATATTTCAATATTTGTTGTTTCGTTTTATTAAATACAGCAGTTTTACTGCAACCTAGGCCTATCATGGCGTTCTGCATGGGTTGCCCCTATCTATACCCAAGATGAACGTTTCTACCTCTGCAACAGCTATTTAGTCCATTCATTCTAGGTTGGGCAGAAATCGTTACCTCTAACCTAAGTAACTAAAAAAAGGGCTAGAGCAATGATTGTCAATCTCCACACCTATTCCCTAGCCAAGTCTTCCTATTTGGTATATTGAATATTAGCTCGATTACTCAATTATTTTAAGTTATTAGAGGTTAGAGGTTACATTTCTGCCCATCCTGTGTTGTGTTACCGGTAATGTACTGCACGCGCATATTTTATACCAATAATATCTTCCCCTGACCCATCGGGATTTGAGCTTGGAATTTTTGCATTATCAGCTCAGTAACAAGACCACTCCACCACACTTACCCTCAAAATAACGATATGAGCCTAGAATAAAGATAGTAAGAAACGTGCTCAAATAATATCAACCACCTTTACCTAAAGATTCCACCACTTTGGGAAGAGGGTTTTTAAAGTGTAGCTAGCCTCCTGCACACATACATTCGGGTGTGTGTGTACTTACTCTAGTTGTAATTACTCTAGTTGTATTGCGGAGTGAGCATGCTCGTTATTTCCCGCCTCCTATATGTGTAGGTGTTATATGTATCGTTGGAATAGCTGTGGATGTGTGTGTAGTCTGTATTTTTGGCGACATCGGAAACGAAGGCTTAGGGTGGATCTGTATGGTACCATTCTCACTATAGACGGTACCGTCTCGCCCGAAGGCTTAGGTAGCCATCAGCTTAGGTGAACCATATGATACCCATCTCGCCTTTTACCATTTTTGCCAACCCCAGATGGGACGTCACAACGTCGTCCACTTATTCCAGGTACCTATTTACAGCTAGGTGAACTGCGGCTAACACATGAAAGGAGACAAGCCCAATTTGTCTCCGCCCGGCCGGGGATTGAACCCCCGACCCCTCGTGTGTGAGACGAGAGCTCTACCTACTAGGCTACGGAGGTGTGTGTATATGTGTGTGTGTGTGTGTGTGTGTGTGTGTGTGTGTGTGTGAAAGCCAGTATAGATATAGAAACAAATATAAATAGATACCATAGTCATGGGTAGGAAAAATGCCGGGTATATATGCACGTACCGGTACCGTACGTGTTGCGACCGTGTTTTGCTGGGAGGGGGTTATTGCATTTGGTTGTATCAGGTTGTCTTAATTGCATTTGTTGTCTCGTTCAGAACAGGATAGTGGCTAATCTGTACCGTACAACTATGTTCTACCATGGCTGTAATTGCATCTGTGTGTGTGTGTGTGTGTGTGTGTGTGTGTGTGTGTGTGTGTGTGTGTGTATGTAATAATAATAATGATAATAATAATAATTAACGGTTTATGTGTGTAAATGTGTGTGTGTGTTCTAGGCCCATACTAAATTGATATTGAAGCATGCTAAGCCAAACTAAACAGGAAAATTATCATGCAAAGTCAAGTACAGTCAGAAACCGCAATTTCTAAGACACTTTGCTTGGGCCCGGACATGTGGAGCGCATCGTTTCTGGACGACAGCCCACTTTAACGTTTTTATTTAAGTGATAATTACAAAATGGTGTACAATCTATCTTATTCTAGTTTCCTTATATGTTATCTTATTGTACCGGTACCTTCCTGCACTCGACCCATATTCTCCCCAATTCGGCCCTCCACCACGACCATTTCAAAGTCCAAGTCTCTCACTCTTATCCTCTGTAGCGGGGAGGACCTTGTAACCCTGAGAGCCCACTTTAACTATCACATACCTATGAACACACGTTTCGAGCCAATAGATGCTTCACTCAGTCTGCCATGCAATATTATAGTACTGCTGCAATGCTATGATCCGCATTCATATATTTATGGATTTACAAATGACAAAAATACCTTTATTACATTCCCTTACGTATCTACAGTAAATACGGACACGAATATTATCATAGGTTTTAAGAAATTACAAATTTAAATAAATACTTCCAAATTGCTGCCCCACGAGAATGGCTCGGGTTCCAACCTTAATTGTTTCATAGGATGTTACGACATTTGGTAGTTTAGGTTCGCTTTCTCGTTCCTCACCCCCAGAGAGCTGTCTTTATTTCCATGTTCCCAGTGACCACGTAATGCATACTTGGGTAATTTTTTTTAAAAGACTCGCAGCGTTATTATACATAATTTATTAGGGAAAGTGAAGCTCTATGGAATCCTTATAATATACTCACATAGATTCCACTGTGGGAGAATAGTTTTGATAGTTAACTATAATTTTGATGTAAATACTACCGCAACTACGAATCTTGTTTCCGAGACCTAGTATAATAACCTAACCAAACAACCTAACCAAACAACCTAACCTAACCTAACCTAGACCCAGTACATGGGATACAACACTAGCCCTTGCATGCCAGCTACTGTGGGTTCATATATTAGACATACAGTAACATCTTTGTAGAACATAACACTTTACC
Organism: Paralithodes platypus; assembly: GCA_032716605.1. NCBI lineage: Eukaryota > Metazoa > Arthropoda > Malacostraca > Decapoda > Lithodidae > Paralithodes > Paralithodes platypus. Next base: position 15,252,345 of record CM064510.1, on the reverse strand, counting down.
GTAGCGAGTGTACTCCATTCCGAACACTTGTTGTAAACATTGAACACGTCCGTAGCAGAGCTCTCAAGATTGCGGGACTGAGTGTTTGCGGGACTATTTATATCGACAACATCGAGTTACAAAACTTATCAAAACTATTCTCCCACAACGGAATCTATGTGAGTATATTATAAGGATTCCATAGAGCTTCACTTTCCCTAATAAATTATGTATAATAACGCTGCGAGTCTATTCCCTATAATTATCCAGGTGTGAAACGGCAATGAGTTATCAGTAGTGATATATGAGGGGTATTATGTAACCACACTAAGTTAAGCTTCGGAAGCTGATAGGTATATATACTGTATATTCGGTATTAATTTAGTAAAACAATATAAACGGTAAAGGCTATAATTATAAGCATCGCATCGTGATATTAAGTTTAACAATGGATATAGATACCGTTTCGATGTTAGTATTAAAGTATCAGATATATTGCAATGTTTACACAGTGAAACAAGGTTAATAGCATGCTAAAATAATTGATAAATTATATGTGAGTACCGGTATGTGTTTAATTAATAGTAACTACTATGGATGACGTCTGATGAATCTCACACACGCACACACACACACAACGAAAGCCACATGTCTATTCACTGCGGTCTGGTAGTGTTTTTTTTTTTTTTTACATTCTAAATTTGTTAATGGCTATCCGTGTTTAATGTAGAAACAGGAGGGAATATCAAATAATGGTATTTGTTGTCATTTGTATATCAGATAATGTATTATGAATCGTATCGTAGCATAACAGCACAATAATTTTACAGGGCAGACTGAGTGAAACATCTATTGGTTCGAAACGTGCGGGCTGTCATCCAGAAAGAATACGCTCCCAATATCAGGGCCCTATCCAGGTGTCTCAGGCGATTTCTGACTGTACAATGAAGTTTGTGAGTGTGTGTGTGTAAAAAACTGTGTATGTGTGGTGTGTGTGTGTGTGTGTGTATTGACTAGCATGTTTGACTCCCTGTGCCTGTATTTGTGTGCGTGTGACCCTTCGTAACTTCCGCTGAGAATTAACCATTACCACATAAATATAATATTGGGTAATTTTTTTGAAAAGACTCTCAGCGTTACTATACATAATTTATTAGGGAAAGTGAAGCTCTATGGAATCCTTATAATATACTCGCATAGATTCCACTGTGGGAGAATAGTTTTGATAGTTAACTATAGTTTTGATGTAAATAGCCTACTACCGCAACTACGAATCTTGTTTCCGAGACCTAGTATATTAACCTAACCAAACAACCTAACCTAACCTAACCTAGACCCAGTACGTGGGATACAACACTAGCCCTTGCATGCCAGCTACTGTGGGTTCATATATTAGACATACAGTAACATCTTTGTAGAACATAACACTTTACCGTAGCGAGTGTACTCCATTCCGAACACTTTTTATAAATATTGAACACGTCCGTAGCAGAACTCTCAAGATTGCGGGACTGAGTTTGTTTACGCGCGGGACTATTTATATCGACAAAATAGAGTTACAAAACTTATCAAAACTATTCTACCACAACGGAATCTATGTGAGTATATTATAAGGATTCCATAGAGCTTCACTTTCCCTACTAAATTATGTATAATAACGCTGCGAGTCTATTCGCGATAATTATCTAATATTGTAGACTTTTGTTATGCATGCATGTACCGGTACGTTAACCATGTAAATCTTCCTTTACATGCATAAGTTTTTTTCTCTCGCAACGTTCAAATATTTATTATCGTGTTATTTTCTCATGAAGAAAATAAATATAAGAATAAGAATAATAAGAATAAGAATATTTTTAATAATTATAATAATACAGATAATATTAATACTAATACTCAAAATTATAATACTAATAATAATAATAATAATACAATCTATAATACAAATACTAATACTAATAATAATAATAATTAAAGTTGCAAGCAACGTTGTCCGGGGTTCGAGGGATTTTGCAAGCAGGGTATTGTGTTGGATACAAAAGTTGTGTCACAGATATCAAAAGATCATTTAACTTATCGGGCATGGAGAAACTACAGAAGGAACAGATTGTGCAAACAAACAAGAGCGAGAGAGGGAAAGATTGCCTGTATAAGGGACCTGCCTCTATTCGTTTAGTAACAGAGTTGTAGATATGTGGAATAGGCTACCGAGTGCTATAATGGGATCAAGAACAATAGAGCTTCAACTTGAAATTAGATAGAACGAAATGGGTTGGGCGTGAAAGGGACCTGCCATGTGTAGGTCAATCGGTTCTCTGCAGACTCCCGTTTTCTTATTTTGTTTATGTTCTCATTTGTGAGAGAGAGAGTATGGCAGGAAAGAATAGGATGTCATAAACGTAAGGAAGATAGCGATAAATATGAGAGAGAGAGAGCGCGGGATGGGTTGGGTGTGAAAGGGATCTGACATGTGTGGGCCAATCGGCTCTCTGCAGACTCCGGTTTTCTTATGTTCTCATTTGTGAGAGAGAGAGAGAGAGAGAGAGAGAGAGAGACTAGGATGTCATAAATGTAAGGAAGACAGATAAATAAGAGAGAGTTGTTATGAGATGGGCTGGGTGTGAAAAGGATCTGTCTTGTGTGGGCCAATTGGCTCTCTACAGACTCCCATTTTCCTATGTTCCTATTTCTTACAATTGTGTTTTGGTTGCAGGTATAATTATGATAACATGGGTGTATAGTAAGCAGTGTAAATAACAGGTAACGTTTATGAGATAGGTTGGGTGTGAAAGGGATCTGCCTTATGTAGGCCACTTGACTCTCTGCAAACTCCCATTTTCATCTTGGTTGCATGTGTGAGGGATCTGCCTCATTTGTACCGGTGTGCAAAACAAAGAAGAGCGAGAGAGAAAGAGATTGGCTGTGTAAAGGATCTGCCTCTATTCGCTTGGTAAAAGAGTTGTAGATATGTGGAATAGGCTACCAAGTGCTATAGTGGGATCAATAACAATAGAGCTTCAACATAAAATTTGATAGGACGAGATGGGTTGGGTGTGAAAGGGATCTTCCGTGTGTGGGCCAATCGGCTCTCTGCAGACTCCCATTTTCATCTTGGTAGCATGTGTAAGGGATCTGCCTCATTTGTACCAGTGTGCAAATAAGAGAGAGAGAGAGAGATTGGCTGTGTAAGGGATCTGCCTCTCGTAACAGAGTCGTAGATATGTGAAATAGGCTACCTAGTGCTATAGTAGGATCAAGAACAATAAAGAATTTCAAGATAAAATCAGATAGACATATGGACGAAATGGGTTGGATGTGAAAGGGATCTGCCTTTTGTGGGCCACTTGTCTGCAGATTCCCATGTTCATCTTAGTTGCATGTGTAAGGGATCTGCTTCATTTGTACCGATGTGCAAGCAAACGAGCGACTGAGAGAAACTGGGTGTGTAAGGGATCTGCCTCTATTCGTTTAGTAACAGAGTTGTAGATATGTGGAATAGGCTACCAAGTCCTATAGTGGGATCAAGAACAATAGAGTTCAACATAAAATTAGATGGGACAAGATGGGTTGGGTATGAAAGGCTGCCACAGGCTTGTCTGGCCACCATTTACAATACCTCTACAGATTGGGCCAACCTCTACAATACCTCACTTGAGGAGTGGAAATAATAGAAAAGGAATTAGGAGGAACAAAAGCATAGCCTGCAATATAGAAAAAGTCAAGAAGAGTGAATCAAAGAAAAACATTTATCATGCAGCCATGCAAGCCTTTTATATAAAGAGTATAATCTAAAAATATAGAGAATAACCTTGTACATGTATTAATAGGGTAAGTGTTTTTATAGAATAATGATTGCTTTCACAATAAGGACAAAAATGAAATTCCCATACTACTATTCTGAGATAGGTCAAATTGAGTTCAAATTATCATCCAAATATAGCCTGACTGAAATTGAGGGAAGGTATGCAAACACGGGTAATACCTTCCACTGGTTCAGCTTTTAGTGGGTAGAGAACAGTGTTGGCTATACTTTTCTATAGGACAAACCTATCCCTATATACAGACCTATTTCATATGGACTTCATTATTTTAGAGTAAATTTAAGTAATTTGCTAAATGAACTAGACAAATACCCAATTGGTTGCATTGTGAAAACATCCAAACTAACTCTTCTATTGCAAATTTAATGGAAAAGCGTGGATACTCTCAACATGTAACACAACCAACAACTGAAAATGGCACACTAATTGATCATGTTTATGCTAAGAGATAAGGAAATATGAAGGTGAAAGTTATTCCCACATATTACAGTTATCATAGTGAATTTCCATTGAAATTTGAATGCCCTTTTTTGTATGTTTTCCCCTTCTATTCTTATTCGGTCTACTTCGGTTGTCCTCCGGACGGCCTATATCATATGCCACCCTGGCCTGGCTAGTTTATTGGCTCCTGACTTTATTTGTGTCTATGGTCGCTGGTGCTGTCAAGCTGACTCGATTCCCCTCAGTGGTGTATTATGTGTGTATTTCGGTGTGATTTATTTCTTCCTTAGACCTGATTTCTCATTCTTCGCCCTTGATCATTTCTTAATTGGTGCTGCAGTGTAGCAGTTCTTGACTCACCCTTCGGCCCTACCCTATAAGAGTTCTGCTGTGGAACTCATGTGGTGTGGCTGAAATGGTGAGAAATGTCTGCGTATCTTCACCTTCCTAGATTTGTTCACCTCTTGCCCTTTCCTACCTATCATATCTTGATTGGTTGTCCATCTTGATCTAATCCTTCAGGCCAGCCCTATAAGAGTTTTTTGGGGGAACTCAGTTGTCTGGTAAAACTATTTTAATAAATATCTTTTTAAATATGTAAGATAAATTATGTAAAATATATTGTTTTTTCTTTATATATATATAATTGTCATTATGAAGTTAAATTGGTTTCACAGGGAAAATATATACTTGAACAATTGTTTCCGCTGACAAAGAAATTATAGATTCTTGGAAGATACCGTACACTACGAAAGATTATTCAACATGGAATTTGATTCCGTGGATTGACCTCCCAATCTACCATGATTGGAAGCCAAAGCGTCACATTTTTCCTTTGCCCCTCAACTTTCTCTTCATTATTGCTGAGGGGCACAGGGCCCTGGGTGGGGCTTTGGTTTCCCGGGCGTTTCCGCACCCTCCTTAGCTCCCCGCCATGGAGTGGCTTCGGTCACCCAGGCTTTATTGTGGTCGGCAGGGAGGGTTCTTTGGGGGCGCTCGATTATGGCCTTGGCCTTATTCGGGGCCTTGGGGCTGTTCGGCCAGGCAGCTTGAGGAACAACAACAACAATAACAACATGGAATTTGAATGGAATAGAGCAGCTTAGCAACGAAAAGCCAATACTCCCCCCTCCCTGTGATTGTGCCAGCTTTTGTAAGCAGTGCAATAACTTAATGAAGGACAGAAAAGCTGCAGGGTGCTCTGGCATTATAGCTGAAATGATTAAGGCCCCAGGTGAGAAAGGAGTAGGTGTGTTCAATGAGCTAATTAACTTCATCATCAGAGGGAAGTAATCTCCGATGAATGGCACAAAAGTACATTATATACTGTATAAGAGCAAAGGGGACTCATTGGATAGGGATAATTATAGGGGCCTGAAAATTCTTGATCAAGACAGTCATGAAGGTCTGTGAGAAAGTCTTTGAAGGTATGATATTGACGATATGCAGTTTGGTTTCATGCTAGGACACGGCACAATCCAAGTCATGAAGGTATTTGTGTGATAATGAAGATGTATGAGGACTCACAAACGGCAGTGAGGGTGAAAGATGTACCGGTACTGAGTGATGAGTTTTCAGTTCGCGTCAGAGTCCACCAGGGCTCTGTGTTAATGAAGCCCTTTCCTCTTTTTTTGTTTTATGGTTCTGGAGGCACTATCTGGTGATTTCAGAGTTGGGCTCCCCTGGGAACTGCTATAAGGGTCCTGAAAATGCTTGACTAAGTCATGAAGGTCTGTGAGAGAGTCTTAGAAGGTATGATAAGGGAAAGATACTGTATGTACTTAAAAGATAGGGATCTGATGTTGTGTTTGCAGACCGGGAGAAGGCCTTTGATAAGGTGGCCAGAGAAGTTGTGCAGTAGGCTAGGAGAAAACTTGGCGTTGAGGAGTGGCTGGTGCATGTGATAATGAAGATGTACGAGGACTCACGAACGGTAGTGAGCTGAGTGAGGGACATATACTAGATATTTGGTGAGGGTTAGCTTTATATCCCACGTACTGGTTACTAGGGACATATACTAGGTGTTAGGTGGAGGTTAGTTTTGTATTCCACGTTAGTTTTGTATCCAAAGTACTGGGTACTAGGGACATATACTAGGCGTTACGTGAGGGTACTGAGTGATGAGTTTTCAGTTCGCGTTGGAGTCCAACTGGGAAGTGTGTTAATTAAGCCCTCTCCTCTTTTTTATGGTTCTGGAGGCACTATCTAGTGATTTCAGAGTTAGGCTCCCATTGCAACTGCTATAAGAGGCCTGAAAATGCTTGGCCAAGTCATGAAGGTCTGTGAGTGTGAGAGAGTCTTTGAAGGTATGATACGGGAGAGCATTCTATCGACGATATGCAGTTTGGTTTCATGCCAGGACGTGACACAATCTACAAATTCATAGTCAGGCAGCTGCAGGAAAGATATCTACTGAAAGTAAGAAGTTGTGCAGTAGGCTAGGAGAAAATTTAGCGTAGAGGAGTGGCTGGTGTGTGTGATAATGAAGATGTATGAGGACTCACGAACAGTAGTGAGGGTGAAAGGTGTACTGAGTGAGGGACATATGCTAGGTGAAGGTTAGTTTTGTATCCCACGTACTGGGTACTAGGGACATATACTAGGTGTTATGTATGGGTTAGTATTGTATCCCAAATACTAGGTACTAGGGACATATTCTAGATGTTACGTGAGGGTTAGCTTGGTATCCAATGTACTGGGTACTAGGGACATATACTAGGTGTTAGGTGAGGGTTAGTTTTGTATCCAACGTACTGGGTCTAGGGGGCGGCAACCCCCACCCATAATACTAGGATAGGTTAGGTATGGTTGTTAGGTTAGGCTAATGGGGATGGATGTAGTTTCCGGGTGTACGGTCGTCATGTTTACATAGGGCGATCGCCGCAGTTAACTTCGCGTTAATTTGACGGTGATTTTTTCGGCTATTTGCCCCCTGCTGGCAATATGACGATGACATGACATGGGGGGGTAAGGGGTGGCAAAGCCACCCCTCAACATATTATTGTATCCATTGGCATTCAAAATAGATGGGAACATGATTGCAAACGTCCGCCGCCTCCGTCATGTTTACATTTGTCGATCGCTGTTGTTAAGTTCGAGTCTATTTTGACGGCGATTTATTTTGGTTATTTGCCCCCTGCTGGAAATATATATAATGATGACAATATGTCAAGGGGGGGTAAAGGGGGGCAAAGCCCAACCTCAACATATTATTGAATCCAAAGGCAGTCTAAATAGACAGGAAAAGGATGGCAAGCGTCCGACACCACTACGCGTACGCGTAGTGTAAACAAGGCTGGCGATACACCCGGTAACTTCATCCTACCCGGCTTATGTCCTTTCAAAGGGGTAGCCTATAAATTAGTAAACACTAGGATAGCCTATACCTGGTCAGGTGATACGCCCGATAACGCAACTCTTGCCGATAGGCCTAGCCTAAAGGCTAACCTATTCATAAAGGTGTCTATTTTGATGGCGATTTTTTTGGTTATTTGCCCCCCTGCTGGCAATATATATGATGGTGACAATATGTCATGGGGGTGGGGGGGGGGGGGGGGGGGTGAGGGGGGCAAAGCCCCCCCTCAACATATTATTGTATCCAATGGCATTCAAAATAGACGGGAACTTTATTGCAAACGTCCGACACCTCCCCCGCCACCGCCATGTTTACATGTGTCGATCGCCGTGGTTAAGTTCGCGTCTATTTTGACGGCGATTTTTTTTCTCGGTTATTTGCCCCCTGCTGGCAATATATAAGATGATGACAATATGTCATGGGGGGGGGGGGGGGAGGGGGGGCCTCAACAATGACCTCTAACCTCTGTATCTCAAAAAGGGCTAGAGCAAATTGGCTGCAAATTTCCACATCTAGGCTATTCCTTGACTGACTCTTCCCAAATGGTAGACATATTAGCTTGATCACTCTAGTTGTTTTTTAGTTACAGAGGTTATAGGTCATGATTTCTTGCCTACTTACAGCGAATAGACTAGGCCTATTGTAGATTGGTAAAATATTTGCTTAATAGGCCTAGGCCTAGGCTATTTTGGCTGTGCAATTGTCTCGATTTAACTATTTTTACCTAATTATGCCTAAAGCAGCCTGAGCCTATTCCCAACCCCACAACAGTATCCCATGTTAAGCCCTAGGCTAGGACTAGGCCTAATCCCACTCTCAATCAAAATTCGAACTGATAAATTCGTACCTACCGGTAGCGCTGCCTAGGCTAGGCCTATATTTTTCGTGAATAGATATAGAAAATGGTTTAAAGGAAAGACCATCCTATATTATGTTCAAATAATATGTAATAGCACTGTGTATGGTTGTATTAAATTTAAATAGTGATAGATGTGTATATTAATGGGATAAATACTCCGAAATTAGCATACGTTCAGAAAATTATGGTGCAACACTGTTGCCAGATACTAATCAATCCCATTATCATTATATCATAATGGATTTTACTCATTTGCATAATTTCAAATACCTAGGACATTAATATAATATTTTCCTATCTTTTTTATAGTGATATTTGTATGATTTATTGGTATATTGATGTCTGTCTAGGGTTATAATGCATTGTGAAAGTTACCTCTGAATCTCTCACTTGGTAACAGTTCGGTATGGGCCAGCTTAAGTAACCCTGCTTTCTTTGAGTACTACACGGCAAGAGAAGCTTTCGGTTCTGTCATTACTGTTCAAGGTAAACAGCAACTGCTATATTCAACATCATGTTCAAATAATATGTAATAGCACTGTCTATGGTTGTATTAGACAAAAATCGTGATAGGTTTCTATTTTATTTGGATAAATAGTATTAAGCTGAATAAACTAAATTCTGAAAGTTCACTAGAGTGGTTGTTGATACATTTGCTAGATATGAGGGAGGAGGGAGGTAGGAAGGAAGGGCAGGGTAAGTCACACAGGCAATTGCCAAAACTTTAAAGGTCCATATCATTGTTATTAAACAAAGCATTTGGCAAAGGGAGGAATTGTTAAAAACCTTAGCCAATACTCTGTCATTCACCAAAAATAAATTTGAATTATCATTATTATTTGGTAGGGTAGGTATGTATAGGTAGGTTGGCTAATTAATTGCTGGAATTCGTAGGGACTCAAACTGTTTTGAGAGAGTTAAATAAAAAAAAAATTATAGATCTGAATAATAAAGAGATTATGTTATTAAGCAAAACTGGGGGATGCGTGAAAGACTGTAGACGGTAAACTTTGAGTGGGTAGCGAATGCGGTTTTAAAGTCATTTAAGAATAGACAGTTTTCAATGCTGCGGCCAAACTATTCCACCCATTTATATTCTTTTGGTATCAAAACGTTCGGAATCGCGAGCCTCGCCCAACTTCGCAAGCATGACTTTGATCATCGGCTTAGTTTTCAAGATGTGGAATTTTAAGTGGAATTAGATTTTTTTTCAAGATTGCCGGAAAAAAAAACCCACGTGCAAAAGCAAAACCTTCTCTATAACATTCGTGGAGCATTAGTAGGGGAGTCCATATGCCAAAGCCCAGGCGTTTCCTGAGTGGGAGAGACGGTATTTAGGCGTCAAATTTTCCGGGAAATCGGCTGCCACGGACCTGTTTGGCCGCCATGCCAGATGTTTAGCATATCAAAAGTTGCCCAATACAAAAACGCACCTCTTGTGAAAGTTTGATCGCGATCCCAAAAGCGGTTCTGGAGTTATTGCGCCGAAACCGGCGCGTAAGAAGAATTTGGATGAAAAACTGGGTTTAATGATTACAATAGGGGTTCCCCGTAGGGGTCGAACCCCTAATAATGTTAGGAAGATTTTCAAACATTACCGGTACATTACAAGTTAGTATTGTTTGAGATAGATAGATAGATAGATAGATAGATAGAGAGAGAGAGAGAGAGAGAGAGAGAGAGAGAGAGAGAGAGAGAGAGAGAGAGAGAGAGAGAGAGAGAGAGAGAGAGAGAGAGAGAGATAGATAGATAGATAGATAGATAGATAGATAGATAGATAGATAGATAGATAGAGAGAGAGAGAGAGAGAGAGAGAGAGAGAGAGAGAGAGAGAGAGAGAGAGAATAAAAGGCACTACCACGTAGCTGACAACTTTGACATGACATGACAAGTTAGGAAAGGTGATACAAGTAATAATAAATACCCTATGCTTCTCAATTATGCCCTGCCAAACAGACTGATAAATGAAAGATACCATAACTGAAACCCAATTCGGTACCAAAAGTTTGTCTTTTCCTTTTGGGACCGTGTATATCCAGTATATACCGGTACTATACCTGTATAATTATATACTGTATATATATATATATATATATATACTGTTTATATATATATATATGTATATATATATATATATATATATATATATATATACTGTACATATGGTCAATATAAAGATCTTGTAATTAAATTGCTAAAACATTGTTTCGATTGTTTTTATCTAGTTTAGAGTTGTGTAAGGGTGTTTTGATGTGTGATAATACTAGAAAATGCATATTTACCCATTAAACAACAATCTAAAAACACGCCCCTCCACTCGCCAAAAATAACTATTTGGCCATAACCGTTTGCCGTGGGATACAAAATATGTTGAGGGGAGGAGGGGGGCAAGGCCCCCCCCCCCCCCAGGATTTATTGAAATCCTCATATATTTAAACAGTAGGGGGTAAAAGCCAAATTTTTTCCCAACGCAATACGCCGAGGCTACAGTTGCGGCGGATGTAAACAAAGCCACCTGCCTCTTGCGAGATAGGCGATATAGAGGATATTTTGTTTTTTTGAGGATCAGTAATACATTTGTACGGGCATTTAGACACATATAGGAATTAAATACATGGTATAAGAAACCTAGGAAAACTAAATAAGATGGTCACTAATTTTCCCATGATTTTTTGTATTGTTCCCTTAGTTTTCATCAATATATAGTGTTTGGAAATAATTACAACCCTCGGCGAAACCGTTTTCCCCATTATACAACGATCTTAAGACACGCCGCCCGATAGTGGGGAGGGCTATGAAGTACAGGGAAAATGAGGGGTTAAATGCGTAAAACGGCGATAAAAACGTATTTTAGCATAACTTGGCTCGGGTTTTAAGGTATTGCAAAGGCCTAAAACCCAATATTTCGAAAACCCGAGCCAAGTTTTGGCCAAAGCTGGCTCGGATTTTGAGAGTTTGTAGGCAAAAAAATTACAGTAACCTCATTTAGAAATTTGGCTCAGGTTTCCCGAAATTGCAAAGCCATAAAACCCGAATTTTGGGAAACCCTAGCCAAGTTTTGGCAAAACTTGGCTTGGATTTTGCGAGTTTTAAGAGTAAGCAAATTACAGTAACCTAATTTAGAATTTTGGCTCATGTTTCCCTAAATTGCAAACCCCAAAAAGCATAATTTTTGGAAACCCCGAGGCAATTTTTGGCAAAACTTGGATCGTATTTTGAGAATCGAAAAAGACTAACGAAATGTTGGTAATCGGCTCATGATTTCCCTAATTGCAAAGCCATATAACCAGATTTATCGAAAACGTAGCACTTATTTAAATCATAAATATCCAGTAACATAGACCTAGTACATTGGATACAAGCCTAATCCATACCGAACGCCTACAATGTGTCCGTAGTACCTAGTAGGCCTACGTGGGATACAACACGAACCCTTACCGGTGCCATGGCGGTTGGGCTGCCGCCCATTTAGTATTCGGGCGTAACTGTAAATACTACCGCAACTACGAATCTTGTTTCTGAGACCTAGTATATTAACCTAACCAAACAACCCAACCTAACCTAACCTAGACCCCGTACGTGGGATACTAAACTAACCCTTGCATGCCAGCAACAGCGGATTCATAGTACTCAGTACGTGACATACTAAACTAGCCCTTGCATGCCAGCAACAGCGGATTCATAGTACTCAGTACGTGGCATACTTAACTAGCCCTTGCATGCCAGCAACAGCGGATTCATAGTACTCAGTACGTGGCATACTAAACTAGCCCTTGCATGCCAGCAACAGCGGATTCATAGTACTCAGTACGTGGAATACTAAACTAGCCCTTGCATGCCAGCAACAGCGGATTCATAGTACTCAGTACGTGGAATACTAAACTAGCCCTTGCATGCCAGCAACAGCGGATTCATAGTACTCAGTACGTGGCATACTTAACTAGCCCTTGCATGCCTCCAACAACACAACACAACAATGGACTCAGACACTTCCACCATCCATTCTGGGACCGTTAAGTGGTTTAACAACAAGCAGGGCTACGGATTTATCACCTTCAATAACACACAAAGGGATATATTCGTTCACAGAATCAACATAAACAGCCCAAACGCCCGCCAATCAATTCTTTCTCTCATTGACGGCGAGAGAGTAACATTCACCACCAAAACGGGGAAGAAAGGAGAAGAGGCTACCAACGTCACCGTACCATCGGGAGTCACTCAAAAAGACTCCAGACATGCCAGGGACAAGAGGACAGACAAAAGAACATCTGCAAAAATCCAAATCATTGTCACCACCGCTGTAACACTCGCTGATGGGGACCCAAATCTCCTCAATGAGCTGCTACCAAGACTCCTGACAGCTAATAATCTTCCCACAATCATCATCCCTCGTATGGAGCCCAACAAGAAGACTCCACGAGCCAGCACACAGGTACCAAGACCCACACCACGCCCTCAACTCCCTCTGTCCCGCCCATTAAACAGACAGAAATCTCCTCCTGACACAATATATACTGTCAAATCAACAACAGCAACCTGCAACTCCAACACCAAGCTCAAGGGAAAACTGAAGATGTCTCCATATATTAACATCTTCGAGCAAAACCTAGAAGAGGACGAAACTCCAACAACATCAAAGGAGACGGAGGAAGCCCTCTCACCACCACCAGCTCTCCCCTCCACCAAGCCTACACCATCCAGACCATCTGAAGAGACTCTCAGGACCACTCCTCCCCCTCCTGTTCGGACCCCACAAGCTGTGAAGAAGAAGAAGAGGAATGTGAAACCTGCAGGTGACACAACACCCAAGTCACAGAAGATACAACCAGCATGTTTCTCCAACATGATTGAATACGCCGAATACCTCGAACAAATTCAAGCTGAAATATTGAAGCAATAATACCCTTTAACAGATATAGATTTTGCATTAACTCACAAGATAAACAACTAGCTCAACTATGTAAGACTATTAGACCATGAATAGACAAATACAAATAAAGTAATAAACATCCCTAACAATAGCAAGGTGGTCTGCCCACTAACTTTTCTCTCTCACTGTATTTCATCTTTCCTACTTCCTCTTCCCCCCACCCACTCTGTGGTGCCTCTCTCCCCCCCTTAAAAAAAACAAAAAAAAAAAAAAAAAAAAAAAAAAAAAAAAAAAAAAAAAAAGCAACAGCGGATTCATAGTACTCAGTACGTGGCATACTTAACTAGCCCTAGCATGCCAGCTACAGAGGATTCATAGTACTCAGTACGTGGTATGTATTACCCATTAATTTCCGGAAGTTTAAACCTATGCGAAAAAATCTTACCTCTTAGGTGGACAGAGCTCGGGAGACAGGTGAAAATGGCGTGTGTACGAATCGGTGCCGTCTATAGGAAGGTAATGGCAACCATGTTAAGAAAAATTTCCATTTTAGTACCATATATTTTTATTAGGTTTGGCCGAGGCTTAAAACACATTTTCATATGATGTTTAGAGCATATAAAATCCATATTTGTTTTCAAATATTGCAAAATAATTGGTGACCAACTTATTTAGTTATACTGAAACCTATAGGCCACGTAAAATCGATAAATGAATTTAATTACAAGATCTTTATATTGTCCATACTGTATATATAAAACAATATAATATAATGATTGATTTTGGCTACACAAATATCTAGTAGGACAACGTTACCAATGTTTGCCAGGTTAACTTAAGTAAATACCCTTAAGGGAGCCCACCATGCTTTTTTTCTCTTTCGCTCCCTCTCTCTTTGGTGTGTATCCATTCGGCCCCATTCAGCCTACTGTCTTAAGACGTTTACCCCCATGCAGGTGTTAATATTTCCCTGGCGAGCGGTAGCGAGCAAGCATAAATATATTTTTGTTTTGACAGCAAGCTAAATTTTTAAATTTTTCGATAGAAAAATTTCTCCGGCGAAGCCGGATTTCTCCATACAAGGCTGGCTCGCTATCGCTCGCCAGAAAGAAATCAACACCTGGAGGGGATAAACGTCTTAAAATAGTTTGCTGAATGGGACCAAATGGATACAAGCCAGGGAAAGAGAGAAAAGGAAAATACAAAAAAAAACAAAAACAAAAACAGCGACCCTCTTTAAACTATTGCTCTACGGTACCAGATGATACTTACCAATAGGACAGTAGAAGACAGTGACCAACACACGCACGACAGTACTCCTCATCCTGGGTTTAATGGTTTAGGTGCTTATGTTCTGGGTGTGGTGTCCCGAGGTCGAATTCCGAGACGATCACATGCTTTCATTAATTTATTCAAGTACATTGGGGTTTGTAATGGAGGATTAATGTTAAGAACGAGAGGTTTCTTAATTTCTTGTAACACCTCAACTACTTTCTAACACTTTAAGATTACTCCATTGGGATTTTTCATTTTATTTATTTACTTATTTATGTATATATTTGTTCATATAGTAATGTACATTTTATTTTTTATTTTTTTATATATATTTCAAAATATTGTTTTGTTATATCATCATTGCATTATTGCCACATAGTGATTATTATTTGTGGATTTTACTGTGTGGTTCCTGTTATGGTTTCTTTGTTTTAATGTTTACATACAGTATATTCAATAGCTAGTATAGGTCTAGTGGATATAATTGTATTCATATAGCATATAGTAATTTATAATTGACACATATTATGTCATCAAGCTGTCATCGCACGTTTGACAACTATTTATCATCGTTTATCACATCACAAAGTTTATACATCCACGGAATAGCTTGTTTGTAATTGTTTTTATTTATTTTTTTATTTGTCTCTAAACTATGTATACAAGGTGTGTTTTGCCTTTAAACGTATCGGTATCTTGTTTATTAGCAAACAAATGGCTTTATTCTTAAACCTTACCACCATCAAACGCCACACCTTCATGAACATAGGGGACGAGATAAATTTCCATCTCTAAGAAACATGGTTATTTCAAGTTCTCTTTCATTAATCAACACCCACTTCCAATATCTTCGTTCGATGTGGGATAGACTCCAACCACCCCACACGTTGATTCATTTAAACTTAGCCTAGACAAATATCTCGCATCAAACCCGCGCCTGACTGCGTTTGTAAATTAATAACTTTATTTTATCCTCCCCTCAGTTACTAACCCATCTGTCCCCTACTAACTTCCCAATCCTGCCACAGACATTAGTTCCAGGGCAGTAGTTCCCTTTCCAATGTTCCCTTACCCACTCTAAACCACTGTTTGGACACTTGATACTCAGTGTTTTGGAGGACAAGCAGCCTAGAAGGGTCACTAGACCTGTTGTTGCTTGATTTCCTTTGTACTCCTTTGTACGTTGTCCAGTTTGTTTAGGCTCCAGGGTGCACTGTGTTATAATCAACAACATAATTATCCGAATCAGTTTAACATGTCACTCTTTCCCTTTAAACAATTCACCTGTGCTCTCATGAATGTAAGGATAACATACTTTCAAGTTATACATTTGATCAATCCACTACACAGCTATAATTATCGAGAATAACGAGGTGATCTATGAGGTTCGAGAGGTATTATCAGTTGGAATTGTTTTGCCCTGGCAACGAGCGAGTTTTCGATGGTTTGCCGTGACGTCAGGGAGAGGCGGAACATTTGAGCAACACCCTACCTCTTTGGCAGTCACGTTGACACTGGCATTTTCAGACTCCTAACCAAGAAGAATCTAATAAGGAGAAGCGACTCTCTGCTTTTGGTTGTAGGCATAGAGTAAGAATATCCTAGAGGGGCGTGCTGGGAAAATCAGCCGTGTTAATTGTAGTTGGCCATTATTTACAGATTTGGCTGGAACCCTGCACTAGATGGCGGTAGCGCATAGCTCCTCCCTATCGGGGGAAAATACTTCTGTCGTCTGTTTATTGACAGTTCCTTTCCCGTGGCTGCAATGGTGTACACGTGTCTCGTGTAGAGTCTGTAGAAACACATGTAACTTGTTTGCTATCACCATATCAGCCATAGTCATTATGAATACAATGATTTAAGAGTACACTGATATGCAGAAGCACTCCAAAGTATTGCCTACACTGAAATGTGAACAATACTCCTTTAACCCCTTCTGTACCGTCGACGTATGTTATATTTTATTCTCGCAATATGTAGACGATTTTGTACAGCTTAGAAAGGATCTGTGGTAGTTAAAAGGGTTGATTGAGATAATTCGAAGCCTTATCATTGCTAAAGATCCTTCCTAAAGTGAATACAATTGATTAGTAGAATAAAAACAAAAGACGTCGTCGGTATAGAAGGGGTTAATTACATAGCTTACCAAGCTGAACCAAGCCTCCGTGATGATGTAAGGAGGCTGTGGTTGACCTTGAGAATAAGGATATGGTTTGCAATGGATCATGAAGGCTGTTGATGATTATTTGATATTGACTGTAAATTTATTAACAATGAATGTATATGAATAACAATAATCTCAATTGACGAAAAGTATTTACATTGTAATATAAGTTACTAACTTGAAAGTAGGCCTGCCACACAAAGCCACACTCAAACTTTGGTCAAACATAAATAATATAGGCCTACAGTATATATATATATATATATATATATATATATATATATATATATATATATATATATATATATATATACCGTATATATATATATACGGTATATATATATATATATATATATATATATATATATATATATATATATATACAGTATATATATATATATATATATATATATATATATATATAGAGAGAGAGAGAGAGAGAGAGAGAGAGAGAGAGAGAGAAAAGTAGTGTACAGTAGCCCAACTAAGTTTTTCGACAAAATATTAGGTATGTGGCACCTGTCTAGTTTGCACTCCCGTCCCAAGCCCGTGTGGTCCTGTCTAGCAGAGACCCGTGGTGTCTAGGCAGCCCCCACCGCCTACACTACCACAACCAGGACACACAGTACTCGCACACGTTGGGCGCAACATATGACAATGTTGCTATCATTATTTGTTTGTATCATATTAGAAGGTTCTCTCTCTCTCTCGCTCTCGCTCTCTCTATCTCTAAATATAATAGATTTACGCGCGACAAACTTTGTAGATTAGCACACACACACACACACACACACACACACACACACACACACCAGAATGGTAAGCGTCACTACTTTATAGATCCACATTGTATACATAACTTAAAATGAACACAATAAGTTGCATAGATTGTTATTTTATAATCTATTATACACTTGTTAGTGATTGTTTTAATAAGAGCCCCGGCCTCCTTAACACTATACTAGAGCCCCGGCCTCCTTAACACTATACTAGAGCCCCGGCCTCCTTAACACTATACTAGAGCCCCGGCCTCCTTAACACTATACTAGAGCCCCGGCCTCCTTAACACTATACTAGAGCCCCGGCCTCCTTAACACTATACTAGAGCCCCGGCCTCCTTAACACTATACTAGAGCCCCGGCCTCCTTAACACTATACTAGAGCCCCGGCCTCCTTAACACTATACTAGAGCCCCGGCCTCCTTAACACTATACTAGAGCCCCGGCCTCCTTAACACTATACTAGAGCCCCGGCCTCCTTAACACTATACTAGAGCCCCGGCCTCCTTAACACTATACTAGAGCCCCGGCCTCCTTAACACTATACTAGAGCCCCGGCCTCCTTAACACTATACTAGAGCCCCGGCCTCCTTAACACTATACTAGAGCCCCGGCCTCCTTAACACTATACTAGAGCCCCGGCCTCCTTAACACTATACTAGAGCCCCGGCCTCCTTAACACTATACTAGAGCCCCGGCCTCCTTAACACTATACTAGAGCCCCGGCCTCCTTAACACTATACTAGAGCCCCGGCCTCCTTAACACTATACTAGAGCCCCGGCCTCCTTAACACTATACTAGAGCCCCGGCCTCCTTAACACTATACTAGAGCCCCGGCCTCCTTAACACTATACTTGGTGTTGGTGTCAGCGACATTGGCTGTAATTCTTATCCTTAGCCTTTCTATAACCCAGAAAGTTCTCAAGAAACGGGTAGTCAATTTCTACATCTATTTCCTGATCTACTCGTATATTTGTTTTGTTCTTTATAATATGTTATGCGGTCAGGATTAGCTCCAAGTTCGCTGACACCGGGTATAGATTTTACGAGTTATCCTAAACGTTTATATGCATCAACTGTATTAGATGTTACTCAATAAAATGTAATTTTATACAGCTAAATGACTAAGAGACTTAATTTGTCCAAACGTGTATAGCATCTGAGGTGAAGCCAGTCATCTTGGGGGCTAATAAGTGATTGAGGTTTCCGAATGTTTGTGTGCGAACTGTTGTATGGATTCTTCCCCTGCCGCCTCTTGTTTTGCTTCCTTTCATGTGTTTCTTGTTGATACTCCCTACCCCTTATGGCTTATGGGAATAAGGGCTGGCTACTGACTAAATTAAAAACGTCAAATTAAGAGTAGTATGCTGCTGTCACATTTGTTAAATGCTTAATTATCAATCTTTTAATGGAATTTAACCGTGTTGGCTGCGAGTATCTCGCTATCTATTAACCTTTCTTTTCCCAAGCATACGAATCGATAAACAGACAAAAAATACCTTCAAAGATATTGACATGTCAGTAAAGTTTTCGATAAATATCCACATGAATGATTGCTGATTAAAGAAGCAGCTCATGGAATAGGGCGAACTATATTACGTGAATTAGACCATGGCTAATTAGTAGGAAACCAAAAATTAACATTAACAGTAGCCTATACAATCAGATTGGGGTGTAGTGAAGGTTGGGGTCTTACACGATGGTCAGTTTTAGTTCTTCAATTGTTAATTTTTTACATTAACGACCTTGATTTAGGTCTAACTAAAAAGATTGCTACTTTATCAAATGACACTAAATATAGGTTGAATTAGTGATCCTGATAACGATTCATGCTCTCCAAATATAATTTGATACACTACCCGAATGGTGCAATACCTTGTCAGTTGATATTTAATGTAGATAAATACATGCAGTTTAGTGAACATTGGGAAATCGACAAAAATTTCAGGATATCAATTTAACAATATTTGTTTCGTCAATAATTACGCACCATATATCTCCCGTATGAGGAAATTCAATAGCTCAATGCATTCTTGTGATGTCAGATTCCATTACCCATCTCCCTTACTCAAGGCCAGGGTAGCCAGTAACCACCAGCTATATCTCAGAAGAAAAAAATATATAATTTGTTCACCAATCTTAGTCGTAACAGGGGCAAGACGCAACATCAGTGGTAACTAGATGGCTAAATAACATGGAATTAAGTAACTCAATTATTACAAAAGGTTTGGAAGTCATCGTCAGTCGTGATATGAAACAAAAAAAGCAATGCAACATTGTTTGAAATCAGAGTTATTAATAGATGTCTACAGTAGAAGCGTGAATAACAACAATGTAATTTTAAAATTTCACCTGTCTTTAGTAAGGCTTCACATGGATTATGTTTTTAATTTTGCTGTCCAGTGTCCATAGATTGATTAGAAGTTACGGTACAAAGAAGAATGGCAAAACAATCCAGAATAATAGAACAGAACATCAATAATATTCTAACGCCTGACGACTAAGGCCAAATGACACGGAATTATAGCCAGAATGGGTTAGAACATTTATCAGAAGTAAACGATTATTGAGGTAGAGGATATGATACAGATGCTTAAGTTGTAAGTGGGATCCACAAAGACGATGTGAAAAACGGACTGCTGCTCCGTGATAAGCATGCAACAGTTTGGTAGATATGTAAAATAGGCTACCGATTGCTACAGTAGGATCAATAACGACAGAAAGCTTTGACACATAATTAGATAGGCACATGGCTGTGATGTGCTGATTGTCAATGGGATCCGCCGTGAATGGACCAGTCCATGGTATTATACCATGGGCCAGTCAGCCCATGGAGTCAGCCCTCTGATAAAATCCCTCTTTTATGTTTTTATTTTATTTTAATGTTTATGTAGGCCTAGTGGAATTAGGACGCGTATTTGGCAGTTTATTCAGACTAGCATTATGCTATTATATTCAGAGTAGAAAAGGAGACTATTTTATTCAGAGTAGAAAGGGAATATGAAAGTCAGAGGGTAAATATGACATAGTAGAGAACGGTGATGGTTCGGACGTTTTTTTTTTAAATATTTGTAGAAATTCAGGTTTATGCAGTAGTATAATCTAGTTGATGTTAAAATGTTGCTTCGTTATTTGGTTCTTTAGCCTAATTATTTCAAACCCTTAGCTCTTTTCAGTTTTGAGCTATAGTTCCCGAAACACAAGTTTCTAAATCGTCCGAACCTTCCCTACCAGTGGTGATGGTTCGGTCAGAAGGGTGGGATCGTTCGGTCACGTATATTAATTGGCATAATCTTAAAATTATGTGAGTTGCATTTGCTAAAAACAAGAATTTATCAATTCAAAGCCATTTTATTTTGCTAAAATACAAAATTAAACTTCATAATCGAAATTAACCTCTTCATATTTGTAAACAAATAGTATTGAAAACAAACTGGATTATACTTAACCAGAATTATGGATAATGTACTTATCCATAAATCAAATAAACATACATAACCTTTATTTGTATAAACAATATTATAGGTATGGATAGCCAAAATTAGTCAATCCTAATGGGATTAATGATTATATATTTATTGATCCTCATGATAAACTGGTCTCTCTATTCACCAATGATAGTTTAGGTAAGGTATTATGTATTAGATTCGCAAACAAGTTATATGCATTCACTAAGGGGGAAGGAAGCAATAGGGGAAGATCTATCCTATATTGCACAGATAGTGGCGGGCGAATTGGCTAGGATAAGTTACTAAACCGAACGTGGTTGTTTTTTAGGTAAACAACCGATGGTATAGACAGGAGTGGTTAATGTGCATATTATATCAAGTCATGCTAGCTTAATAGTATTTGGACAATATAAGTAAGGAGTTAATTAGTAAATTAGGGGTATTAGTGGATGAGTAAAGAAATTAAGATGTTTTATAATGCTCGGTTAATATGAAATTAGCCAAGAGTGATATGATGAAAAGTATTACTCTGTATGATGACTATTATATATATTATATGCACAATATCAACTAGGACTAACTCGCATGCCGTATGTTCCTAGGCCTCCAACAGCGCAGTCTTCGACCCATGCGTGGTTGAGCTGAAAGTTTTCTTGTCTGAGAAAACAACTCTTGGTTGGGAGAGAGGTATTCTGACCAGGATTCGAACCCACTCACTCCTGGTATGTTTGGGAGAGTTAGGCACCGTAACCACTCGACCATGAGCGGATATAAAGGAAGCAACCTTTATTCTTATTTGAAGAACCCCCACCAACTCGGCTAAGTGATACAATTTTAATCGTCCTGGTACTATTATGGAGCCTCTCTGACAGTATCAAAACAACTCGTGCCCAATAGTCAATGCCCTGGTCAACAAATAGTCGAGCGAAATCAAGCCTGGGTTGTTTGTGCCTCGTGGTTAGCTTTGGTTGACAGCTGGTGATCTATGTTCATATCCCATATCTCCTTTAATCTCTTGCGTATAGTTTCTGTAGAAGTTTGAAATTGCAAATGTTGCTTAGCTACCTCGGCGTTGGAGAATGGATGGTTATCCACATAGCCTACTGTTTAATTTCTTGGTCCTGTTATGACGTGGTTTTCCGCTTAGCTCCAGTTCTATGTCGGCCTGTCATTTGTCCTTCTTCCCACCTTTTTTGCCACGGGTAAACGTTCCGACATCCCACTCCCGCTCATCCCAACCATACTACAGCGTTCAGCAACCTTGCTGAATGGATGACTAGGTGCGATGTGGGTAAGAGAGTATTGAGGATTTTCTGATCACCTCAGTTTCCAATAATTACAGCTTCACGTATTTTTATTTTGTTTTTATTTTTTTATTTTTTTACCGAGAAAAAAATTCGACCTGGGAATATATTGCGTGAAGTGTTAATGCATGGTTGGAGTGGCTGTAGATATGCATGTAATCTGTAATCAGCCAATTGTCGATATCTGAATTTTGAGTGTTTGGTTGACCTGTACGGTATCCGTCCAGCTAGTAATAGACCACCAACACTAAACAAGACGTCGTAAGTGGCCTCTTATTCCAGAGGCCTATTTATACTACTAGGTCTAGAGAGGCGCATTGTGTAAGAAGAATTGCCAAAATGTTTCTTTCCCGCCTGTGAATGGAACCCGTGTCCTTTTGGTTGTGAACCAAGTGAGCTAACCAATATGCTACGGACCACTGTGTGTGTGTGTGTGTGTGATTCTGTAAATTAGAACTTAAATTATATACCCGGTAAACTAAATAATGCTTAGTTATACTCCATATATTTCCATAGTAAACAAAATTTCATCGAAGTTAGATTCTAATATCATGATACGGTAACGATAATGTTCTATATTCTAATAGTATCTCATAGAAACAGTAAGAAATTAGCTGTATATTAATACACGTTCTTATCATTAATAATATTACCTGATGCAGATGTTGTAAATAGAACTACTCGTATAACCCAGCACTGCAAGATGATGCAGATTATAACATACCTTTATTATTTAAAGAGTGTTAATTAGATAAAAGAACACAATTATTTACACCTCATTGTTTTATCAGGGAAACCAGCGTAGAATGTGGGTCTATAACACTGAACTTTGCCTTCCGTTCCTGTGTGTGTGTGTGTGTGTTAATCTACAATTAGTGTAGCGTGAAAATCGATTGATATTAACCTCAGAGAGAGAAAGAGAGAGAGAGAGAGAGAGAGAGACTGAGACTGAGACTTCTAATATGATACAAACAAATAATGATAGCAATATTGTCATATGTAGCGCCCAACGTGTGCGAGTACTGTGTGTCCTGGCTGTGGTAGTGTAGTGTAGGCGGTGGGGGCTGCCTAGACACCACGGGTCTCTGCTAGAGAGGACCAAGGTTAAGAGATACAACACGCGCAGCCTGTTGACGTCAGAATGTAGGGCGAGAGAAAGAAAGCTAGAAAAACGCTCGCCTGCCAGCCAAAGTGCTGCCACTAGACCAGGGGTGTCAAACATGTTAATTAATATTAGTACCGGTATTTTTTTTATACCCGGTATCTTCATTTTGCTTGGTTATTGTTCTAATTTCTTATTTTTATAATATAATTAGCTTGCACAAAGAGGGATAAGGATTACATAAACACGAGGATTTCACACTGATTTTTATTAGTTTAGACATTTTAGATTTAGTTTTTCTATAGGATCATTAGCATTCATATTTCTGTTTACAATCCGTATTCTAAAAAACATTCGGCATCTTACAAAAAAACTAATTACTTCCCATGGTAAAGTCACCATACCAACAATTTCTTTACACAATGATTTTACTGAGTTTTTGCCAGCTTTGAACTCAGTTTTCCCATGAAAACACACACAGATTTTTTCCATTAATTTAAGCTGTTCAAAGAATTCCTTTTTGGGTGTCATAAGCATCCCTTCTTTTCTGCATATTTTCCCAATCCAGGTTGTGTCATCCTATTATAACACTCGGTAGCCTATTCCACCTATCTACAACTCTGTTACCAAACCAGTATTTGCCTATATCTTTTCTGAAACGCAGTTCTCTCTTGGGGTTGGGTGTGACAGGGATCTGCCTTGTGTGGGCCGATCGGCGTTTTGCAGACTCCCATTTTCTTATGTTCTTATGTTCATTGGTTAAAAAGACGCATAGTTAGAGGGGATTTGATAGAGGTGTTCAAGGGGGTTAGTCACGTAGTGGGATTAATAGAGGGGACATGAACAATGTACTAAAGCTCAGTGATTGCGAAAGAACTCCAATAAATGTTTTCAAATTAGATACATTTCGTTTCAGAAAAGATATAGGCAAATTTAGTTTGATAACAGAGTTGTAGATATGTGGAATAGGTTACCAAGTGCTATAGTGAGATCAAGAATGATAGAGAGCTTTAAGATCAAATTAGATAGGCATGTGGACGAGATGGGCCTCTGTAACAAGTGCAAGCCTAATTTATTCAACCTTTCTATTTATGGAAGATATATAATATTATGGATAATTTTGGTCATTCTTCGTTGTAGCCTACTGACTCCAAATAAACTATGTCCATTCTGTAATGAGGACATCAAATTTGAACAGCATAATCTGAACCTTTTATATAGCGGTATACACACATACATACAAATAATTCTAGATGTAAGGACAGTGTGGGCTTCAAGATAAAATTAGATAAGCACATATAGGACGAGATAGGTTTGGTATGAAAGGCATCTGCCTTGTGTGACCCAATCTGCTCTCTGCAGACTCTTATTTCTTATGTTCTCATATATATATATCACAGGTATAAACTCACCTATTTCTTTCAATGGTGCGTCGGTGTTCACGGTTGCATCATCTTGTAGATTATTTTGGTCTCTTGCATCACGGTTTGTTTGTTGCTCAGTCACTTTGGTGTCGTCGTCATCTCGAACTCGCATTCGGCCTCTCTTGGACTCGCTTTCAGAGGCAGCCTGGGCAGGCAAATGCAGAGTTGGTAATGCTCCAGGTTTGAATCTTATTTGGCTGTAAGGTACTGGTAGTCCAAGCAGTTCGTATTTCAAGTGTCTTTCGAAAGCTGAGGATTCAAAATGTTTAGTGCAGATCCTTGCTGTTGGTGAAATAATACATCCTTTTTTCCCACTTAGATTACTCCATTTTGACCGCAGTGTTTCATCTTTGGGAAATTTATGGAATGCTATGTTACTTCCTTTGATAAATATCGACTTGCATCCAGCAACTTGACAATATATAGGCATTTTGTTTAGTTAAAATAGAAGAGCTACACTTTCACACGGCATTATACAGTAGTTATAGCATCACGGTATGAAGTCAAAGAAAACGGAGGATAGTGCTGGCTCGGCTGCTCCTTTGAGAATGAAGTGTATACAGCCGAGTGACCTCTGACCCTCCCTCCCTTGTGACGTCATGGGCGAGCGGGTACGAGTTGGAGTGACCCCATGCTCCAACCTGTTGTATCTCTTAACCTTGGAGAGGGCCACACAGGCTGGGGACGGGAGTGCAAACTAGACAGGTGCCACGTACCTAATTTTGTCGCAAAACTTAGTTGGGCTACTGTACATATAATTAAAAAAAAAAAATGGAGGGTAGGCTACATCCGTAGATTTAATCACATTGAGTAGTTCTGGAACCCTGCAATAGATGGCGCTGTAAAAAAAAAACGAAAAAGGGTAACTGGCAACGTTTAGAGGCATCTTCTTATTAATAGAATACATAGGAAGACTCCTCTCTCCTATACACACTCTCTGGTTTTAGGCCCCTGATACTTACCCCATCTAACGTCAAGCACCCATCAATAGAGAACAGTTAATTTCGAACAGTAACTATACAGTTTATATACCTCAATAGAGAATGTACCGTTCTTTAGAAAATGGGTATATTCGAGCTATAACTATATAGTTTCTAATATCTATAGGCTACCGCTTGCAGTACTCAATATCTCTTAATTTTTTCACAATTCATAATAGCTCTTATAGGCCTATATCTAAGTAGTAGGCTACTGTAAAAGTCACCCATGATGTTTAAAATGTGATCTCATTTGTGTCGTTATCATTATTATCCTACCTCGGTCCATATACTACTACAACTAAATATATTGTGCTACATTCCATGTATACAATCTAGTATTTGTGCAGCAACTTTACCTTTTTCTGTATACAATACTTGATCTAATATAATACCTTTGTTATATGTGTAGGTTACTCAACGTATACTGTATATCTTGTATTGGTTTTGTTCCTTACATTTACATTTTGTTCAGTACCTGTATGGATTTCAGCCATATGTTCCCCATAGTGTTCGTACGTTTACTGAAAAGTAAATAAACAAACACACACACTGTGAATCATACAGTTCCTCATATTACTTGCACTGCTTAATTGGTGAGGAGTAAATAAAGACATACCGGTACGCAATTATCTCTCACGAAGGAATATGCGAGGCAACCACAGCAATCATCCCAGTGACTGTCTCTCGAGTAATGTATGTTTCTGCAGCTCTACCCATACACGTCATACACTAATAAATACACATCCCTTCAGCAACATTACCAAAAGTGTGGAACACATCTTTTGCCTCATGTTGTACGTGTTTATAAATATATTTTCTATCGATGTTATGTGTTTACTATTCAGGTCGACCACTGCAGCACAATACAATGCTAGGGGAATTTCTCCACTACCGTTTATTGCTTTTCTGTGTATTCATGAATAATATTCTATAGCCTAAGCAAGTAATTCCAACCTCACACTCCATAAAAACTAAGAACATAACATTGAGGGTATGTCTTACATTAAAGATAACCGATCAGCTGAATGACATATACAGTATATACAACGTGAGTAGATTATGCTATTTATTTATATTATTTAAAACATCCGTAAATTGTGGAGCATCAGACGTCAGGCGGCCAACCCCGCTATACTGGTCATCTTAAAAGTGGCTGCTTCACACAACATGGGACTTGTTCAGTTGATCAGGTGTTTTCGTCTTCAGTTTGATGTCAAGGTTCTTGAACCATAACAATCATCTGCAATTATAAAAATGCCAGCATGCATGGGTCAGCTATTTACCGAGATGATGTCTCTGGAATATGTATTCAGTCAGCCATGATTATACACTCGTATGTGAGTATACTACATACTGTATACTCCTAGATACACCCTACTTACGACTAAGCACTTCACCTTACCTTTGGGAAAGAAGTGAAATATGAATTATTTTGCTTCCGCTTGTATTTTCCACAAACAACACAGCTGTTACCGTGTTGTTTTGGTGCCGTGTTTGTATCTGCCGCCACGCCATCTGGCAATTCCCAGTGACATTTGTAAGTGTGCAGACGATGTACCACCGATGGCAGAGCCATCTTCAGGGGTGCTTGGTCAAGACTAGAGCTCGTTTAAGAGGTCTCTCCCTATTAGATTCTTCTTGGGCTCAGCTGTCTGGCAGAGCAGTTATCCGCAGACGTGTAATCTGATTAAATTAAATACGATACTGGTAAATTAGTCCTTCAGTATTCGCTACACTATCACAAGAGGCATTGCGCTTATACAAGACCAATCGCCCACCGTTCATTCGCCTACGATTTGCCAGTATATGATCTATCTGAAGGGGAGATGAGTCATTTTTCTGGTCCCCCTTCTTCCTCATGTTTAGCCTCAATAGTTTTCAGATTTTAAGAAGCTCGGTCCATTAGTTTGTCGATTTTATAACCTTTCTTCCAATTTCAATGTCAATATCAAGACTTTTCGTACCATTTAGGTTTCGATTTTTTTTTAGTGGCGAGCGATAACGAGCCTGTAATTTTAGGAGAAACTGGCCTTTGGCCTGGAAATTTGCTATCGACAAATTTATAAATTTATCTTGAAAGGGGGTCTAGGGAGTGTTTTAGTTAAGCTTGATTAAGGTCTAGCTAGGAAACTAAAAGATAAATGGGAAAACATGAACAAAAATAACTATCATCCCCTTAACCCTTTCAGCACCATGACGCCTATTTACCTTTGATTCTGGCTAAATCTATATGATTTTATGCAGGTAAAGAAGTACCTATCTTATTAAGAGGGTTTAGGGAGATCGTATTTACCCAATTGAGTCATAGGATAGATTATAAACTAAAATAAATCGTCTAATGGTAACCAGAATATGATGAAAATTACGTCATGGTGGTGAAGGGGTTAAGGGTGAAATTACTTATTGACAAACCAGCGGATAGGCTAAGTAAGTCTGTTCGGCACTTCATGGTATCTCATATCAATAATTTGTGTAGCAAATAATGAAATCGATTGCCGATAACTCGGTAGTACACTAGTACAGAACCTTGGAGAAAGATAGCAAGAGATTATGCAACACAATCTACCTTTTATCAGTATTAATCAAAATTATTCTGAGGTCATACTTTCACCCCCCCCCCCCCCCCTCCCTCATTCCATCCCTTCCTCTTTCACTTACATACTCTCACTCTCTCTCTCTCTCTCTCTCTTTGCATTAGTTATAATTGTGAGGCCTTGTTTTCTTTCTTTCCTCTCTCTCTCTCTCTCTCTCTCTCTCTCTCTCTCTCTCTCTCTCTCTCTCTCTCTCTCTCACTGGCAGTTAGCGGACTAGGCCATAATATCATTTGTATATAACATGTATACATCCCCTGGAACAGTAATTACATTTTTGTGGGTCACATCTTTAAACTCTAACAAATTTTAGACTTTACCGCATTGATGAACAAAACGAATACAAATATAATGATATCCATGCTATACGTGGTCTAAAGTTTGTGAAGCTATCCCGAACGAAATCGAATCTTTCCTTTAACTAATATATGCATTTTGTTGGTTAATTTAAGCAGTTCTAGGATTAACTAATATATGCATTTCGTTGGTTAATTTAAGCAGTTCTAGGAATCATAAACTACCAAGACATTTTTCGTAGACTGTACTCTCTAGGACATAAGCCATTTTAATTTGTGAATCCTTGAATTGCTTAAAAATGTCAACGAAATGCATATGCTTGGACAAAACAACATCATGAGAAACTTCGTTTCCATTCGGGATAACTTCGATTACTTAAGGCCGCGACTTATGGCCCTGACTCAACGACATGAATCCGCGCTCGAACTGCAAAATGAACCTCCAAAATGTAAATAGGTAAAAAGATTGATGAGAAGAATCGATTCTATTCGGGATAGCTTCGAAAACTTAGGCCCCAACTTATGTCGCTGAGTGTACTATCAACGACATAATTTCGTTCCCCCAAACAGCCACTGTGTGAATCCGAAACACCTGGGGATCGAAAACGAATTGCATCTGAAAGAAGTGCAATTTACACTTAACAAATGCTCCGTTTTTTCGAACCCCAGGTCTTTCGGATTCATTCAGTGGCAGCTTGGGAGAACGAACTTTTGTAGTTGAAAGTATACTTAACGACATAAGTTAGGACCTAAGGTTTCGAAACTATCCAGTACTAGATCGAATTTTCTCATTGATCTTTTTACCCGATATATTTTCAGGCTATAAATCCATCTATCTATCTATCTATTTGTCTATCTACGTACTGTACATAACACAGAACCAACTATGCGCTTAGGACTTATAGTTTAATGCTTACTACTTCAATAACTTTAAAAAATTGTATATAAATATATATATATATATTTATGAAATATAATTATGACTATCTATACTGTATATCTATATCTATCTATCAATATGTATATTTAAATATATATATATACAGTACACTGTATTTATATATATATTGAGAGAGGAAAACAAAGTATGATATTCAGATTTTAGTTCGCTGTAGGTGAAAATGTGTTGGTGCTGGTTCTGTAATCACCGAATCTAAATATTTTCAAACTACGTCGATTCAATTTTGAAGGTGAAATTGTTGTAAAATAATACCGTACTTTTGATTATGTACAAGTCCAGAGAGAGAGAGAGAGATAGAGATACACAGAGTTACACAGATACTCAGACCACACAAACCTAGGACAGCAAAGTAGAATGCTCTCTCACAGAGAGAGAGAGAGAGAGAGAGAGAGTACAAAGGAAATCAAGCAACAATAAGTCTAGTGACCATTCTAGGCTGCTTGTCTTCCAAAACACTGAGGATCAAGTGTCCAAACAGTGGTTTAGAGTGGGTAAGGGAACATTGGAAAGGGAAATACTGCCCTAGAACTAATGTCTGTGGCAGGATTAGGAAGTTATTCAGGGACAGATGGGTTAGTAGCATAACACAGTTATAAGTGATCTTTCGTATATCTGGGAAAAAGAGAGTAACGTCTTAGTAATATATAATTATACTCAATAATCCTTGATGAATTTGAGGGGGGAATAAAATAAAGTTATTCATTTACAAACGCAGTCAGTTGCGGGTTTGGTGTAAGATATTTGTCTAGGCGAAGTTTAAAGGAATCAACGGTGCTGCAGTCTATAACGTCTCGTGGAAGCCCATTCCACAAGTTGACAACTCGATTGAAGAAGAAATTCTTATATTCGTGTGAGTTAAAAGATTTACCAATAATTTTGCAACCGTTTCCCCGCGTGTAATTAGATTGGTCGATAGTAAAGTACTTACTACAGTTCATATTGTCGATGCCTTTGATGATTTTGAACTTGAAATAAGTTGCCTTTTAATCTGCGCTGGGTTAAAGGAAATAGATTTAATTCTCTAAGACTCTCCTCGTATGGTTTGTTCTTTAGGCTAGGTATCATTTTGGTAACTTTACGTTGAGAGAGAGAGAAAGAGAGATTAATGTGTGTGTGTGTGTGTAATAGTCATCAAACTTGTTTTGCTACGGGGATTCCGCGCAATGCGAGCTTCAACTCATTATTATCGCGCCTCCTTAACTGGGTATGTATTGTGTGTGTGTGTGTGTGTGTGTGTGTGTGTGGTGGGGAAGGGAGAGTTTTGTTTAAGGAATGCGAGACATTTAACACAAAATGTCTTCATTAATTCCTTGCACTTACGTAACTTGGTAAACGAACAACGAAATACGACACAATAATAATGAAGGAAATATTATGTGAGGGTTCCTGACTCTCTCTCTCTCTCTCTCTCCATATCAAAATATGTATTGGCTATCTATCTACATTTTAACTCTCTCTCTCTCTCTCTTTTTCTCGTAGGAGAGACGGGGTCAGCCCGTCTTTTAGGGAGTAGCGTCCCTGCGAAAGCGAGGTACATCTACTCTCACTTTTCCTATAGGTATAGTTATAAGACTTCTTCTCTATTCTTTACACTCACACATAATTAACTTACGGTAATATTAAGGACCCTACTGCTACCTCATGCGTGGAAAGAGAGGCTTTGGACACCTCTATTAATGACACCCTTTAACGCTTACAGGTTATGAGAGACTGGAATTGGAGGAATTCCAGGAGGTGGGGACCGAAAAATGGAGTGTGGCTGCAGTGCCCCGATAAGCCCACTCCTTACGTGTAATGCTTGACCAGTCCCTGTGACCGTTCTATGGTGCATCTGGCTGGACTGCTCTTAGGTGAGAGAGCTTTACTGCCATGTTGGTTGCCAGGCCAACTAAAATGCCCGGGTTTGTCTACTGGAATAAGTGTGATATCCCTTGATCACTTGATTCTAGAGTCTGGCCGTTTGAAGGTGGTTAGTAGTACTTAATAAGGATTCAGGCTATCGCTGTCACTCCTTTCGGAAAATCAGTGTCTTTAGGACATGAGTGCTGCTCAGTTGGGAGCTGCGGCAGGCACGTTGGGACTGTCTGACCTCGGGGAGACCTTTGGTTTAGTGTGACAGACACAACAAAGTCAGAATCTAGAACAGAACGAACACCATTGACGAATAGGCGGATGCGAATGAGACGGGAATAATTCACCATCAACCCTCTTTTTATAGCATTGTATTGGTAATGAGTTTTTCTTGAAGTTAGAAGCCTTTACAAAGTATTTGAACCGTTAGAACAAATCTAAAACCATGTCAGCTACTAGTACTACAAAACTCAAAGCAACTTGCACTAAGTGCTAGAAGCTAAAGTGGTGCATCGACTTCAAAGAAGGTGCATATGCTAGCATCCACCATGATGGTCTCTGTTTCTTTTGTGAGATAAAAGGCAAACTCATGAAGGAGGTAGCTAGGATTAAGGAACAATTAAAGCAAAGATACACAGAAAATACAATTCTAAAGAACGAAGTTTCTGAAGGAATAAAAGAAATAGAAGAGTTACAAAAGGTAATAGATACCCTTAGAACACCAGCACAAGTTGCGCAGGTGCAATTAAGCAAAATAAGAATGTAGTGCCATTCACGGAGGCAACAATAGAAGCAGTAAATACAGAAGAGGCTGCAATTCCTGCTACAGCTAGTGCTAGTGACCCTCGCTATGCTTGGAGAGAGGCCACAAACAAGAAGAAAATAAAGACCAGACAGGAATATGATGTTAACACCTCAAATAGATTCAGTCTTCTAGACCATGCCAACAGTCAATATGACTTCCCTAAGTCCTCACAGAACAGAGGAAAAAAGGATCGTCAAGTGCAGAGTGGGCAGCGAAATGTTAAGCTTTCTATTAATCATTCAAACAATAGAGGGACCAAACTTAACATCTCAAGCAGGTTTGGTCTCGTTAGTGACAAAGAGACGAAAACAATTTTGATTTGGGATTCTCAGATGAAAGGCCAAGAGTCTCACTTTGTTAACCCCTGATGGGCATGTTTGTTGACATGACTGTGCTGCTGGGCGGGTATGTATACCGAAAACGAGCTTCATTCCATGCTCTTTTTCATGCATAAACAAGAGCCAGAGCGTAATACAATTTTATATCCGTGAAAGGGAGATAATAATAGAGCTTTCCAATGACACCTGAATCATCCTTGTACGACCACGCGTTATCTTGTAGCTATCGCCTAACCGGAGGTGAAAATACCCTAAACTAAGGTAATTTCCGTAGTTTGTTCCTTGTCTTGCGAGGACGGGCGATGGTGGGGAGACCTAATACACGCCAGTGATGGCCCAACCGTGATGCCGACCGTTCAAAGTTCAGCTGTCGTCCTTCCAATGCGCGGACTCTCTCTCAGAGCTCATAATGTGCTCAAAATGGCGCCCGTCATATGATGGGCACCGCAGGGGTGGCCAATATTCTCTCGCGCGTCATATGACGGGCACCGTTGGTTAGGTGTTAAGTTTCGTCGAGATGTGAGAATTGTGAAGAGCCTAGCAGGTGCAAGGACTTCCCAGATCACAAAGGAAGTGGAAAAAGTCTGGTCCAAGACTAAGGGGACGGCAATAATAGCCCAGGTCAGTGATAATGACCTGTTTCTCAAAAGAAATAAAGTCGGTGCCACAGAGTCTATAATTGAAGAGGTCATGACTCTGGCTGATGAGCTCCGACTCAAGACAGACAGAGGCATGATACTTGGTATTTTGCCCAGGATGTATGGAGGAGATTGTGCTACCAGCAAAGCAATAGGCTTAAATGATAGATTAGCTGTCAGGTGTACCCAGAAAGGGGTGAGATTTGTGGACCCATTTGATGAGTTCTATGGGAAGCGCAACCTCTACCTCAGTGACGGTGTGCACTTAAGCACTAGCGGTAAAATCAAGCTTGGTGATTTCCTAAATCACCATCTTTACAGCTTGCTTAGGGCAAGCAAACATGTAGACAGCATCCCCGAGGATGAGAAGAGCAAATCCTCAACAGGAGTTGATCTCAAACTTCCAAAAAGAGGTCCCACAAAAGAAGGAGTTCATCCCTCTGAGAGCAAGAATACCTCTCAACAAATGGCAGAGTTCCCCAATAGATTGAGAGATGCCTCGTAACTCCCTCTAGACTCTACACCTCACTTGCCAATTTCTGAACCACTAGATAGTGGTTCTTTTACCTCAGGTGTGGATTCACCAAACATAGGGAATTGCAACACCTCTGATAGTGTACAGAGAAATAGTGTGCAAGAAAATGTGCTACCCCCAGAGACCTCTTTCTCTTCGGGAAACAGGGTAAGCTAGGTGGTTCTAAGAAAAACGAGAATCCCCTTAAAGTAGTATCTTTAATGCCAGGTTTTTTTTTTTTTTTTTTTTTTTTTTTCTATATTCCAACTTACTTCCTCTCGGGCATAGGCTGAGAGCCTTAACATTCACCGCTTTACAATGAACAGTGAAGCCCGTGAGGTCTTGTTCCAGTCTAGGGAGTGAGACATGTGAAGCACGTAGAGTACAACGAGCACCTGCCATCTTGCTTTCACATGAGGCACGGTGCTCACTCATGGCCCGAAACGACCCCATCTCTGAAGCCACCTCGTTCCCGTGCTTCACTGTCTCACCCTCTACACTCGGACTCTCACACTTACACACACACAACGCCACCTGTTGAGCAGATAACTCACCAGGCATCGCACCCCTATAGCATATTTTGAATATAGGAATATTCATACAGTGCTATTTAATCAGGGAACAATGAGGGTATTTTATTGACGTTTCGGTGGGCTTGTGGTAATGCACTGATACCAGGTACAGCACAAATTCCATCCCAATAATATCTTCCCATTGATACATCGGGATTTGAACCCGGGACCTTTGGATTACCAGGCCAGTGGCAAGACCACTCCACCACACCTCCCCTGAATTAGGAATAAATTCTCCAAACTTCAGGCATTGTTGTCTACAGAATGCTTAGATGTAGTGGCTATCACTGAATCCTGGATTCACAGTGATACCAGAGATTATGTTGGGGAATTTGAAATACCTGGATATACAATGTTCCAAAAAGACCAAACCATGCAGGAAGGGGGCGGAATTCTTTTGTACATCAGAGATTTTCTAAACTCAATTGACTGCAAGATCAGGTCAGAACATGAACTTCTTGGAGTAGACCTCAATCTAGGTAACTCTATCTATAGGATTGTTCTGGTGTACAGGCCTCCACATTAAAATGTTGAAAAGGATGACATTTTGTACACAAGACTGAGTGCTATTATCGAGGGTAAAACCAGTGTGATCTTAGGTGACTTCAATTGCTTAGTAAACTGGGAAGCAAGAACTGCCGATGCTGAAGGTAGGCGTCTTGTGTTCTTTACTAACGATAACGTTTTGACCCAGTGGGTGAACGAGCCAACTAGATGGAACAATATACTAGATCCTGTGTTCACCGCTGAAGATAAAAGTGTGACCAGCTTATCTGTTGGGGAATCACTTAGGTTCTCTAGTTAGGTTCTCTCTTCACACCTTTAGCAGCAGACCCACCAATCCTCAGAGTGCAAAACTAGATTTCCGTTGTGCAAATTTTCAAGGCCTTCTGGGAAGCTTATCCCAAATCAGACTTGAGGGTGAGAATGTTAATGCGATTTGGTGCTCATTCAAACAGCAGTTTATGGATCGACAAGCTGCATTCGTTCCTACTAAACGTACCAAATCAGGCTCAACCCAACCAAAATGGTTCACAAGAGACATAGCTTCAGCAATTAGAAATAGAAAGGTTGCATACAGAAAGGCCAAAATAAATCAAGACCAAAATTATTTAGAATCTTTCACAAATATGTGTAGAAGAGTGAAATCTCTTATAAAGGAAGCAAAGCAGAATGAAGAACTAAGGGTTGCAGCCCTCTGCAAAAAGAGTCCTAAAGAGTTCTTCAGCTACGTGAACAGCAGGAAGCCATTCAAAAGTAGCATTGGACCTCTAAAGGATCCAACAGGCCAACTTCAAACTTCTGACACTGATATAGCTAAATCCCTAAACAACTATTTTGCCTCAGTATTCACAAGGGAATATACCAGTGACATACCAAGTCCAGGATTAGTGCATAAGGGTGAAGTTCTTAGCAAAATCAGATGTACCCCATGTTACGATCGGGTCTCGTATAAATCAGTGGCTCTTATACATTGGACTAGACTGGCATAAATGCAACAACGGAAACGCTAGATCCAACCCCTGATATATAATCCCGTCGAACAAAGAACACATATACCCTTCAGAGTTATATCTGCAATAGCGGGGTATCTTAACTCTCAGTATCTATGTGCTTCTATTATAGGCTGATGTTCTCTGAAACAGCCTATTACATATAACATATGGTTGCTTAGTTATGGTACACAAGGAAAAGGTAGTTAACTTAATTAAATCACAAGAGTGATCTAATGCAAACAAGAAGAAGGTTTACTTAACGCTACTTTAATCAATAATATCTGTCACTCCTTTATGAAAGAAAGTGTTGTAAAGTCCTCAAGCACCGAACAAGGAATCTTCTGAATAATGTCTGATGCTACTAAGAAGAACGTATCGGAAATGGAACCACAAAATAGCAGGAGGCAGGACAATGTACGTGTAGGCTAAATACACAAAAAGGCTGGACATATAATGTTATTGGACAAGAATATTATAATCGGTGCAACTGTAATAATGCTCGCCACGAAAAAGTAGTACTCTTATTAACAAAACCGGTCTATGCTGGTTGTGTCTCTCTACAGCAACCTAGACCTCAAAATGCTTGTGTAAAAATAATGGGTATGCATAAAAGAGTATATGATCTAATCCAGCTAATGTCTACCCGGGTTAATAAAGTCTAGCTGGGATGCGCAAAGGTACAGAATTCTGGTGGAGCAAGGCAGCTCCTAGCCTAGTGTGGACCTTGGGTCTGTGCGGCCTGATTACGTTAATATGAAGGGATGCTCTCTTGAGGATTCTCGATCACAAGTATCGAGTATCCTCCTGGCGACCCTCTAAAGTAAAAGCAAATAGAGTTAGAACAGTGTTGGGTGGATTAGGCAAGCAGCCCTCACGCACTACACAGTCTAAACTCCAAGGTACACAGACAAAAGATCCACCAGGTAACCCACAGAATCCGTAGTGTCGTGTAGCTCAAAAGTAGCCTACACACATTGAAAACACCAACAGCAAGGTACCTGATCCCTAGTCTAGCATTATTTAACCCTGTAGAAACATTAGTGATTGATGGAGACAGTCTGAGCAATACAATCCCCCAAAAAGACAATGACTATCTTCAGCCTTAATCTAGTACATAAGAAATGTGAGATCCAGCATATAATACAGTCTGGCCACCAATTCAAGGTGTGGATGCAGAGAACCAGAGGGGGATTGATGTTAATAAAAGGTGAGGAAGTAGTGGAAATGATAGAGGCAGTAGGAGAGAAAGATTCTAAGACAAGAGTGTGGGACAGTTCAAGGGAGATGCTTAGAGTATGCTGTCTGGGAAGGATCTGACAAGGATATTCCCATGGACCTCCTGGCTGGAGTCCCAGTTCGCAAGAATGGCACGAGGGCGCACGACAGTCGCCCAGTAAGCAGCCGCGTAGTAGGCAGTGTTAGGCAGAAGGCAACGAATCCCGCGAGGCCTATGTAATGGGGCCAGCCACGCACCACACTCACTACCAAGTCACACCACCTTGTCTCTCTCTCTCTCCCTCTCCCACTCGCCTTCCCATCATTCAACTACTTAACACAATACTTTCAATTGACTAAATAAAATAGAAAGGATTGAGACAGACGAAAATAAAGAACAGTTCTGAACTGTCTGCAACACAAGCTTTCTCGAGAAGGAAAGTACACAATGATAGGTAGACTGTAGCTATATTCTCTGCCCTGGTGAGTCCTAGCGAGTAAGCCATGCGGTTCTGGGGGAAGCGGTGAGCGTCACACCCCACCCAAGATTTTTAAGAGGCTCCAACTATGAGCTCTAAATCTGACACGCAGAACCCATACAAAATTCGCCACTCCTAGCCACCCAGCGACAATGAAATGTAAAGCACAGTTCTCATCAAAATAACACATTATAAAAAATTAACAACCCTTCCCAACACAATAGATTAAATTACATAGTTATGCTCATAAGAGCGAGCTTCACTAGCCCAGCCTTCTGAGAGGAGTACAACTCAGAATTTCTGCTATAACATACTTACATTTTTTTAACTATCAAAGAAAGAGTTTTTATAGGATTTTTATATTTTTAATATGTTTATGGCGGCTGCACTACAGGGACAAGCCTAGTTTTTACTTCTATACCAACACAGCAACTCCTACTTTACGACCCAATACGCTGGGCTACACACGCGAGCCAACAAGCACCAGACGTAAACATACTAATCAAACCAAAGTAGGAGGCTACCCTTGTGATGATCTACCCCGGGTCTTCCACCCTCGATAAGCAATCTGCAATCACATTCTCAGAACCGGCAATATGGCGTATGTCTAGGTTGTATTCCTGCAACATTAATGACCACCTGGTCAGCCTCATATTCCGGTTATGGAATTGATTCAGGAACTTGAGGGGGTGATGGTCGGTGTAGATCACCACAACTGGTCCATAGGCTGGAACATACACCTCAAAGTGCCTGAGCGCTAGCACAATCGCCAGCAGTTCCTTCACAACTACTGAATAGTTCTTCTGCACCGAGTTGAACTTTTTTGAGAAGAAACTGACTGGGTGCTCCAGCCCATCTTCGTCTGATTGCATCAGAACGGCACCAGCCCCCACACCACTGGCATCAGTTGCCAGCTGGAATGGTCGGCTAAAGTCCGGGGCCCTGAGGATTGGGTGAGTACACAACAGGTGTTTTACTAGCAAAAAAGCCCTCTCACACTCAGGCGCCCACTTAAACTTTCTATCTTTGGCCAATAGGTCCGTCAGAGGAGCCAGCACAGTAGAATAGCCCTTTATAAAGCGGCCGTAGTAACCAATCATGCCCAAAAACCTCATGATCTACTTCTTGGTGGACGGCCTGGGGAAGTGGTTAATAGCCAATATCTTGTTCTGTGGGGGGCACACCTGGCCCAAACCCACCATGAACCCCAGATACTGCACGGTAGCCCGCACAAAATCACACTTTCCCAGGTTGACCACCAAGTTTGCCTCGCTTAATTTCTTAAATAGGGATTCTACATGTTCACAGTGGCTCTTGAAATCGTCATCGTAGATAATGACGTCGTCCAGGTACACGGTACAGTTCGGAATGTCAGCCACCAACTCGTTCATCAAGCTTTGGAAGGTCGCTGGTGCGTTCTTTAGACCGTACAGCATGACATTACAACGATATGTAGCACCATCCACCACAAAACCACACACCTCTTTCGCCCGTTCAGACAAAGGCACCTGCCAGTAACCTTTTACCAGGTCCACCTTGGTCAAGAACTTGGCCCTGCCAATCTTGTCTACACAGTCATCGACCCGGGGAAGAGGATATGGGTTGGTGGGAGTCAAGCCGGTTAGCCTGCGGTAATCAACACAGAAGCGCACCTTGCTATCCGGCTTAGGTTGCAGCGTTACGGGAGATGTCCACTTTACCGCCCCCTTCTCGATCAGTCCCTGTTGCAACATACTGTATACTCCAACTCCACCCAGAGGGCCGGAAGTTTAATAGGGGGCACCCTATAGGGCACTGATTTGAAGGGTGGGTGGTCTCCGACGTCAACGTCGTGCACCTCATGAGTTGTGAGGCATGGGTGTTCCGCAAATACAGTAGGGTATAAACAGAATAGGCGCTCGACAGCCACACGCTGTTGCTCAGGTAGGTGTTGCAATGCCTCATGAACCGCCTGTCTCGTGTTTCCCGCCCACTGATCTGCAGAAAGATGATAATCCCAGTTGTCATCCACCTGCGCATGACTGTCCCGTTCTCCTTCTCCACCTTGACTGCTGAAAGTCATCACGGGGACAGTGAGAGGCTCAGGTGGGCGCCTCACATACTCCTTCATCAGGTTGACATGATATAACTGATTCCTCTTACGCCTGTCTGGAGTGGCCACCAGGTAACCTAAGTCCGAGAGCTTCTCTGCTACCCTATAAGGACCAGCGTACTTTGCGGATAAGGGGTGACCTACAAGAGGGAGTAGTATCAACACCTCCTGACCCACGTGAAACTCCCTGAGTTCTCCAGACTTTGCATCCCTGTCCTCTTCGAGTTCGACAGCACCGTTACTACACTTTAGAACCTCCGGGTCTTCTTGCTGCAATTTGGGAATATCTGAGGGAGCTAGCCTGTCTAAGTGTTTGCGAAACAACTCATGCCCTCCGCCAACATCGAACTTTGCATCCCGTTGCTCTCTCCGTGTATAACGTTGCTGCCTCTGAGTCTCTTTAAGCCCTGCCTCTACACTCTTAGTGACAGGTGGTGGTGCTTCTCCAGACTCTAATAACGGTGCTAATACTGAGTCCCCGAGAAGCGCTGCTGGTACTAGACTCTCCACCGTATCAGCTTTCAGCACCTTCCCGTGACCGTTTGTCACATCCCTCGCCACTGTGAAGCTGCGAAAGTTTCTGCTGTGCTCGACCCCTTTCGACTCTCTATAGCTCGGCACTCAGTTGTTTTGTTGTGCCAGCCAGGGTCGACTATGACGTCTCAGTTGAGTGCGTCAATTGATTAATTTTGTATATTATTTAATGTTCTTAATAATAGATGGCGCTGTACTTGCCAATCTTCTGTTTTCTAGTTACCTTTCTGTACGTGTATAAGGGGTTCAGGCTGTGACGGAGGGTGTTGTAATTCATCTTGAATTCATATGAAATCAGTATATACTCAACTAGCGTCTTGGATATATCGGCTCCTGGAGATTTGTGTGGAGGTGTTATCCTGTATTGTGTGCTACTAAATACCGCTAGCTGTGCTGATAACCAGGGAGTAGTGTCTTGTCTGTCATAGCCTGATTCCTATTATTACGTGTGTCATTAGTTTACATTAGTATATAAGGTTCTTTTCTTTTTTCCTTTATTTTTGTTTGTTTGTTCATAGAGATACATTATTATTATTTATATATTAAAATTCATATAAATATATTATTTTCCTTTTTAATCTAGTTACTTGCAATTCTTTATATAATATAGACTCCTTTCTTTTATAATTAATTATATATATATATATATATATTAAAATTATCTTTATTTTTCTTAACCATCATATTATGTGCATTAGTTTGGTGCAAAGGGGTTAGTGGTGTGGTCAAGTTTATAAGATCAAAGTGGCTTATGATATAATAACTTACATAAATAAACTGCTATATAAACTATAACTACCATCTCTAAAATAGACTACTGAGTCTTGGCATAAGTCTGTTAAACAGACTATTACTCTCCTCACTGAATTCACTTCTAATCTATTCAGTCTAGTGTGACAATTTGGGAGTTACCATACCCGTAGTGCTTACCAGGCCTAATTAAAACTCCTCATAACTTCCGGGTTGTATCACCGTTCCTCCGCTTATTTGAAGACTGTTGGTTAGGATGTGACTCCCTGGATGGGAGAGATCTGGTTACAACACACGCCATTGGTTGCACCTGACACTTCTCAACCCACTCCTGTTCCTCCCTACTCACGTCGGCCGGCTCCTCGGCAACGACTAAGGGTGAAACCTTAGAAGCAGGCACCGCAAAGTCATTGCCGAGAAGGAGGTCGACGCCCCCAACAGGCAATTTCTCCACGATTCCCACATCCAGTTCGCGAGTCACACCGTCAACTTCAAGCTCCATTCTAACAAGCGGGTATGACCTAGTTGCATTAACTCCCTGCACCACAACTACCCGTGCCGCGTTTATGGGTCTACCAGTGAAATTCTTCAAGAGTGTCTGAGAGGCACCTGTGTCACGCAAAAGCTGTACCCCGTGCTTCTTGCCCCCCCACTTCACGCAGCCATGCCCTCTATGGTCGCAAAAGCATCGCAGACAGGGTTCGAGCCTTCCGGATCCTTCTTCACTGGCGGTGCTCCATCCTCTGATCTTATGCCTCCAGCAAACACAGAAGACTTC
Organism: Paralithodes platypus; assembly: GCA_032716605.1. Taxonomy (NCBI): domain Eukaryota; kingdom Metazoa; phylum Arthropoda; class Malacostraca; order Decapoda; family Lithodidae; genus Paralithodes; species Paralithodes platypus. Next base: position 15,210,629 of record CM064510.1, on the reverse strand, counting down.
TGGAACACCCCAATGCTGCGAGCCAATGACACAGCCGCTGTGGGAGGTCTGCTCAGGCAAGCTTTTGCCATGTGCCCCTCTTTGTGACTGTGATAACACTCAAATTTCCCCTTGGACTTATACTGAGGTGTAAAAGTCCCCTGACCCTTCTTAAACGGGGCGGTGCTAGGTTTGTGATCAGTCTTGGTGTCATTGCTTTTAAATTTGTGTGTGTCCATATTCCGGGGAGGGGGAGGGTAACGCTCCTTAACGCCTACATCGTTTCTCTGTGCAGAGCCGCACCCCCGAATTAGTGACAACTGAAGATCAGCCATCTCTGCTGCTTCTACGAGAGTTCTTGGGTTCTTCTCTTTAAGGTTTAAAGTCAAGTCGCCGCCCGTACACTTATAAAACTGCTCTAGAAGCATCAACTGTTTCATCTCATCAAACGTAGTTGTCTTCTCTGATCTGAGCCAGTTTCCCATAGCGTTGGACAGGTCCCGGGCGTGCTCCAAGAAGGTACTGTCTCGCCCCTTAGTCACACACCGGAACTTTAACCTATATGTCTCGGGTTGTAGCTCGTATGCCCGCAGGACAGCCTCCTTGAGCTCCTCATAAACAACGCAGGACTCCAAAGGCAGTGCATCGTAAGCCTTGAGCCCCTTACCTAAGAGTCTAGAGGACACAAGGGCCGCCCACTTAACTTCAGGCCACTGATGCTCCCGGCACTTCTTCTCAAATCTATTGAAAAACTCTGTGACACCAGACTCGTCAAATACAGGGACCAGTTTGAGAAGGTGCGACAGAGACTGATCATGCGCACGGTTTACAGTACCGAGTCGCTGTCCCGTCGTCTCAACATGAGAATTCTTTAAATCCCTGTCGGCACAGTATCTTGTAGATTCTAGTTCAGTCCTAAGCTCAGCTTCCCTCGTCTGTTGCTGCATCCTAGCCAGCTCTTTTCTCTCTTCTATCTTAGCTAGCTCTATCTGCTGTTGACTCTGATGTTGCATCTTTGCCATCTCGAGCTGAAAGAGCATCTCCGGGGTCAAACCTTGAGGAGGAGGAGATGCAATGATGTTAGAAATACCCGGTGATCCCCCCAGGGGCAAACCACCCTGCCAGTCACTACCCACCTGCGGAAGCGTGCTCAGGGTCGGTACTCCAATAGGAGGATTGGGAGTCGAGTGAAGGGGAAGCTCGGCCAAAGGGCTCTGAGCACTCACCCTACCTCGTACGCCAGTCACCCCACCCAGCACACACGTCATCAGGTCATCCTTGGTCATGCCACTAGTACATACATGACCGATAGCTGCGGCTAAGCACTGGAGACCGTACGGATTCATACCCACCAACCGGTCGGAAGTAACAGGCCATTGTAAAAAATTCCTTGCATCCTCCTCACTGTTCACCAAGTTAACAACCTGCCCATGCTGCTGCTCCTCAGCTTCTACATCACGTACTGTGTCTTCATCCTGCACTGATCCGCTATAAGACATGATGCTCACTGAAGATTTTTCATTTTGATACACACAAAAGAAGTACCCCAAACTCTTATACCACAATATTCTCAATAACAAATTCTCGGAGACAGCTTAAGTGCTATATTACTTTGCTAGAAAAATACTTCTTGCATATCCTCAACAAATATTCCACAAAATCAACAAATGTTCACTGCCTAAACTGTGAGAAAAATCTGCACAATAACCTGCAATTATATGTCAGTTCACCAAATCCTGAGCTAGGTCGCCATTTGTTACGATCGGGTCTCGTATAAATCAGTGGCTCTTATACATTGGACTAGACTGGCATAAATGCAACAACGGAAACGCTAGATCCAACCCCTGATATATAATCCCGTCGAACAAAGAACACATAATACCTCCAGAGTTATATCTGCGATAGCGGGCGATCTTAACTCTCAGTATCTATGTGCTTCTACTATAGGCTGATGTTCTCTGAAACAGCCTATTACCTATAACATATGGTTGCTTAGTTATGGTACACAAGGAAAATATAGTTAACTTAATTAAATCACAAGAGTGATCTAATGCAAACAAGAAGAAGGTTTACTTAACGTTACTTTAATCAATAATATCTGTCACTCCTTTATGAAAGAAAGTGTTGTAAAGTCCTCAAGCACCGAACAAGGAATCTTCTGAATAATGTCTGATGCTACTAAGAAGAACGTATCGGAAATGGAACCACAAAATAGCAGGAGGCAGGACAATGCACGTGTACGCTAAATACACAAAAAGGCTGGACATATAATGTTTTTGGACACAAGAATATTATAAGCGGTGCAACTGTAATAATGCTCGCCACGAAAAAGTAGTACTCCTATTAACAAAACCGGTCTATGCTGGTTGTGTCTTTCTACAGCAACCTAGACCTCAAAATGCTTGTGTAAAAATAATGGGTATGCATAAAAGAGTATATGATCTAATCCAGCTAATGTCTACCCGGGTTAATAAAGTCTAGCTGGGATGCGCAAAGGTACAGAATTCTGGTGGAGCAAGGCAGCTCCTAGCCTAGTGTGGACCTTGGGTCTGTGTGGCCTGATTACGTTAATATGAAGGGATGCTCTCTTGAGGATTCTCGATCACAAGTATCGAGTATCCTCCTGGCGACCCTCAAAAGTAAAAGCAAATAGAGTTAGAACAGTGTTGGGTGGATTAGGCAAGCAGCCCTCACGCACTACACAGTCTAAACTCCAAGGTACACAGACAAAAGATCCACCCAGGTAACCCACAGAATCCGTAGTGTCGTGTAGCTCAAAAGTAGCCTACACACATTGAAAACACCAACAGCAAGGTACCTGATCCCTGTGGTGATGGGCTGGTCTATCAGAATGAGAGTTGAGCGTTCTCTGCCATACCCATAGCTTACTCTGACTGTTCCTTTTACTTATATATTTTCTAGATCTCAAGTGACGGTGTCTTTTCCGTTGATTGACCTCCCTACTGCCAACCCTGGCAGATTGGGAGCCAAAGCGTCACATTTTTCCTTTGCCCCTCAACTTTCCCTTTATAATTGCTGAGGGGCACAGGGCCTTGGGTGGGGCTTTTGTTTCCTGGGCATTTCCGCAGCTCCCCGACTTTGAGTGGCTTCGGTCACCTGGGCATTATTAGTGGTAAGCTGGGAGGGTTCTGTGGGGGCGCTTGGTTATGGCCTTGGCCTTGCTCGGGACCTTGGGGCTGCTCGGCCAGACAGCCTGAGGAACAGCAACAACAACAACAACCTGATCCCAAGTCTAGCATTATTTAACCCTGTAGAAACATTAGTGATTGATGGAGACAGTCTGAGCAATACAATGCCCCAAAAAGACAATGACTATCTTCAGCCTTAATCTAGTACATAAGAAATGTGAGATTCAGCATATAATACAGTCTGGCCACCAATTCAAGGTGTGGATGCAGAGAACCAGAGGGGGATTGATGTTAATAAAAGGTGAGGAAGTAGTGGAAATGATAGAGGCAGTAGGAGAGAAAGATTCTAAGACAAGAGTGTGGGACAGTTCAAGGGAGATGCTTAGAGTATGCTGTCTGGGAAGGATCTGACAAGGATATTCCCATGGACCTCCTGGCTGGAGTCCCAGTTCGCAAGAATGGCATGAGGGCGCGCGACAGTCGCCCAGTAAGCAGCCGCGTAGTAGGCAGTGTTAGGCAGGAGGCAACGAATCCTGCGAGGCCTATGTAAGGGGGCCAGCCACGCGCCACACTCACTACCAAGTCACACCACCTTGTCTCTCTCTCTCTCCCTCTCCCGCTCGCCTTCCCATCATTCAACTACTTAACACAATACCTTCAATTGACTAAATAAAATAGAAAGGATTGTGACAGACGAAAATAAAGAACAGTTCTGAACTGTCTGCAACACAAGCTTTCTCGAGAAGGAAAGTACACCATGATAGGTAGACTGTAGCTATATTCTCTGCCCTGGCGACTCCTAGCGAGTAAGCCATGCGGTTCTGGGGGAAGCGGTGAGCGTCACACCCAGAGGATGTAGCAAAAAGAATAGATAAGTTAAATAGGTTCAACTCATCTGGCCCAGATGGCTTTCTTCCTCGACTTGTAAGTGACGTGAGAGATGAAATCGCACCTTTCTTAGCAGACATCTTCAATAAATCACTAGAAAATGGAGAAGTCCCTGAAGACTGGAAACTGGCTAATGTGACCCCAATCTTTAAGAAAGGGGATCACGAGTGTTCCAAGAATTATCGGCCAATTAGCTTGACTTCTATCATAGTAATACTCTTAGAAGGGATACTAGTAGATAAGATAGTTGACTACTTAAAAACCCACAATTTAATTACAGATTCCCAAAATGGATTCAAGCGACACCGATCATGTCTTACCAATTTGCTGGAATTTGTTCATGAAATGCTGAGTGAGCATGACAAAAGTAGAGCCATAGACATCATTTACTTAGATTTTCAAAAACCTTTTGACAAAGTACCTCATTGCAGGCTAATGTCAAAAGTGAGTGCGCTAGGTATTAATACAGAGGTCACACATTGGATAGAAAGTTGGCTAACAGGTAGACAACAACGATTGGTAATAAATGGTGTTTCTTCTGAGTGGGACTTCAGTCACATCTGGAGTTCCACAGGGATCTGGCCGTGGCCCACTTCTGTTTACCATATATGTCAATGACATCGATATTGGTCTGTTGAGTGTGATCTCCAAGTTTGCAGATGACATAAAGCTTCGAATGAATGTGAATGACCCCAAAGGGTTTGAACAGCTCAGGATGGACCTCAATAGACTGGGTGAATGGTCAGAGACATGGCAGATGCCTCTAAACTTGGAAAATTGCAAGGTGATGCATATCGGCCATGCAAACCCCAATTCAGGCTATGCACTATTGGGAATGCCTCTGGAAGTGACTGACTTGGAAATGAATTTGGGTGTTCTGATTAGCAGTGACCTAAAGTTTTCCAAGCAGTGTATTGAAGTAGAGAAGAAAGCTCAGAAATGATTGGGGTATATTAAGAGGCAATTTAAGTATAGAAATAAGGAAATAGTCCTCACACTTTACAACGCTCTAATATGGCCTCTCCTGGAGTATGCTGTCCAATTCTGGTCTCCAGCACTCAGGAAAGATATAGAGTGACTGGAAGGAGTAAAAGCTAGGGCTACATAACTTATTCCATTGCTTAGAAGAATGAGCTATGAGGACCGGTTGAGAGCTCTTGATCTCTTTCCGTTGGAGACCCGCATGCCACGAGGTCAGCTCATTGAAGTTCTTAAAATACTTAATGGGTTTGACAATGTGGATTATAGCAAAATGTTTAGCCTCAATATGAATACAACACGCAACCATGGCTGGAAATTAGAATTGAAAAGGTTCAGCACTAGTATCTGTGAAAACTTGTTCACATATAAGATATGTTCTACCTGGAACAAACTTCCCTCCGAAGTTGTAAATAGGTCTTCAGTAGAGCAGTTCAAGAAGAGAGTAGATAGTATTTTGCACACTCTGTAATGAGTGTAGTGCACTAAACAGTCTCTCTCCTTCCACTTCGAGTATCTCCTCGGAAAAGACCGCAAGGTCTCTGAGATACTAAATATTCCTTGTAACTCTATCTCTCTCTCTCTCTCTCTCTCTCTCTCTCTCTCTCTCTCTCTCTCTCTCTCTCTCCGTGCTATAATCCATTACGACTATATATCTTCAGTATCAACTCATCTTACATTAATCCTGCTTATCTCTCCCTTTATTTTAATCCAGTATTAATTTATTAATCCCCTCAAGCCAACTATATTATTTTGACGCCGGATATATTTATAACTTTAACTCTTTTACCGGCTATGCTGGCTACTGTTAGACATTTGTATTCGGTAGTTTTAAGGGCCTCCAGCAATTAACAGGCTTAAAACTATCTCACATAAAAAAAATTACTACCCTAGATCTTTCTTTAATTGCAAACAATATTCTGCATAGGGCTAGGAAAGAATTAAAAAGACTTTACCGGTACAGAGGTGGTTAAGGTAAATGAAAGTGTGTACATATTTGTAGTAGTAGTGTTGTTGTAAGTTATATAGAACATAACATTTCCAGAAACCTATCCACTAACTCTTGTGGGTAAATAAAGGTGGCACAACCAGCACTTCTTCCTCTGACAAAGCTGAACTCTTCGCTCAAACTTTTGCTAGAAACTCCACCTTGGATGATTCCGGTGATATTCCTCCCTCTCCACCCCCCTCTCTCCTACTTATGTCTAATATCATAATATCTTCTGAAGATGTACTTTCTACCCTTTCTGGTCTTAAATACTCAGAAGGCGTACGGTCCGGTCCGGACGGTGTTCCTCCTGTTGTACTAAAAAATTGTGCTTCCGTGTTGACTCCCTTCCTTGGCAAACTCTTTCGTCTCTGTCTCTCCTCTAACGTATTCCCTTCATGCTGGAAGTTTGCTCTCATTCAACCTGTCCCAAAGAAGGGTGACCGCTCTCAACCCTCTAAATATCGTCCAATTGCTCTCATCTCTTGTATCTCTAAAGTTTTTGAAACTATTCTTGTTTCCAAATTTCATAAGCATTTCTCTTCTCATAATCTGCTTTCAGATCGCCAGTATGGCTTCCTTTAGGGTCGCTCTTCTGGAGATCTTCTTTCATATCTTACTAACTTTTGGTCATCGGTGAGACCTTTTCTATTGCACTAGACATATCGAAGGTCTTCGATAGAGTCTGGCACAAATCTTTAATTTCTAAACTACCCTCCTTCGGATACTATCCCTCAATCTGTGCATTTGTCTCTAATTTCCTTTCCGGCCATTCCATAGCTGCGGTTGTGGACGGCCATCGTTCACTTCCTCATCCTATCAACTCTGGTGTTCCTCAGGCCTCTGTCCTATCTCCTATTCTCTTTCTAATTTTCTCAAATGTACCTCCAGTTTCATCCATTCATACGCAGACAACTCTACCTTGCACTACTCAATTGGTTTTCCAGAACGCCCCAGCCAGCAATCCCTCAAAAACAAACGTAACGAAGCCATAAAACACTTATCTTCTGATCTAACTACTATTTCCAATTGGGGCAGAGAAAACCTTGTTGCCTTTAACCCCTAACCATCGGGGGCGGACTTAAGTCTGTATCGAAAAACTTGGACTATGTGGCGGGGGCGGACTTTAGTCTGTGTGCAATTTTGGCGCAATATTGGCTCTGCGAGAGAGACGAGCGACGGGAGGAGCATGGGTTACTTCATGACTGCTCGCCACGGCCGCCGTGGACCAACTGAGATGTACTCCCCATACATCCACCCTCACTCCCTCGCTACACACGTAATTATATAACAAAATGACCGTATTTTAGCGATTTTACCCTTCGGTTGCACGATCGTTGCAAGACAACCAGTGATCGTAGAAGGATGGTTCGGGTGTCATTGGAAAGCTCAATTATCGCCCTTTCACGGATACATACTTGTATTACGCTCTGGGTCTTGTTTATGCATGAAAAAGAGCACGGAAACAACGCCATTTATGGTAACAAAAAAACGCTGGGCGGTACGGTCAAATATACTCCACCACCCACTCTTAAGGTGTTAATGCTTCCAAAACCCAATTTCTCCATCTATATACCTGTCCAGAACTCCCAGAGGACTATCCCCTATTCTTCAACAATACAAAAACTAATCCTTCATCTCCTCTCAATATTATTAGTATCTCTTTCTCTTCTGCTCTCACTTGGAAGGACCATATTACCAGTCTTGCTAAGGCAGCCTCCCAGAAGCTGGGTGTGCTCAACCGCCTCAGGGGGTTCTTTACCCCTGCACAGCTTCTGGCTCGGTACAGTGCGTCCTTGTATTGAGTAATGTTCACATGTGTAGGGAGGATCCTCTCACACCGCACTCCTAGACAAAGTAGAAAGGAAGGCCATTCGTATCATTAATTCCCGCTCACTCACCATTTTTCTGCAAACTCTCTCTCTTCGCCGCAATGTTGCATCTCTCTCGCTATTCAATAATTAGTGCTCCTCAGAGCTCTCCTAGTGTATACCACCTCCTCTACGTAGGGTACATGGTACCCGTCTTGCAACACAATCCCACCCCTACTCTGTGCAACTCTCCAACCCAAGAGTGAAACGTTACTCTAAGTCTTTCTTCTATTCAACAGCTGAGCTCTGGAACTCTCTCCCAGAATCAGTCTTTCCCTCCTATCTATCTACTGTATCTATCTATTGCCTGACGCCGTGATCTCCGAAGGGGTGGCCACGAACGAACCGCTCCCATGCACCTCTGTCCCCAGTCAGTCGACGCCCCTCCTCCCAACCAGCACTGCCTTCATCCATATACTTCCTCACTCCATCCTTCCACCTCTCCTTCGGTTTACCTCTTCCTCTCTGTCCTTCCACCTCGCACTCGTGCACCCTCTTAGTCATTCTCTCGCTTCCCATACGTTTCATATTGCCGAACCATCTCAAGATGTTGCTTTTCACACTTTCCAGTACATCTACCTCTACACCACACCTCTTTCTTACTTTCCCTCCTCATATGACTTAAATCGCTTCAAACTCCGTTTGTCCAGGCATTTTGGCACGAATGTCCCTTGATTTTGGCTCTGCCACTCTTTCAACTATGGGGGAGGTACTCCCTACAGGCAGGTTCTACCTTTTGTCTCCCCCATGCACATAGACAAAAAAAAGTCTGCCCCAACACTTGTATTTGATTCATCTATTTACAACGGTACATTATTAACTAAGGAAAGTCGTCTAATAGTAACCATATTAAGATTAAATAGCGTCGTCGTGCTAAAATGGTTGAATAATGAAGAGATCATCACAATTACTATCAATAAGCCGGAGTCACACGAGCGCATTTTCCGGCCATTTTCGATGAGCAGCTTTTACTCGTTCTATTTTAAGGATCTTTCGCAATGGAATGTAGATTATTTTAGCAATTATTTTACTTATGAACTTATATTTTGAAGGTGTCAGGCAACAATTGCTCGTAAAAAGTGACGGAAAAATCGCTCGTGTGGTACCGCCTCAACGTATTCTTATTGTTCTTATTGTTCCTATTAATTAACGCATGATTACTTGTTTGATTCAAGTGTTTGTTCCGTTTATTGACTGTCAATAATACTAATGAGATTCTCTGTTGTTGTGCACACAGAAACGTGGCCTTGAGAGAGAGAGAGAGTGTCTAATTAAATATTTTTACTCCCAACACCAGACACTTCCCAATGAAATTAATGACATAAAAACAAATGGGGAATGTGCCTAAGTAGATATACAGTATATACTGTATATATATATATATATATATATATATATATATATATATATATATAGATGGATAGATATATAGATATATATACAGGTATATATATATATATATATATATATAGATAGATAGATAGATAGATAGATAGATAGATGTGATCCTCCAGGGATTCGAACCTGGGTTACCACATACAGATGTTAAACACTCTAACTATTACACCATCAAGACTGTTAAAGGTTAAGTACATGACTAAAATGTTATTTCCATTTATCGAATACTGGATATCAATCTAATCATGTACTCACACCCAACTGCACACTGAATAGCCTAATGTTTAGGTGAAATGAAAGAACAATTTATGGGGCACAGATCTCTAAGGACCGACCTCGGTATCAAATGTCCCTGAACTTAAGGGGGGTGACCTGCTTTTTTTCTTTCATTTTCTCTTTCTCTGGCTTGTATCCATTCAGCCCCATTCAGTCTACTGTTTTCAGACGTTTATCCCCATCCACGTGTCGATTTATTCCTGGTGAGCGATAGCGAGCCAGCATTGTATGGAGAAATCCGGCTTCGCCGGAGACATTTTTATATCGAAAAATGTACAAATTTAGCCTGCTGTCAAAAACATGTTTTTAAATATGCTGGCTCGCTTCCGCTCGCCAGGAAAAAAATTACACCTGAATAGAGATAAACGTCTTAAAACAGTAGGCTGAATGGGGTCGAATAGATACAACCCAGAGAGAGGGAGAGAGATAATATACAAGGTGGGCCCCCTTAAGCCAGACTAACAGAGAATGTGTACGGGTGATGGCCTTTACATTCAGTGTGTACAGATTATGATATATACGTTTAAGGCTAAGATGGGCCGTTTTTTTTTTTTTTTTTTTTTTTTATATGAATTCATGTATTCCTTAATGTTCTAGTTTCCTCGCTAGACCTCCATCAAGCGTAGAAAAACGCCCCCTAGACCCCCTTCAAGATAAAATGGTACATTTTTCAGTAGAAAAATGTACCGGCCAAAGGCCGGTTCCTCTTAAAATTTCAGGCTCACTTTCGCTCGCCAGGAAAAAATTGACACCTAAATGGCACAAAAGGTCTTAACATTGAAAGCGAAATAGGGCGAAAGGTATTAACATCGCCCAATTAATGGGCCGAACGTCACATAATCGCAAAACAAATGGGGCTTAACACGAGGGAGACAGGGGACCACAAAAACGACCCACCTCCCCTTAATGAATGTCGCCGCCTATGATACTAAACCTTCTGTTGTCACAATATTATAGTCTATTCATTATAATTAGGCAAATAATTTGGACCACTAGCCTCTATAACTAAAAAACGACAGGAGTAATCGAGCTAATATCTCTACCATTTAGGAAGAGTCAGCCAGGGAATATGTGTGGATATTTACAATCCATTTGCACTAGCCCATTTTGAGTTCCAGAGGTTAGGAGTCACGATTTCTGGCTTACCTCTAATGAAGCAGGTATAGTTTCAGATCAAAAGTTGCCACACGGAAGCTCGTGAATGGATATAAATGTGCAGTTAGCTCTTTACAAAACCAGAAATACGGTATACATTTGCAATGCATTCAATATTAGATTAAGGGGGATATATATATATATATATATGTTTATGTATATATTTTTTATAATTTTATATATATATATATATATATATATATATATATATATATATATATATATATATATATATTTTTTTTTTAGTTTACTCCCTAGATATCTACCAAGCTTAATAAAACACCCAAGATCCCTTTCGAGATATATCTGTACATTCTTCGGTATAAAACTATCCCGGCCTGATTCCTAAACAATTACACGCTCGCCAGAAAAAAATCGACACCTAAATAGCACGAACAGTTTTAATATTGACAAAGATATAGGGTTTAAGGTCTTGAAATAACCAAATTAAATGGGGAAAAGTCTTAACATTTCATAACTAATGGGGCTACACAGGGGAAAATGGGGTCCAGAAATAAACGTAAAAATTTCCTCGTAAAATCGCAATATTGTAACTAGAAAAAATGACTAGGGTGATTACAGAACCAACTCTAGAGAATTGATGCCTATAACCAAGTAAATTAAGAATATTATATGTATTTTTTTTTTAATTTCTTATATACATAACTTAATTTATGTAAATTATGATTTGAATCCTATATTCACTTCAAACGATCGTATGTAATAATAACGAACTTGGTCGAGGAATTCAGATGTAATATTTAATATACAATTATGAATCAACTGTAGAAGAATATCTATTAATTGTATTTAAGAACAGATTATAATTAACCAAATGAACTTAGTTAACTGATGTTCTAGAAACGCTTATATATTCATAGCGTATGCTAATAATTAACACAATATTAATGATAAAGGAGAATAACGCCCAAGACGAAGTTGTACTAAGGAAATACTCAAGTTAGTATAACCAAGATGTCTGAACAGGTTAACAGACTCTTTAGAATTCCTAGACATGAAACATCAGAATTACATACATCAGTAATCAAATGAACGTCAATACTAATTCATATAATAATTACAATGGCGATTAAGTAATCGAACGTAAAATGGGGGGCTCGGGAAGTAAATATGTTTATTTCATAAACCAATCTCAACGAGAAGACTGAGATAAATTAATTGTGAATATGAGCGTACGTTCTAGGTAATCAGTTATTAATTAGGAAGGGGAATTAACACACGAAATACACTTCGACCTCAACTTGCAACATACATAACAGAATACATATATTAGGAAAATCTGTGAGTGTGTGGCGACGTGAATCAATTTACACTATTATATAACGTATGCGTAGGACGGTCTAGAGGATTTTAATTAAGATCAAAGGTAGATCTTGGACATAGATCTAGATAAGAGTTAATGTAGATTCAGAAGGATTAATTCGTACGAAAATTAACGATCTTGGGCACAAATCTGATTAGAAGTATTCACTACACAATTCACATATTTTTACCTATACCTCGACAACAACAAACACAACATAAGATACACAGGGACACTTTGGGTAATGTTGGAGGGTAGTGGGAGGGCAAGTCTGGCCGACGTAGATGGAAGGTCCATTGAGTAGCACTTCAGGGGTGTGGGGCGTCACTCGAGCTTCAGGTTCCAGACTTCAGGGTGTACTCCAGGTCTAGTACACTCTCCGGGCAGGGGCAGGTAGGTACAAACTACCACTGTGATTAGCTGTTCTGTTCCCTTTCAGGTTTTAGGACAGTACCGCAGTTGAGGTTTGCATACTTTTCTACTAAATCTTTGAGGTGATAGGTGACTTATTTCTTGACTCTCGTTTACAGGTGTTCAAGGTCATAGGGGTATTAGGAAATTGTTGTGATGGAGTTGTGAGGTTTAATACTGAAATGACGGGTCTGAAGACCAGCCCAACAGAGAATAGTTGCAGAATAGCCAGTCTGCACCTAACAGAACCTAAGAAAAAAGGAGAACGAAAGGAGAGAAGAAGAAGAATACAAGAGCCACCCCTGTGTCCCCGTGCTCTAATCCCCGCACAAATACAGGAGCGACCCCTGCTTCCCCGTGCTCTAAGACAACAGCCACCAGCCACAAGTATGGGAAATTCTCACAACCAATCCGCGTCCTGCTCTCCAGCCCTCACAGCCAACCACAGCGCAGCATTTCCTCAGCTCCCGGATATGCAATACAGTGAAGAGATGTTTATGCAAATAAAACATCAACGGCCCGAAGTCTACAGATACAAATGGATGTAGACAGGAGGACAAATGATGATAGACCGGGAGATATAATAAACCTCTACGAAGAACAACTCTTAGGCGAACTATAACAACGTTTGTCTAGGAGTTTAGCTCATGGACGATTCCGTACACATCCAATTGCTCCATTATTAGGCTAAGTAATTAGCACCTAAGTATTTAATAAACTACCTAGTATATATGTACCAATGTAAACAGCCATTATGTATGCCTACGACAAGTAATTACCTCACAAATTCATCACAACCATTTCCCCATATCCCTATGATTTTGAAACCCTGTAAACGAGAGTCAAGAATAAAGCCGCACATTACCTCTTAGAAATTCTAGAGAAGTATGCAAACCTCAACTGCGGTACTACCCCAAACCTGAATAAGGAGCAGAGTAGCTAATCACAGTAGTGGGTTGTACTAGCCTGACCCTACCCTGCCCGGAAAGTGTGCTTGCCTGAAGTGCCCCCCTGAAGTCCTGCTCGAGTGACGCCCCACATTCCTGAAGTCTGGAACCTGAAGTCCTGCTCGAGTGGCGCCCTCTACCCCTGAAGTGCTGCTCAACGAACCTACGATCTACGTCGGCCAGACCCGTACTCTCTCTACCCTCCAATCTTACCCTAAGTGTCCCTGTGTATCTTATTTTGTGTTATTGTTGTCGAGGTATAGGTTAAAATATGGGAATCGTGTTGTGCTAATTAATTCTGAGATCTGTGCCCAAGATCCTTAATTGCGTACTGTGTTAATCCTTCTGAATTCTTATATAAAGTCCTTGCTAGGTCTGTGTCCAAGACCTAGCTCTATATAATTAATTTATATTCTCTAGAACGTCCTACGCATACGTTATATATTTGTGTTAATTAATTCACGTCGCCACACACTCACACATTTTCCTAATGTATGTATTCTGTTATGTATGTTGCAAGTTGAGGTCGAAGTGTATTTCGTGTTATAATTCCCCTTCTTAATTCATCACTGATTACCTAGAACCTATGCTCATTTTCATAATTAATTTACCTCAGTCTCCTCATTGAGAAGCGTTGTTAGTCTTCAACGTATTTGCTTCCCGAGTTCCCCAATTTATACTCCATTAATTAACTACCATTGTACTTATTTTATGAATTTGTATTTACGTTCATTTGATTACTGATGTAAGTAATTCTGATTCTTCGTGCTTAGGAATTCTAGCATTGCATAGTTTCTGTTACTAAATTATTCATCATATTCCATACGTTACGGTGTATATTCTCTTAAGACTGTTAACTCGTTCAGACATCTTGGGTTATACTATTTTGAGTATTTCCTTAGCACAAATTCGTCGTGTGCACTACCTCCTATTCATAATTAATGTTGTATTAATTATCAATTACGCTTTCATTTTACAAGTGTTTCCAGAGCACTCATTGCCTAAGTTTGTTTAGTCAATTATAATCTGTTCTTAAATACAATTAATATATATTATTCTATAGTCGACTCATAATTGTATGCTAAATTTACAACTGATTTCTCGACTCGTGTCGTTATTATTACATACGATCGTTTGAAGTGAATTTAAGATTCCCATCATAAATTACATAATTTGTGTTTCCTTGAGAATAAATTGTGCAAATAATTAATTAATATACTGCCACCAATTTCATAATAATACAATTGAAACTAAATTCATAGCTGCACAAATTCGAAGCTAAATTTCCACCCCCGCAGTACAAATATATGACCTGATGAGAAAGTCACCTTAGTAAACGCGATTACCTGGCTAGTGCGCCCCTACCTACCGTGTGACTCACCCATCACACCTGTGTGCTTGTTTACCCTCTCAACTCACCCAGATTCTCTTATTTTGAGATTGTGTTCTAGCAGTGAGTTCACTGCTCAATAGGTGGCGTTCTGAGAGTGAGGGTCTGAGTCTGGAGGGTGAGACGGTGAAGCACTTGAACGAAGCAACCAGCCAGCCGCTTCAGAGATGAAGCTGCTTCGAGCCATGATGGATGCTTCACATGTCTCACTCCCCAGACTGGAAGAACACCTCACGGGCTTCACCGTGTTGAGTGGTGGAATGTACAGGCTCTCAGCCTATGCCCGAGAGGGAGTAGTTGGAATATAGAAAAAACAAAAAAAATATCTTTCATTGTTGATTTATTCACGGAAGACACTCGACTCGCATCATTATTATTATTAAGGGTTATTATTATAAGTTACGTGTTATTATTTAGTTGCATATTATTCACCTTGTTTATAACCACAGTTGAAGAGCAATTGCTCCCCATTCATGATCTACTATATATATGCCTTGTATAGCTTGCCTGATAGTTCTGATAATTATCCAGGTAAAGCTGCATTCTGAGTTTCAGGTATAAATATCTTTGAATAAACTTGTGTATAATTGCTAGGTGTGTTGTTATTGAGTACAGTAGTACCTAATTGAATATCTATTTGTGAGATTAAGAACGTGTTCGGTTTGACCCTGTTGAGTATATTTACGGTCTATAAGTCCAGATCTGGATTTTAGTAAAGACTATATCACGAGCTGTAAATATTATAGCCCGACATAACAAATACTTATTCTAGACATCGATGGGTAATATTTACATTGTTGTTTACCTCATATGTATTATAATTAAAACTTATATATTAGTTATTTAGCTTTGGAATAGAGAAATCATACTTGTACTGATTACGCCATCTTCTAAGTTCTTAGGCAAACTTGTTTATTGTTCGCTTAGTATTGGTGGCTGTCCTGAGGTTCTTACATCTTCAGGCTCGTCATAGTTGGGGCTCCTGTTCACGTCCATTTATTCATATAGGTCTCGGGGCGTTTATGTGCAATTTGCATAAACATATGCTTATCATACTGCAGGTCTGGAGAGGGATGAAATGCTGTCCTGTGGTTGGCTGGCACGGTTTGAACGCAGAATGGTGATTGGCTGTTGTTATTTCCCATACTTGCTGCTGTTGGTTGTTTCCGTAGAGCACGGGGAGTTCCTGAGGAAAGTAGGGGTGGCTCCTGTATTCTTTTTCCGTTCTGTGGATTACGTCCCCTTGGTTTCTTTGACTCCCTCAGTTGCATACTAGCAATTCTGCAACTGCCTCTGTAGTATCCTTTGCCAATCCCGTCATTTCACCAGGTGTATAGAAAAGCAGTCCATTTCCCCTTAAGTAGTGGTAGGAAATATAGGATCAAGAAGCAATACCCTGACTCACTAGGATACACAATGTTAGGTTGGTTAGAAAGGCAGTATCACACGAGCGCTTTTTCCGGCAATTTCCGATGAGCAAGTATTTTCTCTCGAAGTACATCTTGGTATTTTCGCACTGGAATCGAAAACTAAACTAACTTTATACGATTTTAAGATAATTAAATATTAAACAAATTGAATTCAGAAGATACTTGATTACAATTGCTTGACAAAATTGCCAGAAAAGCAATCATGTGAATTCTGAGAAGATGGACACATATTACCGAGATGGTTAATTAATATAACTGTTGTTGAAATTTTAGCTCAATACAAAATTTGATTATTACTCGAACTATAATTCTCACTGCAACATGTTCCTAGAAGTGCTGGAAACGTTAGTAACAATAATTATGAAAATGTAATTATATTTATGCCACAATCCACTTAGCAAATTGTGTTTATATAAATGTCTGTGTGTGTGTGTGTTTGAGAGAGAGAGAGAGAGAGAGAGAGAGAGAGAGAGAGAGAGAGAGAGAGAGAGAGAACAAAGCCCCAGTAATGATGATGCACTCTGGCAAAACAAAACAAACTGAATATTAATGATAAGATAATATTGTACAAAGGAAAGGTGAAGATAAAACATGGAAAATAATTAAGGAGAGATGGCCTGTTTTTTTAATCTAGTAATTTACCTATTAATTTATTTTAATTTCCTCGCTAGACCTCCATCTAGCTTAAAAAACACACACACGCCACAGACCCCCCCCCCCCCCCTTCGAGACATTTTTTAAATTTTTCGGTAGAAAAAATTCCCGGCCGAAGGCGGGTTGCTCTCAAAATTACAGGCTCGCTATCGCTCACCAGGTTAATAACGACACCTAAATGGCACGAAAGGTCTTAAAATTGACAACGAAATAGGGTGAAAGGTGTTCAAATCGTCAAACTTTTACGACCGGGGCTACGAATAAAACAAGGGCACTTAATGATTGGACTAGTAATATGGCACTATGCAACAACGGTACGCTAGATCCAAACCCTTGAACTTATATGCCGGCTAACAAAAACACCTATACCCTCCAAAGTTAATCTGCGATAATGGGGTATCCTTTTTAAACAAAAACAAAACTCTGTCTACGTATTGTGAAAAACCTGTTATCCTCCGGCAAATTGTGGGGTTGAGTGAGTGAAGGGGGGGACAGTGAATGAAGGAGGATACATGTTTTTCATAATACGTGTTGCTAGCCCCAAAGGGTATCCTTAACTGGGCATAAATGTACTCTACTTCAGGCTAACCCTCACTGGTATAGCCTGATAACAAACAAGATGCAAGTTACGTTAAAATGCACAAAAGGGAAACTATGGAAAGATAAATTAAATCACTGCAAGATTTAATACAATAAAAAGATGCTTCAATACAGTTACTCTAAACAACAATAAACTCTTCACTCCTATCTGAAAGAAAGTGAAGTCTAGTCCTACAGCATAGACCTGGAAACTTCTGAAGAAAATTTGATGCTCATAAGATGCTCGTATCTTAGATTATATAAAGGCAGGAGGCAGGACACCATACGTGTAAACTGAATACACTAAAAGATAGGACATATAATGTTAACTGACACGGGAATACTATAAAATTAGCGCAACGGCAGTAATGCTCGACACAAAAAATAAGTACTTCCTCACCAACGAAACAGTCTATTATGGTTGTGCAACTCAACAACAACCTAGACTAATAAAATTAATGCAGTGAATAATAATGCATACATATCATAAAGAGCTCATGTCCTTACTAGTGTCTGCTAGGCGAATAAAGTCTAGCTGGGATATCAAGGTTAGGAAACTGTGGCTGAGCAAGACTGGCTCATACCCTAGCGTTGTCCTTAAGGTGGTATGATTAAAGTTACGTTAATGACGGGGATGCTCTCTTGGTAGATCCAGATCTCAAGTATCTGGTTCTACCCTGGCGATCCCTCTAAAGTCAAGCAAAGAGGCAGCACTGTGTTCTAAGGTAGTAGGCAAATGCCCTCTTACAACACGATGCTGCACTCGCAAAAGGCATAACCAAAAGGACAACCTAGGCTACCACAGAAACCGTCGAAGTCGTGTAGGTATAAGCAAACCGTACACACATCAGTGACAACGACAACAGAAGCCTTATCCCAGTCTAGCATTAAATAACCCAACAGAGCACTAAATCAATAATGGAGACACACACCGAGTTCTTAACCTCTACTAACAAAGAACCCTCAAACCTATTCTAAGTCCATGTAAATATCTCAGAGGATGGCGCATGCAATACAATGGGCCGGCTATGGAAACAGTATGCAGAACCCAAGGGGATAAGTAATTGAATAAAGGTGAGGAGCAATGGAAAGGAAGAAGATCAGGGAAAGAGACAGTGGTAAAGAAGGTGATCGGGAGAGAGTATGCAAAGGGATGTTAGAAGCATGCACGCCAAGCCTGTCCTGAGGAGGGTAGCTCCTCGGGACCCTCAAGATCCCACAAAGGCATGGTAGTCGGCCAATCACAGGCCGATATGTCATAAGGCAGCAGGCCTCTATGACGCGCCAAGAACCACCCGCCAATCAGAGACGAGAGAAAGCCCGCGCGCGCGGGAAAAACTCCTCCGGGAGGGAGGAGGGAAGCAACACTCACTACCCCCATGCTGCTCGCTCGCTCTCTCTCTCTCAACTTCACTACAATGCATCTTATGTTCTACTCATGATATAAAATACTTCCCGTTGTCACAGACGAAAATAAAGACCACCACTGGACTGTCTGTAACAATGCAAGTACTATGAAAGAAAGAACAACATTCTCTGATAACTGTAGCCCATTTCACTGCCCTGGCGAGCGCTAGTGGCTAACGGGAGGCGATTCTGCCAAAGCTGGTAGGCGTCACAAACTAATATGCCGAACGTCTTATAATCTCAAAACTAATGACGCTAAACATGAGGTAAAATGGGGTCCAGACAAAAGAACCATCTCCCATTAGGGTTTTTTTCTGGACCCCCTTCTCCCTTATGTTTAATCCCAGTTGTTTTGAGTTTCTAAGACGTTTGCCCTATTAGTTTGATGATTTTAAGAACTTTCGCACCATTTCTGTAAATTTTAAGACCTTTCGTGCAATTTAGGTGTTCATTTTTTTTCCTGGCAAACGATACCGAGCCTGCAATTTTAGAGGAACCGGCCTTTGGGCGGGACATTTTTCTGACGAAAAATGTACACATTGATCTTGAAAGTGGGTCTAGGGGGTGTATTTTTAAGTTTGATGGAGGTCTAAGGAATAAACTAAAAAAAAAACTTTAATTAGTGTACAATGGACAATTGACAAATAAAACGATGACATGAAAAATGCATACTGTTGCGATTGACAAATGATTTACTAACATAAATATTAATGCCCCAATCCGACTGACCCCTGGCAACGACTACCCAAAATGCCCTGGACCACTACCTTCTACTCTTACTTTTAACTTCTGCAACATTCGTGACCTCTCCTCTAACTTCCACTCTGTAGAACACCACCTCTCCTCTGCCAACCCTGACCTTCTCTTTCTCACCGAGGCTCAGGTGTCTGGGACTAATGACAGCAAATCCTTCTCTGTGGCCTCCTACTATCTCTGTCCTCAGTTTCAAGCCAAAGGTGGATGTTGCGTGTGTGTGTGCAGCAATCCTGCTTTCTCTCGTGTTCCCACTTTGACTCTTCTGAGTTTTCAACCTCTGGCTGGAGCTTTCTTGTCACTCTCAGTCTAAATATTTCTGCGCTGTTTATCTCTCCCTTTAATTCTACTGACTATCCAGGATTCTTAGACTATCTGGCTTCTAAAGTGGAACACGTTCTGTCCATCTCTCCTTTCGCAGATATTTCCATCTTAGGAGATTTCAACGTTCACCACCGCCAATGGCTCTCCTCTCAAACTTCATACCAACCTGGTGAACAATATATATATATATATTTATATATATATATATTTATATATATATATATATATTTTTTTTTTTTTCTATGTGAGTGAGGGAGGCAAAAGGCAGAACTGCCTATAGCGAGTGCCACCCCCATAGTTGAAAGAGTGACAGGGCCAAAATCAAGGGACGTTCGTGCCAAAATGGCTGAAAATTTAAGTCATAGGAAGAAGGAAAGACTGATTCTGGGAGAGAGTTCCAGAGCTCAGCTGTTGAATAGAAGAAAGTTTGAGAGTAATGTTTCACTATTGGGTTGGAGAGTAACACAGAGTAGGGGTGGGATTGTGTTGCAAGATGGGTACTACGTGACCTACGTAAAGGAGGTGGTATACACTGGGAAAGCTCTGAGGAACACTGATTACTATAGTAGCGATAGAATAGCGAGAGAGATGCAACATTGCGGCGGAGAGAGAGAGATTGCAGAGAGCTGGTGAGTGGACGGGAGTTAATGATACGAAAGGCCTTCCTTTCAACTTTGTCTAGGAGAGCGGTGTGAGAGGAACCTTCCCACACATGTGAGCAATACTCAATAAAAGGACGCACTATGCCCCTGTACAGAGCAAGACGCTGTACAGGGGTAAAGAATCGCCTAAGGTGGTTGAGCACACCCAGTTTCTGGGAGGCTGCCTTAGCAAGACTGGTAATGTGGTCCTTCCAAATGAGGGCAGAAGAAAAAGAGACACCAACAATATTGAGAGAAGATGAAGGATTGATATTTGTATTGTTGAAGAATAAGGGATAGTCTGCTGGTAGCTCTGGACGGGTAGATAAAATAAGAAATTGGGTTTTGGAAGCATTAAAGGTAACAAGGTTTTCTCTCCCCCAATTTAAGATAGTAGTTAGATCAGAATTAAGTGGTCTATGGCTTCATTACGTTTGTCTGTCGTTGAGGGATTTCTGGCTGGGGCGTTCTGAAGATCTAATGGAGTAGTGTAAGGTTGAGTCGTCTGTGTATGAATGGATGGGAATTGAGGTACAGTTGAGAAGATCATACATAAAAATTAGAAAGTGAATAGGAGATAGGACAGAGCCCTGAGGAACACCAGAGTTTAAAGGGTGAGGAAGTGAGCGATGGCCGTCAACAAACGCAGCTATGGAAAGGCCGGAAAGGAAATTAGAGACAAAGGCACAGATGGAGGGATAGAATCCGAAGGAGGGTAGTTTAGAAATTAAAGACTTGTGCCAGACTCTATCGAAGGCTTTCGATATGTCTAGTGCTATAGGAAAAGTCTCACCGAACTCCCGAAATTAGGATGACCAAGAATTAGTAAGAAATGAAAGAAGATCACCAGTAGAGCGATCCTTAACCCTTAATTAGCGGCGAGCAACATAAGTCGAGTTAAATAAAGCTGGACTATGTGGCGGCGCTCGACATAACTCGAGTGGCAATTTCAGCACGTAATGTGGCTGAGAGAGAGAGACAAGTGGTGGCAGGAGACTAGCGAGCGTATGACTGCTCCAGACCACCGCGGCGAACCTACTGACACAAATCTCAGCTCCCTCCTCCCTCTCTCACTCGCTACATACTCAATTATGTACCGAAAGTACCGAATTACCTGCTTTTTGCACTCGCGTTGCACGGTTATTGCAAGAAAACTATCCATCATACAAGGATCGTTATGGTGTCATTCGAAAGCTCTGTTTATGCCCTTTCAGGGATAGGTACTTGTTTTACGTTCTGGGTCTTATTTAGGCATGAAAATGATCACGTAAACAGCCCTATTTTGGCTAAAAACACCCCGCGGGGCGGTACACATAAATAAACCGCATAGGCCGCTCGTAAGGTGTTAAGGAAGCCATACTGGCGATCTGAGAGCAGATTATGAGAAGAGAAATGCTTAAGAAATTTGGAAGGAAGAATAGTTTCAAAAACTTTAGAAATACAAGAGATGAGAGCAATTGGACAATAGTTGGATGGTTGAGAACGGTCACCCTTCTTTGGGACAGGTTTAATGAGAGCAAACTTCCAGCATGAAGGGATGACGTTAGGGGACAGACAGAGACGGAAGCAAAGTTTCTTAGTACAACAGGAGGAACACCGTCCGGACCGTACGCCTTCTTAGTATTAAGCCCAGAGATGGTAGAAAGTACATCTTTAGAAGAGATTAGGATGTTAGGTATAAGTAAGCACCGGAATCATCCAAGGTGGAGTTTCTAGAAAAGGTTTGAGCGAAGAGTTTAGCTTTGTCAGAGGAAGAAGTGATGGTTGTGCCATCAGAGTGGGAAAGGGGAGGGAAATACGAGGAAGAACACTTGTTGGAGAGGTTTTTGGCTAGATGCCAGAAAGCTTGGGAAGAGCTATAGTTGGACAGTTCAGTGTATTTATTATTGATGAAAGAGTGTTTGGCAAGTCGAAGAACAGATTTGGCTTGATTCCGGGCAGAAACATAGGAAGAATGAGAGTCTTGAGTTTTAAGGTGTTGTTACCGTTTGAATGATTCCTTCGCGGACAGCAGTAGAACAGGCGTGAGTAAACCAAGATTTTTTAGCATTATTCTGAGAGAAAGAGAATGGAATGTATGCTTCCATGCCCGATAGGATTAGCTCGGTAATGCGTTCAGCACTCTCCGAGGGTCCCCGGCCACGGAAGCAGATATCATTCAATGGTAAATCAAAGAAGTACTGGCGGAGAGTCTCCCAGTCGGCAGCGCCAAAGTGCCACAAGCGCCGCCGGCTAGGAGGATCGGGTGGCAGTACTGGAGAGATAGGACAGGTGACAGAGATACATTTATGGTCGGAGCCCAAAGGAGAGAAAAGATCGACAGCATAAGAAGAAGGGTTAGAAGTTAGAAACAAGTCAAGAATGTTGAGCCGATCTCCGAGGCAATCCGGGATAGGGTGGGTTGCTGAACTAACTGCTCTAGGTAATTTAGGATAGAAAAGACGTAGGCTTGTTCACCAGTTTGGCCAGTAGTGAGAGAGGAGAGCCATTGGCGGTGGTGAACGTTGAAATCTCCTAAGATGGAGATTTCTGAGAAAGGAGAAATGGATAGAATGTGTTCCACTGTAGAGTTTAGATAGTCAAAGAATTTGGTTAGTTGGTAGAGTTGGGGGAAAGATAGACAGCACAGAAATATTTAGTAAGATAATGACAAAAAAGTTTCAGCCATAAAATTGAGAATTCAGAGGAGTCGAAATCGGGAACACGAGAGCAAGTGAGTTTGTTGTGCACATATGCACAACATCCGCCTTTGGCTTTGAAACTAGGAAAGAGAAAGTAGGAGGATACAGAGAAGGGGCTGCTGGAAGTTGCTACAGACACCTGAGTTTCGGTGAGGAAAAGAAGATCAGGTTTGTAGGAGAGATGGTGTTCAACAGAGTGAAAATTAGAGGAAAGTCATTGAATGTTGCAGAAATTAATAGAAGGAGTAACAGGCCGAGGCCCATGTAATTTTGTGGGGTCGTCAGGGGAAGGTCGGGCGGGTGTGGGGGCATTTATGCCCCCCCCACCCCCCCTGGGGACTCCGAGGCTGGGCTAAAATTCATAATTTTGATTCAATTTTGGTGTAGAGGAATGAAGTGTGGTGTGCATGTTTAGTGTAGTGAAGTGGATAGGAGATGGAAGTGTTTGTGAGAGCTAGCTGGATTGCTCTCAGTGTAAATGAGGCACAGAGAAAATCAGTAAGAGAGGCCCAGAAAATGAAACAGGAGTTCCAGCGACTCTTTATCACATGCCTATAACCTCACCTGGGTCTAGCCCTGATCGATTGGTGCCTAAAATCTCCCCACTACAATATATATATATATATATATATATATATATATATATATATATATATATATATATATATATATATACAGTACATGTATACATAAGAAACGTTATGCACACCTATATATTTTGTAAACCAACTTTATGAGCGTCTTTTCCAAATTATTGCGACGACACATTCAACTTTTAAGAAATATATTCCTCGGACCCCCTCAAATATATTCCTCGGACCCCCTCAAATTTCTATTACTATTACATGTTTCGGCTCCTTTTTGTGGTGATATTACTTTCTTATCAAGGTTGCCCACGCCGAGGTTATAGTGTATCAGTTGACATGTTGAGAGAGTACAAAGGAGTACAAAGGAGTACAAAGGAAATCAAGCAACAACAGGTCTAGTGACCCTTCTAGGCAGCTTGTCCTCCAAAACACTGAGGATCAAGTGTCCAAACAGTGGTTTAGAGTGGGTAAGGGAACATTGGAAAGGGAACTACTGCCCTGGAACTAATGTCCGTGGCAGGATTAGGAAGTTAGTAGGTGACAGATGGGTTAGTAACTGAGGGGGGGATAAAATAAAGTTATGCATTTACAAACGCAGTCAGTCGCGGGTTTGATGCGAGATATTTGTCTAAGCGGAGTTTAAATGAATCAACGGTGCTGCAGTCTATAATGTCTCGGGGAAGCCCATTCCACAAGTTGACAACTCGATTGAAGAAGAAATTCTTAGATTCGTGTGAGTTAAAAGATTTACCAATAATTTTGCAACCGTTTCCCCGCGTGTAATTAGATTGGTCGATAGTGAAGTACTTACTACAGTTCATATTGTCGATCCCTTTGATGATTTTGAACACTTGAATTAAGTCACCTCTTAATCTGCGCTGGGTTAAAGGAAATAGATTTAATTATCTAAGATGCTCTTCGTATGGTTTGTTCTTTAGGCTAGGTATAATTTTGGTAACTACGTTGAACTCGTTCTAGCTTGTTTATATCTTTTTGGTAATAAGGGCACCACGATTGAACACAGTATTCCAGAAGAGGGCGGACTAAGGAATTGTAAAGAGTTAGGATAACTTCTTTGGATTTATGCTCAAATGACCTGCCTATAAAGCCAATTATTTTGTTTGCCTTCTTAACAACTTCTGAACATTTTTGACTCGGTTTTAGGTTACTCGATATTGTTACTCCCAGATCGGTTTCTCTGTTTACATTCTTAAGCTGAGTGCCATTCATCGAATAGTTTGCTTTCTCATTTAGGTATCCGATATGTAGTACTTTTTCATTTATCCGCATTGAAACTCATTTGCCAAATTTGGGCCCAACATGACAATTTATCTAGATTGTGTTGCATATCGTCAACTTGTTCTTTTGAGAGTACGCTATTTACAATTTTTGTATCGTCAGCAAATTTTGAGATTGTACAGGTGAGACCCTCATCTATGTCGTTGATGTAAATTAGAAAGAGAATTGGTCCTAGTACCGATCCCTGGGGTACCCCGCTACTTACATTGGTCCATTTAGATGCCTTACCGTTTATGACTACTCTTTGCTTTCTGTCGCTGAGCCAATTTTTTATCCATTTCAACACACCGTCTTGTATTCCATGCGCTTTTAGTTTTTGCGGTAAATGTTTGTTGGGAACTTTGTCAAAGGCCTTTTGAAAATCAAGGTATATAATATCTACAGCTTTACTCTCATCGTAGAGGTTGAGGATATCGTGGAAGAAGTCTAAGAGGTTTGTTAAACAGGAACGTTTTTTACGAAAGCCGTGTTGAGTATCTTTAAGTAAGTTATTTGCCTCTAAGTGATTTACGAGTCTGTCTCTTATGACCATTTCTAGCATTTTACATACAATTGAGGTGAAGCTAATTGGACGATAGTTACTGGGTAGGGATTTGCTGCCTTTTTTTAATATCAGTGTTACGTTGGCTAGCTTCCACTGATCAGGCATAGTCCCAGACTGCAAGGATTCATTGAATAGCAATGTCAGTGGTTTGGAGAGCTCATCCTTAGCTTCCTTTAGAACTCTAGGCGAGATTGTATCAGGTCCAGGCGTTTTATTTACCTTGAGTTTATCTAAACAATTCAATACTTCTCTCTCTGTAACGGTGATATTGCTTAGAACATCTGAATTATCAATCTGAATCGGCGATGGTGTAGGGATATCACTGAGGTCTTCGGTTGTAAAAACTGATGCAAAGAAGGTATTGAGGGCATTACTCATTTGTACTTCGTCTTTGGTGTATTCTCCATTTTCATCGACTAACGGTCCAACAGTTGAAGTAACTACTTTTTTTCTTTCTGATATAACTATAGAATTCTTTCGGGTTTGTTTTACTTTGATTCGCAACATGTAACTCCAGGGTCTTTTTACTTTGCTTAATTAACTTTTTGGCTTTGCGTCGTAGCTCTACAAATTTCACCCGTTCTTCGTCATTTTGTGAGGATTTTAATCTATCATTAGCAATTTTTTTAGCAAGAAGACAGTCTGAAATATCTTTATTCCACCATTTGGGCTTATCATTATGGCCTGGACGCCGTATTTTCGATGGTATGCAGTCTTGCACTGCCTTAAGGTAAGTGGTTGTGAAACACTCCCAAGATGTATTTATGTCATTATTGTTAGTCAGAAAGCTCCAGTCAGTTTCTTTAAGCCTTGATTTAAGTTTATGAAAATTGGTTTCTTGAAATTAGGGACTTTCTCAATGCTGCTATTTGATTTGTTACTAGTAAACTTTAAAGTGAAAGTTATCGTACGATGGTCGCTGTTACTGAATTCATCACCAACATTCAAATTCTCTATTAATTCTTCTTTTGTTGCGAGTACAAGGTCAAGCACATTATTACCACGGGTCGGGTCGGAGATTGTACAAATTGAAAAAGTGAACTCTCTTGCAAGTTAGCATAGAGGTCGTGTCCAGAGTGTGTAGTAAGAATATCGCCCCATTTAGTCACGGGTAAGTTGAAATCGCCAAGAATTACGGTATCTTGTTAGTTAGTTATTTCTGCAATTTATTCATAAATTTCACTGTCAGTTTGCACTGATTGAGCTGGGGGTCTGTATAATAAAGCTAGTGTTATTTTAGTTCCTCGTTTATTATTTAATAGTACGTAAGATATGTCTATATTCGCAATTTGAGGTTTTGACATTAAGACGGGATTAAGACTTTCCTTTATAAAAAACAGAACTCCTCCTCCATTTCTATTGATCCGACTTTTCTCAAACATTGTATAACCAGGAAGCGTATATTCGGCTAAAAAGTCTCTGTCTTCCGTATTTAATCAAGATTCTGTAATGCCGATTATATCATAATGTTCTGTACACACGATTTCCTCTAGATCTGAAAAATTATTGCGTATACTACGAGCATTTATATAAAACACCTTAAGAGTATTAGAGTTGGATGTTGCTGATTGTGCATTGTCTGAATTTTCAGTTCGTATTTGACTTACACTACCCCCGGATACCCCCGGTTGACCCCGTTTTTTGAACGGAAATCCTTGACTGCATCGTTCAGCAGACGACCAAGACGTGCAGCTCCTACTTCATTGAGATGTATACCATCTCCTGAAAACAAAGATTTATCATAGTAAGATAGTAGAGAGAGAGAGAGAGAGAGAGAGAGAGAGAGACAGAGATAGAGAGAGAGAGAGAGAGAGAGAGAGACAGACAGACAGACAGAGGTTAGGGAATGGGTGGTGCATCATATTTAACTCATGATATACAACATTAAATTTGATGTAAAGGATTAGTGCAGATTTTGTGTCTCTAGCTATGAAATCTATTACATTTCTTTATCAACATGATGCCCTCTATAAATTGGAATCTTTGGAAATAAATAGTTAACCCTGTAGCTGGTGACAACAATATAGTCAATTAATGACACATATCTTAGGCAAGTAATTGCAATCAGAAACGAAGAAGGACAACAAAATAAAAACACAAATAAATACAGCAACAATGGTTTGACTAGAGAGACAAAAAATTAGGGCAAAAAAAACAAAAATAGCAAATAAGAGGAAAATAAGAGGCAATGAAAAAGAAAGATACAACAAGAGAAAGAAAAAAGGTAAGACAAACAAGACAACAAACAAGCAAGAGAAACAAGAGGCAATGAAATATAAAATATACAAGAGAGAAAAGAGGTAGGACAAGAACAAACAAATATATAAGAGGGAAAAAGAGTCAAGGAAAGAGAATAATACAACAAGGAAATAAATGAGACAAACAAGAAAACAAACGAACAAGAACAGCAAAGGGCAGAAATAAGAAAGATACAACAAAGCAAACAAAAGAAACTAGGACTAAGAGGTGAATCATATCCAGCAAGGGAGATACGAGACTGGTGGACGATATACTGTATATATATATGATATTGTTGACACCCAGAGAATAAGGTGTGTATGTGTGTATGTTTGTGGCTGTGTGTGGTTGTCTTGTGTGTAGTAGCGGGCTTGTGTGTAGGTGTATGCCTCTGTGTGTGTCGGTGAGGTGTGTATGTGTGGTGTCAGAAAAAAAAGACACTAGAGAGAACAAAAGTAAGAGAAATAACAAACCAAAACAAGAGAAACAAGAACTAAGAGCTGAATAATATCCAGCAAGGGAGAGATAGGAGACTGGTGGGCGATATATATATCACAAAAATCCAATTATGGACTTATAGACCTTAATATAGCCCGACAGGGTCACACCGAACACTTTCTTACTAGCACAAAATAGGTATTCAATCAGGATAATACAACTTCAACTGTGGTTATAGGTATCAGTAAATAAAATGGCAACAATGATGGAACATGAACATAGAAATAATAACCCTTAATAATAACAATCGATATGAGTCGAGTGTCTTACGTGAATGAGAAACAAAATAAAGAAATAAAATACAGTCTCCGTATGGGAGACAAGGGGTGAATTGAAAGCAAAAGTACACACCCAGGTGGGCTGGGCGAGTCACACGGTAGAGGGGCGCACTCCACAGGTAGCCCCGGTATTCTCAAGTGACTTTTCTACTTGGCTGCGGAGGTCAGGACATAACTGGACTGCGGTGGTAGAAATTTAATTCAAAGTTAGTGCAACTAGGGATGTAGTTTTAATAATATTTCTCTAAGATTGGTGGCAGGTTAATTAATTAATTGCACAAAAGAGTAAGTTCTTAGACTAAATTATGTAATTTCTAATGAATATTTTATATTCACGTCAACGATCGTATGTAAGAATAACGAAACGAGCCGAATTATACGCGAATTATAATTAACTCGATGAAGTTAGTCAACGAAAGCCCTGGAAACGCTTATGATTAAAAGCGTAAAAGGATAATTAACAAGATATTAATTAACAACATAATTTGGGCGCATACGACGAAGTTATGCTGAAGAAATACTTATATCAGTATTCTTAAGAGATCTGAATGAATTAACAGTCTTATAATGAACATACACTAGAATT
The DNA here is from genome assembly GCA_032716605.1 of Paralithodes platypus. Classification (NCBI taxonomy): domain Eukaryota; kingdom Metazoa; phylum Arthropoda; class Malacostraca; order Decapoda; family Lithodidae; genus Paralithodes; species Paralithodes platypus. Next base: position 15,181,376 of record CM064510.1, on the reverse strand, counting down.
ATAGGTGTATGGTTAGTGATGTGGAATTGAGTAACAGAATCTATGCAATGCTGGAACTCCTGAGCATGAAGAATCAGAATTATTTACATCAGTAATCAAATGAACGTCAATACGAATTCATAAAATAATTACAAGGGTGATTATGTAATCGAACGTAATCAGGGAAGCTGGGGGAAAATAGGTTTTCACAGGGATGATTAGAGGGATAAAAATTAAGTATGTTTAGGTAAATTCGTTATAAAAATGGGCGTAGGTTCTAGGACCTAGGTAAAGTAGTTAAGTATGGAAATCAAATCACGAAATACACTTCGACCTCAACTCACAAAATACATAACAGCATACATATATGGTAAGATCTGTGAGCGTGTGGCAAAATGAATAACTGAACACAACTATATAACTTATGCGTAAGACGTTCTGTAGAAAATTAATCAAATAATAGGTTTAAGACTTATTCACAGATTTAACACAGATGGTATGCAAGTTTCAGAAGGATTAACGCAGTACGCAATTAAGGATCTTGGGCACAGATCTCAGAGGTAATTAACATAACACGGATCACATATCTTACTCTACCTTGACAACAATAATACAACAAAAACATACAGAACATTTAGGGAATATTTGGAGGGCAGGGGAAGAGAGTGCAGGTCTGGCCAACGTAGGTCATAGGTCCGAGGTGCAGCACTTCTGGGGTGTAGGGCGTCACCCTGAGCAGCACTTCAGGTGGGTAGGGCGTCGTCGAGCAGCACTTCCGGGGTGTAGGGCGTCGTCGAACAGCACTCCCGGGGTGTAAGGTGTCGTCGAGCAGCACTTCAGGTGGGTAGGGCGTGGCTCGAACAGGACTTCAGGGGCACTTCAGGTAAGCACACTCTCCGGGCAGGGCAGGGGCAGGCTGGTACAAGCTACACTGTTAATTAGCTACTCGGTTCCTGGGTAGGGGTTGAATAGTATTGTTCGTGTAGTTTGCATACTTCCTACAATTTTCTTGAGATAATGTGCGGCTTTTTCCTTGACTCTCGTGTACAGGTTTTCAAGATCAGAGGGATATGGGGAAATGGTTGTGATGAAGTTGTGAGGTAATTACTTATCGTAGGTATACATAGTGGCTGTTTACATGGATACATATATGCTAGGTAGTTTATTACTCACTTAAGGCCTAGTTATTAAGTCTAATAGTGGAGAAATGGGAAGTGTCCATGAGCTACATTCCTAAACAAACATTGTTATAGCTCGCCTAATAGTTGTTCTTGGTAGAGGTTTCTTAAATCTCCCGGTCTGTCACAATGTGTACTCTTGCCTATATCTATTTATATCGGTAGACTTCAGGCCTTTGATGTTTTATTTACATAACCATTTCTCCCGTGTATTCCATATCCGGGAGCTGAGTTGTGTTGGTTGGCGGTGAGTGCTGGGCGGGCGTCACCCGAGCAGGTGGCTAATTAGTTGGGAGGACCTCCCATACCTGTGGCTGTTGTCGTAGAAAACGGGGAAACAGGGGTCGCTTTGATATTTGTGCTTTGGCCAGAGCATGGCAAAACAGGGGTGGCTCTTGTATTTCTCTTGTCTTCTCCTGTTGCTCTCTTGTCTTTATAGGGTCTTGGAGTTGCAGACTGGCTATTCTGCAACTGTTTCTTGGATGGCTTGTCTTCAGACCCGTCATTTCAATATATATATATATATATATATATATATATATATATATATATATATATATATATATACAGTACATATATATATACAGTACATATATATATACAGTATATATATATATATATATATATATATATATATATATATATATATGTATATATATATATATATATATTTATATATGACATTGTTGACACTCAGAGAATAATGTGTGTATGAGTGTACGTTTGTGGCTGTGTGTGGTAGTCTGCTATGTATTCATGTGCGTGGTAGCTGTCGTACGTGTGTAAGTGTGTGTATGTGTTTATGCGGGTGTGTATGTGTGTAGGCATCTATCTTGACAATGGGTTTCCAGTCTCTGTTATAGTAGACTCCATTACACACACACATACACACGCTCTCTCTCTCTCTCTCTCCAATATTCCATCACCTTCCTCGATGCTGTCATATTGTGTGTACCTGCCTCCTGTGTGTGTGTGTGTGTGTGTGTGTGTGTGTGTGTGTGTGTGTGTTCCAGAGCCTTAGGTCGCTCTTATATACGATATAATATTAGTGTATCTATTGCATGTATTAACATTATAATTCCTGCACTACGGACGTTAGATTAATGAAAACAAACGAGTGTTTATTATTCATATATTATATTATCCCTTTGAAGATTATGACGCGTTTTGACAGTTTATTCTGGCTAGCATTAGACGATTTTACTCAACTTTGAATACCTCTCTAGGAATTGAAGGCGTTACATATATATCCATTAACCCTCTGACCTTCACATATTCATCCAAAACTAAATAAAATCGTCTAATGATAGCCAGAATGCACTACCAAAATGCGTCATAATCCTCAAGAGGTATTCGTTTGCAATTTGTATAATATTTGGTTTAATATTGTTTAGTATATCCTGCTTTTATGAATATATGAGTAAGCCAATATCAGGACTCATATCCACCACTGCTCCATACTTTTAAAAGATACTATTTAAACAAAATTATAATATAGTTTTATCTGATCCAGACTTTTAATTCATCCTCTTCAAAATCCTTACTTGTGTGAGTGCCTGTACGTCGTAATATGTAAATCAACCCTTTCATTATCCGATCACGCATTTCAATTTTGCTTTCTGGCTTGACGATTTTATTCAGATTATGCAGGGTAAATGGACGTCAGAGGGTTAACTGGGATAGTATTTACCCTTATAATTCCCACAGATCCTTCCTAGACAGTATAGAATAATCAAATGGTAGCCATAATATGCTGTCAGAGTGCATCATAATGGTAGCCATAATATGCTGTCAGAGTGCATCATAATGGTAGCCATAATATGCAGTCAGATTGCGTCATAATGGTAGCCATAATATGCTGTCAGATTGCGTCATAATGGTAGCCATAATATGCTGTCAGAGTGCGTCATAATGGTAGCCATAATATGCTGTCAGAGTGCATCATAATGGTAGCCATAATATGCTGTCAGAGTGCATCATAATGGTAGCCATAATATGCAGTCAGAGTGCGTCATAATGGTAGCCATAATATGCTGTCAGAGTGCATCATAATGGTAGCCAGAATATGCTGTCAGAGTGCGTCATAATGGTAGCTAGAATATGAAGTCAGAGTGCATCATAATGGTAGCCATAATATGCTGTCAGAGTGCGTCATAATGGTAGCCATAATATGCTGTCAGAGTGCATCATAATGGGTGCCATAATATGCTGTCAGAGTGCATCATAATGGGTGCCATAATATGCTGTCAGAGTGCATCATAATGGTAGCCATAATATGCAGTCAGATTGCGTCATAATGGTAGCCATAATATGCTGTCAGAGTGCGTCATAATGGTAGCCATAATATGCTGTCAGAGTGCATCATAATGGTAGCCATAATATGCTGTCAGAGTGCATCATAATGGTAGCCATAATATGCAGTCAGAGTGCGTCATAATGGTAGCCATAATATGCTGTCAGAGTGCATCATAATGGTAGCCAGAATATGCTGTCAGAGTGCGTCATAATGGTAGCCAGAATATGAAGTCAGAGTGCATCATAATGGGAGCCATAATATGCTGTCAGAGTGCGTCATAATGGTAGCCATAATATGTTGTCAGAGTGCATCATAATGGGTGCCATAATATGCTGTCAGAGTGCATCATAATGGGTGCCATAATATGCTGTCAGAGTGCATCATAATGGTAGCCATAATATGCTGTCAGAGTGCATCATAATGGGTGCCATAATATGCTGTCAGAGTGCATCATTATGGGTGCCATAATATGCTGTCAGAGTGCATCATAATGGTAGCCATAATATGCTGTCAGAGTGCATCATAATGGTAGCCATAATATGCTGTCAGAGTGCATCATAATGGTAGCCATAATATGCTGTCAGAGTGCGTCATAATGGTAGCCATAATATGCTGTCAGAGTGCATCATAATGGTAGCCATAATATGCTGTCAGAGTGCGTCATAATGGTAGCCATAATATGCTGTCAGAGTGCGTCATAATGGTAGCCATAATATGCTGTCAGAGTGCATCATAATGGTAGCCATAATATGCTGTCAGAGTGCGTCATAATGGTAGCCATAATATGCTGTCAGAGTGCGTCATAATGGTAGCCATAATATGCTGTCAGAGTGCATCATAATGGTAGCCATAATATGCTGTCAGAGTGCGTCATAATGGTAGCCATAATATGCTGTCAGAGTGCATCATAATGGTAGCCATAATATGCTGTCAGAGTGCGTCATAATGGGTGCCATAATATGCTGTCAGAGTGCATCATAATGGGTGCCATAATATGCTGTCAGAGTGCATCATAATGGTAGCCATAATATGCTGTCAGAGTGCATCATAATGGTAGCCATAATATGCTGTCAGAGTGCGTCATAATCTTCTAATGGTTAATAACAGAACACCTTCTCCCTTTATGAAACAATATGAGACTTCAAATAACAGTAGACAAGAGTTAGTTAGCACAATGACATAAATACCTATACACGTTATCTGATTGCTCTCCTCATCAGAGTTTCAATGGTAACAGAGAGAGAGAGAGAGAGAGAGAGAGAGAGAGAGAGAAAGAGAGAGAGAGAGAGAGAGAGAGAGAGAGAGAGAGAGAGAGAGAGAGAGAGAGAGAGAGAGAGAGAGAGAGAGAGAGAGAGAGAGAGAGAGAGAGAGAGAGAGAGAGACACACACATCACCGATACAGGGACTCCACTATCTTGCCTCACACGATGACATACACAATATTATCGCTAAACGTAATTATTGTATATTGACCTTACCTCTGTTACACAGTATATAACTATATACTGTATATAAGGTCACAACCATCACTGATTCTGGAGACACGGGACCGCGTTGTCAAGTGGGTGCTTAAGGGGAGATGGGTAATTTTTCTGGTCCCACTTCTTCCTCATGTTTAGCCCCATTAGTTTGGCGAGTTTAAGACCTTTTTATTACATTTAGGTGTCGATGTTTTGCTTGTGAGCGACAGCGAGCCTGTAATTAAGGCGGTAGGACAACATGTACACATTAATCTCGAAGGGGGGTCTTGAGGGCATTTCTTAAAGCATGATGGAGGTATTAAGAGGAAACTAAAAATGATACATTGATGAATAAAGATATCAACCAATAAATACAAATTAATACAAATGTCTCCTTAACATCGATCACGTAGACTATAACGAAATATAGTACAGCAGTGGAGGATAATTTTGTGAGGCTAGATCCATTATGAGTTATCGTGTTAATTAATATTAAAGAATTAAATAATTTGTGTTATTAATTCTAGTTTTGCTTTCTATTATTCAAGATTATGATATACTGAATGCTAATGACCCCCAGGTGATTCGAATTCACACAGTGGCAGGTCGGGGAACGAAATGTTGTCGTTGACAGTATATTTTGTGTTTCCTTTCGCAGTACCGAACGAATACTATGGATTGAATGCAGTTTATAGAGACTACACGGATTGGCACTCCCATTCCTAAAGTTAACGTCATTGTTCATGTTATGTCGTCCAATCATGGCGCTGCGAAGGAAAATAATTATTGAAGAATACAGGCGAGGATGAATTTCAATACCTTCATCTTTATTCCTTAACTATTACGAAGATGTTGTCGTGAAGTATATTAATTGTGGAAACTTTACCCCTTCCTTACCGGCACATATTTTTAATTTTATTCTGGCAACTATTAGATGATTTTATTCAGCATAAGAAGGACCTCAACTCACTGGAAGGCTGCAAAGTATCTCGATTAATTATCTTAGCTACCATATATCCTTCATAAGCTACAAAAACACCTCTAAATACAGCTAGAATAAAATTAAATAGACTTGACCGGTACAGATGGGGATAATACTTAGTTTGTGTAGAAATACAGTAGACTAATTACATTTCATGAAGTATCGAAGAATTGGTTGCAAAGGGATTTAATTTACCAACAGCTGCACACACATTAAACTACTATTTGTTTATCAGAGACAGTAAAGGAGTCTGCAAGTTGCTATAATTTTCAAGTCATTTTGAGGGATTTGAGTTATTTCTTCTTCTAGGAAGACTTTAAAAGATTATATGTAGTATATGTGTGTGTGTGTGTGTGTGTGTATGTGTGTGTGTGTGTGTTTGTGTACTCTATATAAAAGTGTCTCTCTAACTATCTATCTATACAGCTACTTAATACATATCTAACTATTTATTTATGCAACTTTTTATCCTTCTATCCATCCATCCATCCATCCATCCATCTATCAGCTCACAAAGCTTCTCCACCTTTCATCCTTCCCCCATAATCGGTTTAAAACTACACTTAAGCCCGCCCACTTTCCCTTCACCTCTTCTTGCTAGTCCACTTTGGGAGGTTTTAAGGCAGAGAGAAGAGAGAGAGAGAGTGTGTGTGAGAGAGTGTGTGTGTGTGTGTGTGTGAGAGAGTGTGTGTGCGTGTGTGTGAGAGAGAGAGAGAGAGAGAGAGAGAGAGAGAGAGAGAGAGAGAGAGAGAGAGAGAGAGAGAGAGAGAGAATGATTATGTAAGTCAAAGATCTTGCGGTCCATTCCACGGAGATCCTCTAGAGTTTAGTAGAATAAGGAAGGGTGAATCGTGCATATCACATTCACGTCTTAGTACAGTTTGTAAAGAGCCATCATATTTATTCTCCTTACTCTACTTAACTCCTTTATAATTGGGACTCATTTTAACAGGTTATTCTGGCTATCATTAGACGATTGTATGCAACTTCGGGAGGATTTGTAGGCATCGAAAGGGTAAGTACTCTCTCAATCATCCCTCTGACTTCCATATACGCTTCCTAATCGTCTAATAGTAGCCAGAAATAACTGTCAAAACAAGTCATAATCCTCAAGGGGTTAATATTTGCAATGTTAATCACTGTTACTGTTACCACCACAACCACAACCAATCACCTGGTCCTTAGTCACTACAACCATATATTTCTGTTCGTTCATCACCAGTGCTATAGTTTATTCGCTGTAAGTAGGCGAGAAATCATGACCTCTAACCTCTGTAACTCAGAAAGGGCTAGAGCAAATTGGCTGTACATTGACACATATATTCCTTGATTGACTTTTTTCCAAATGGTAGAAATATTAGCTCGATTACTCTAGTCGTTTTTTGAGTTACCGAGGTTAGAGGTTATGATGTTTTGCCTATTTACAGCGAATAGACTATTGCACTACTACTTTACCATCCTTCCTTCTTCTTCTTCCACCGCTACAACCATTATTACTTTTACTATCCCTCCTTATTGTTCCTCCACCACCACAACCACAAATACCACCACCACCACTGTTACTATCCCCTGTTCCACCACCAATACTACCCCACCACCAATACTACCCCACCACCACTACTACTTTAACTATCCCTCCTTCTTCCTCCACCACTACAAACACAAATACCACCACCACCACTGTTACTATCCCCTGTTCCACCACCAATACTACCCCACCACCACTACTACTTTAACTATCCCTCCTTCTTCCTCCACCACCACCACCATCACCACTACTTTTACTATTCTCTCTTCCTCCATCACCACCATCACCACTATTTCCACCACCACCACCACCACCACTTTTACTATCCTCTCTTCCTCCATCACCACCACCACCACTATTACTAACCCCTCTTCCTCCACCACCACCACCACCACCATTTCCACCACCACTATTCAGCACCACCACCGCTGTTACTCTCTCCATCAGCAGCAGCAGCAGCACCACCACCACCACCACTGTTACTCTCTCCATCAGTACCACCACCACCACCACCACCACCTCGTTCAAACTGCCTAAATTATATTCTCAATATTGTTTTCCGATAAGTCAACCAAGACCCATCCACTTCGGGGCAAAGGTGGCAAGTGGTGAAGTGATCAAGTGGTAGTGAAGTGGTGTAATGGTGGTGATGCGGAAGTGAAGTGGTGTAATGGTGGTGAAGTGGTGATCAAGTGGTAACGTGGTGGTGAAGTGATACAGATGTGGTGAAGCGGTTATAAAGTGATGGTGAAGTGGTAAAGTGGTGGTGAAGTGGTGATTAAGTAATAACGTGGTGGTGAAGTGATAAAGAGGTGGTGAAGCGGTTATAAAGTGATGGTGAAGTGGTGAAGTGGTGAAGTGATAAAGACGTGGTGAAGCAGTTATGAAGTGGTGGTGAAGAGGTAAAGTGGTGATGAAGTGGTAACGTGGTGGTGAAGCGGTAGTGAAGTGGTGTAATGGTGGTAAATTGATAAAGTGGTGGTGAGGCAGTTGTGAAATGGTACAGTGATGGTGAAGTGATAACATGGTGGTGAGGCAGTTGTGAAGTGGTGTAATGATTAAGTGGTATAGTGGTGGTGAAGTGGTATAGTGATGGTGAAGTGATAAAGTGGTGGTGAGGCAGTTGTGAAGTGGTGTAATGGTGAAGTGGTAAAGTGGTGGTGAGATGGTATAATAGTAGTGAAGTGATAAAGTAGTGCACGGTGAAGTGATACAGTGGTAATGAAGTGGTGTATTGGTGGTGAATTGATCAAGTGGTGGTGAAGCAATTGTGAAGTGTTGTAATGGTGGTGAAGTGATAAAAAGGTGGTGAGGCAGTTGTGAAGTGGTGTAATGGTTTTGAAGTGGTACAGTGGTGGTGAAGTGATAAAGTGGTGGTGAAGTGATAATAAAGTAGTGTAATGGTGGTGAAGCGGTAGTGAAATGGTGTAATGGTGGTGAAGTGGTAAAGTGGGAGTAAAGTGGTGAAGGAGTGAAGTGGAGGTGAAGTGGTGTAATGGTGGTAAAGTGGTGGTGAAGCAGTTGTGAAGTGGTGTAATGGTGGTGAAGTGATAAAGTGGGATTAACATGGTGAAATTGTGAAAGAAGTGGTGAACTCGGGGTAAAGTAATGGTGAAGTGATAGTGAAGTGATAAAGTGGTGGTGGTGGAGGAATAGAGGATAGTACATGTTATGATGATGGTGGGGATAGAAGGGGTGGAGGGGATAGGTGGTGGGGATAGAAGGGGTAGAGGGGATAGGTGGTGGGGATAGAAGGGGTAGAGGGGATAGGTGGTGGGGATAGAAGGGGTAGAGGTGATAGGTGGTGGGGATAGAATGGGTAGAGGGGATAGGTGGTTGGGATAGAAGGGGTAGAGGGGATAGGTGGTGGGGATAGAAGGGGTAGAGGGGATAGGTGGTGGGGATAGAAGGGGTAGAGGGGATAGGTGGTGGGGATAGAAGGGGTAGAGGGGATAGGTGGTGGGGATAGAAGGGGTAGAGTTGATAGGTGGTGGGGATAGAATGGGTAGAGGGGATAGGTGGTTGGGATAGAATGGGTAGAGGGGATAGGTGGTGGGGATAGAATGGGTAGAGGGGATAGGTGGTGGGGATAGAAGGGGTAGAGGGGATAGGTGGTGGGGATAGAAGGGGTAGAGGGGATAGGTGGTGGGGATAGAATGGGTAGAGGGGATAGGTGGTGGGGATAGAAAGGGTAGAGGGGATAGGTGGTGGGGATAGAAGGGGTAGAGGGGATAGGTGGTGGGGATAGGAGGGGTAGAGGGGATAGGTGGTGGGGATATAAGGGGTAGAGGGGATAGGTGGTGGGGATAGAATTTGTTCGAATGCCGACCCGTGGTAATAACGTTCTTGACATTGTACTTGCAACAAAAGAAGAATTGATAGAGAATTTGAATGTTGGTGATGAATTCAGTAACAGCGACCATCGTACGATAACTTTCACTTTAAAGTTTACTAGTAACGAACCAAATAGTAGCATCGAAAAAGTCCCTAATTTCAAGAAAGCAAACTTCCATAAACTTAGAGCTATGTTTAAAGAAACTGACTGGAGCTTTTTAATTAACAATAACGACATAAATACATCTTGGAAGTTATTCGAAACCACTTACCTAAAAGCAGTGCAAGACTGCATACCATCGAAAATACGGCGTCCAGGCCATAATAATAAGCCCAAATGGTGGAATAAAGATATTTCAAACTGCCTGCTTGCTAAAAAATGTGCTAATGATAGATTAAAACCTCACAAAATGACGAAGAACGGGTGAAATTTGTAGAGCTACGACGCAAAGCCAAAAAGTTAATTAAGCAAAGTAAAAAGACCTTAGAGTTACATATTGCGAATCAAAGTAAAACAAACCCGAAAGAATTCTATAGTTATATCAGAAAGAAAAAAGTAGTTACTTCAACTGTTGGACCGTTAGTCGATGAAAAAGGAGAATACACCAAAGACGAAGTACAAATGAGTAATGCCCTCAATACCTTCTTTGCATCAGTTTTTACAACAGAAGACCTCAGTGATATCCCTACACCATCGCCGATTCAGATTGATAATTCAGATGTTCTAAGCAATATCACCGTTACAGAGAGAGAAGTATTGAATTGTTTAGATAAACTCAAGGTAAATAAAACGCCAGGACCTGATACAATCTCGCCTAGAGTTCTAAAGGAAGCTAAGAATGAGCTCTCCAAACCACTGACATTACTATTCAATAAATCCTTGCAGTCTGGAACTATGCCTGATCAGTGGAAGCTAGCCAACGTAACACCGATATTCAAAAAAGGCAGCAAATCCCTACCCAGTAACTATCGTCCAATTAGCTTAACCTCAGTTGTATGTAAAATGCTAGAAACGGTCATACGAGACAGACTCGTAAATCACTTGGAGGAAAATAACATACTTAAAGATACTCAACACGGCTTTCGTAAAAAACGTTCCTGTTTAACAAACCTCTTAGACTTCTTCCACGATATCCTCAACCTCTACGATGAGAGTAAAGCTGTAGATATTATATACCTTGATTTTCAAAAGGCCTTTGACAAAGTTCCCCACAAACGTTTACTGCTAAAACTAAAAGCGCATGGAATACAAGACGGTGTGTTGAAATGGATAGAAAATTGGCTCAGCAACAGAAAGCAAAGGGTAGAAAGGGTAGTCATAAACGGTAAGGCATCTAAATGGACCAATGTAAGTAGCGGGGTACCCCAGGGATCGGTACTAGGACCAATTCTCTTTCTAATTTACATCAACGACATAGATGAGGGTCTCACCTGCACAATCTCAAAATTTGCTGACGATACAAAAATTGCAAATAGCGTACTCTCAAAAGAACAAGTTGACGATATGCAACACAATCTAGATAAATTGTCATGTTGGGCCCAAATTTGGCAAATGAGTTTCAATGCGGATAAATGTAAAGTACTACATGTCGGATACCTAAATGAGAAAGCAAACTATTCGATGAATGGCACTCCGCTTAAGAATGTAAACAGAGAAACTGATCTGGGAGTAACAATATCGAGTAACCTAAAACCGAGTCAACAATGTTCAGAAGTTGTTAAGAAGGCAAACAAAATAATTGGCTTTATAGGCAGGTCATTTGAGCATAAATCCAAAGAAGTTATCCTAACCCTTTACAATTCCTTAGTCCGCCCTCTTCTGGAATACTGCGTTCAATCCTGGTGCCCTTATTACCAAAAAGATATAAACAAGCTAGAACGAGTTCAACGTAGAGTTACCAAAATGATACCTAGCCTAAAGAACAAACCATACGAAGAGCGTCTTAGAGAATTAAATCTATTTCCTTTAACCCAGCGCAGATTAAGAGGCGACTTAATTCAAGTGTTCAAAATCATCAAAGGCATCGACAATATGAACTGTAGTAAGTACTTCACTATCGACCAATCTAATTACACGCGGGGAAACGGTTGCAAAATTATTGGTAAATCTTTTAACTCGCACGAATCTAAGAATTTCTTCTTCAATCGAGTTGTCAACTTGTGGAATGGGCTTCCCCGAGACGTTATAGACTGCAGCACCGTTGATTCATTTAAATTCCGCCTAGACAAATATCTCGCATCAAACCCGCGACTGACTGCGTTTGTAAATGAATAACTTTATCCTCCCCTCAGTTACTAACCCATCTGTCCCCTACTAACTTCCTAGTCCTGCCACGTTAGTGGCAGGGCAGTAGTTCCCTTTCCAATGTTCCCTTACCCACTCTAAACCACTGTTTGGACACTTGATCCTCAGTGTTTTGGAGGACAAGCAACCTAGAAGGGTCACTAGATCTGTTGTTGCTTGATTTCCTTTGTACTCCTTTGTACTTTGTACTCCTTTGATAGGAGGGGTAGAGGGGATAGGTGGTGGGGATAGAAGGGGTTGAGGTGATAGGTGGTGGGGATAGAATGGGTAGAGGGGATAGGTGGTGGGGATAGAATGGGTAGAGGGGATAGGTGGTGGGGATAGAGGGGATAGGTGGTGGGGATAGAAGGGGTAGAGGGAATAGGTGGTGGGGATAGGAGGGGTACAGGGGATAGAAGGGGTAGAGGGGATAGGTGGTGGGGATAGAAGGGGTAGAGGGGATAGGTGGTGAGGGGATAGGTGGTGGGGATAGGTGGTGGGGATAGAAGGGGTAGAGGGGATAGGTGGTGGGGATAGAAGGGGTAGAGGGGATAGGTGGTGGGGATAGAAGGGGTAAAGGGATAGGTGGTGGGGATAGAAGGGGTAGAGGGGATAGGTGGTGGGGATAGAAGGGGTAAAGGGATTGGTGGTGGGGATAGAAGGGGTAGAGGGGATAGGTGGTGGGGATAGGTGGTGGGGATAGAAGGGGTAGAGGGGATAGGTGGTGGGGATAGAAGGGGTAAAGGGATAGGTGGTGGGGATAGAAGGGGTAGAGGGGATAGGTGGTGGGGATAGAAGGGGTAGAGGGGATAGACAGCCAGGCGCCGTTAGTCTGGGAAGCCAAGCCTACTTCTAGTTAGTTATATAATATTAACCCTTGCTGTACCAGGGACGTATTTTTTATCATATTCTGGCAACTATTAGACGATTTTATTCAGCTTAGGGAAGGACCTCTAGCAATAATAAGGCTTCAATCTATCTCAACCAACCCTTTTAACTACCGCAGATCCTTCCCAAGCTGCATAATATTGTCTAAATATAGCTAGTATAACATAAAGCACACGTTGCTGGTGCTCAAAGGGTTAATCTACTCGTCACTATCCCATCCCCTAGAATAACACCTCCAAGCTTGAGTATGTTGAACAATCGAATGCTTAAAAATAATACCGTGCTAGTGCTGGGAAATGTCTCTAAATTGTGTGACCCATAGGAAGTAGTGGCATCTCTCCATACCACATCCTCCACCTCTCTCCCCCTTTTTTTTTTTTTTTTTTCTAAGCGATTGAGGGAGGCAAAAGGCAGAACTGCCTATAGCGAGTGCCTCCCCCATAGTTGAAAGAGTGACAGGGCCAAAATCAAGGGACGTTCGAGTCAAAATGCCTGGACACTCGGAGTTTGAAGCAATTTAAGTCATAGGAAGAGGGAAAGACTGATTCTGGGAGAGAGTTCCAGAGCTCAGCTGTTGAGTAGAAGAAAGTTTGAGAGTAACGTTTCACTCTTGGGTTGGAGAGTTGTACAGAGTAGGGGTGGGATTGAGGTGCAAGACGGGTACCACGTGACCTACGTAAAGGAGATAGTATGCACTGGGAAAGTTCTGAGGAACACTGATTATTATAGTAGCGATAGAATAGCGAGAGAGATGCAACATTGCGGCGGAGAGAGAGAGATTGCAGAGAGTTGGTGAGTCGACGGGAGTTAATGATACGAAAAGCCTTCCTTTCAACCTTGTCTAGGAGAGCGGTGTGAGAGGAACCTCCCCACACATGTGAACAATACTCAATACAAGGACGCACTATGCCCCTGTACAGACCAAGAAGCTGTGCAGGGGAAAAGAACCCCCTAAGGCGGTTGAGCACACCCAGCTTCTGGGAGGCTGCCTTAGCAAGACTGGTAATATGGTCCTTCCAAATGAGAGCAGAAGAAAAAGAGACACCAAGAATATTGAGAGAAGATGAAGGGTTGATTTTTGTATTGTTGAAGAATAAGGAGTAGTCCGCTGGGAGATGCTGGGAGATCCTGACGGGTAGATAGATGGAGGTATTGGGGACATGGGCCGGTTTTCTGGACCACTTTCTCCCTCATGTTTAGCCCCATTAGTTTTCAGATGCTAAGATGTTTGCCTCATTAGTTAGTTGATTTTAAGACCTTTTGCCCCATTTCTTTGTCAATATGTAGACCTTTCGTGCTATTTAGGTGTCGGTTTTTCCCCTGGCGAACGATAGTGAGCCTGTAATGTTGGAAGAACCGGCCTTCGGCGGGGACATTTTTCTACCGAAAAATGTATAAATTAATCTAGATGGTTCACTTTTTGGTCGATTTTTGCATGTATTCATTATTTTTCTAGTTTTTTCCCTAGACCTCAATCAAATTAAAAAAAAACATCCATTAGATTCCCCATCTAATGGATGTTTTTTTAAATTTGATGGAGGTCTAGGGAAGAAACTAGAAAAATAATGAATACATGCAAAAATCGCCGAAAAAGTGAACTATCCCCCCTTAATACCCCCCCCCCCCCCCCCCTCAACTTGACCTTTTATTTTGCACAGGCTCTAGCAGTTCAAGGGTTAAGGGGAGACTGACCGTTTGTTTGGTCTATCAATTAATGTATTATTATTATTTTTTAGTTTCCTCCCTAGACCTCCATCAAGCTTAGAAAAACACCCCCTAGACCCTCTTTCAAGATAAATTTGAACATTTTTCAGTAGAAAAATGTCCCAGCCGAAGGCATGTTCCTTTTAAAATTGCAGGCTCGCTATCGCTCGCCAGGAAAGAATCGACACCTAAATGGCACGAAAGGTATTAAAATTGACAACGAAATGGGGCGAATGGTGTTAAATCGCCAAACTAATGGACCGAACGTCTTATAATCTCAAAACTAGTGGGGCTAAACAAGAGGGAGAAGGGGGTCCAGAAAAACGGTCTGCCTCCCCTTAAGATATTGAAAAACTGTATCTGGTGGGAGAATTGGAGCTTATTATCTAACATTTGTAAGCATCTAGTCCTTCACATTGTTCATGACTGTGTTTCTGTATCTATAGTCAAAAGTATGAAAACCCTGAACATTCTGAAAACACAAGTTCTTTATTGTGTCCTCCACCACCATCACGTAATTTTTATCATTCAGGTTACCATTAAACAGTGTTTTACTTTGGAATCTACCTATATGACTCAAATGGGTAAATACGATCTCATTAAACCCTTCTAGTAACATAGGTCCTTTTTAAACTGCATTAAGGGGAGGAAGACCGTTTTTCTGGACCCTCTTTTCCTTAATGTTTAGCCCCACTAGTTATGAGATTATAAGACGTTCAGCCCATTAGTTTAGCGATTTTAACAACTTTTGTCCCATTTCGTTGTCAATTTTAAGACCTTTCGTGCCATTTAGGTGTGGATTTTTTCCGTGCGAGCGATAGCGAGCCTGCAATTTTAGGAGGTAGGCCGGGAAATTTTTCTACCGAAAAATTTACAAATTCATCTTAGGGTGTGTTTTTCGAAGCTTGAAGGAG
Organism: Paralithodes platypus; assembly: GCA_032716605.1. Taxonomy (NCBI): domain Eukaryota; kingdom Metazoa; phylum Arthropoda; class Malacostraca; order Decapoda; family Lithodidae; genus Paralithodes; species Paralithodes platypus. Next base: position 15,165,829 of record CM064510.1, on the reverse strand, counting down.
GTCTAGGGAGGAAACTAATAAAACTATATGAATAAATTAATTATATAGACCAAACAAACGGCCAGTCTCCCCTTAAATCATCTAATTTTAGCCAGAATCAAAGTTAAAAAGGCGGCATGGTACAGAAGGGAATAAGGCTGGTAATGTAAGGGAAAACTTGCCTGCTCTGCCTGCCGACCCACACGGGCCATTGACCTCTAAGCTGGCGTGAAATTCATCCCCCAATACTACTGGCCTGTGGAATGGGCTGCGTTGTGGTGCAAGGGTTACAGAGATTTTTAGGGGATTATGTTTTTTTTTTCTGGACTCCCTTCTACCTAATTTTTAGCCCCATTAGTTTTTTTTAGATTGTGAGACGTTCACCCCATTAGCGTGGCAATCTTATAAACTTCCACCCCATTAGTTTGGGGATTTGGGGACTCTAGACGTTTCGCCTCCCTTTCTTTGTTAATTTTAAGGGTTTTCGTGCCATTCAGGTGCCTGCAATTTAGGAGGAACTGGTCTTCGACCGAGAAATTTTTCTACCGAAAAATGTACAAATTTATATCGAACGAGGGGTTCTTGGGGTAGGGGGCTCTTTAAACTTGATAGAGGTCTAAGGAGCCAAAAACAAAAACAAAAACAAAAAAATCTTTAGGCTGGTTAATGGGAACTTGCATGCACCATCTACCAACCCACAAATTCGGACTATAATTTATCTCCCAACACTCCTGGCATGTGGCATTGGTTGGGTTGTGGGGAAGGGATTATAATGCCCCTTTCCAACTGTTGCGAGTTCATACGATTTTCATCGCCGACACCAATAAATTGGCACATTCGTGACATGTCGCAACAAAATCTTAAACTCTCGCATGTAATCGTTTGATTTGATTTCCTCGTCGATTAGTCGTCGACGTGCGCACGAGTACTCGCCGAGAGTATACCCACCAGGGGTATGCTCCGCACGAGGCACGCTAAGGGCCTTGCGACGTCGCGGAATGCTCAAGACACACCTCGCCGAGGCCAAAGAGCCCCTTCGGCGAGGTGGGTAAAAAAAAAAGATTAGCCCTATAGTGAACCTGTCAACCCTTTTTTCTATGCACCTCTCGTGGGGGGTTTACCTATTTTTTGTTCTCGTTCTCTCCTTTTCTCTCTTTCTCTGGCTTGTATCCATTTAGCCCCATTCAGCCAACTGTTTTAAGATGTTTATCCCCATCCAAGTATCGATATCTTCCTGGCAAGCGATAGCGAACCAGCATTATATGGAGAAATCCGGCTTCGCCGGAGAAATTTTCCTATCGAAAAATGTACAAATTTAACTTGCTCTCAAAACAAAAATATATAAATGTTGGCTCGCTACCGCTCACCATGAAAATATTGAAACCTGGATGGGGTAAACGTCTTAAAACAGTAGGCTGAACGGGGCCGAACGGATACAAGGGAAAGAGAGAGGGAGAGAAAGAGAAAAATAAACAAAGCGAGGAGAGAGGGAGAGAAAGAGAGAGAAAAAAAAAAGCGAGGTGGGCTCAATTAAGCCGTAACGTAAACATTGAACCCACCTCGCTTTTTTTTGTTTTCTCTTTCTCTCCCTCTCTCCTCGCTTTATTTTGTGTTCTCTCTCTCTCCCTCTCTCTTTGCCTTGTATCCGTTCGGCCCCTTTCAGCCTACTGTTTTAAGACGTTTACCCCCATCCAGGTTTCAATATTTTCCTGGTGACCGGTAGCGTGCCAACATATATATTTTTTGCTTTGAGAGCAAGCTAAATTTGTACATTATTTGATAGAAAAATTTCTCCGGCGAAGCCGGATATTGCCAGTCTCCGAATTAAGGGGAGATGGGTCGTTTTTCTGGTCCCCTTTCTTCCTCTTGGTTGTTGTTGTTGTTGTTGTTCCCTAAGCTGCCTGGCCGAACAGCCCCGAGTCCCTGAGAAAGGCCACGGCCACGATCGGGCTTTCCCACAGAGCTCTCATTGAGTGTAGATTGTGTTGTTGGCGTAAGTGGTTGCGTGAAATGCAGTCTTCTATGATGTGTTTAATGGTATGGGGTGCTGTGTTACATCCCGGGCAGGCGTCGACAACGGAGTCATCCAGTCTCTTCTGATAGCTCAGGAGAGCTGGATGGTGTCCGCATCTCAGCCTGGCCAGGTGGACTCTGTCCTCGCGAGGAAGGGAGGATTCGGAAGGATGGATTTCGGGAGGTCGTGCATGCAGCTACGTGTTGTCTGTGAGTGAGTGGATGGATCGGTGAGAGATATGAGTATGGATGTGCTTCTGGAAGTTGGTTCGGGGTGGGCAGGGAGGGAGAGAGGACAATAATTGTGTGTGATACCGTGTGCTGGGTGTTGTTTTGATATTTCTTGGTGTTTAGTGGGTGGTCTTGGTTCGTGGAGGCTGCTGCCAAGAATTGAGTGCCTCTCATGTCCAGATGGTCTTTGACTTTGAGGATTTTGGTTTCTTGATGTAGGTGATCTGTGGGTGCAGTAGCTGTGCAGCCTGTAATGATCTTCAGGGCTTTGTTTTGAATAGTCTGTAAGGTCTTATGATGTGTTTCAGCTAGGTTAGAAGCCCAGGCTGGGCTTGCGTATTCCATCACTGATCTTATGTATTGTTTATATACTGTGGTGGTAGTTTCTTTGTTGTGTCCAAATGTTGTGTGAGCAAGTGACCTGAGGGCGTTAAGTCTGGGTGTCAGTTTCTTTTTAATGTTTGTGGTGTGCTGTTTGAATGTCATATGAGTATCATATGTTACTCCTAGGATTTTGGGTGTGTGTGTATGTGTTAGGGGTGTGTTGTTTATGGTGAGTTGAGGGATGTATTTGTGTTCTCCTGTCCAACTTGTGAGCAGGGTTGCGGTAGATTTGGCTGGGGCTAGATTAAGTCTGTTTGTAGTGCACCAGCCATGTAGTGTGTTGAGATAGGGTTGAAGGAGATCTGTTGCTCTTTTTGGGTCATAGTGTGTGCATGTGAGTGTTATGTCATCTGCATAGGAGGCTAAGTTTATTTGGGGCGTATTGGGTGTAGTTATATCGTGCATGTACAGATTGAAGAGTGCGAGCGATAGGACGGATCCTTGTGGGACTCCGTTTGGAAAGTTTCTGATTTTAGATTGACTGACCGGCAAAAGATACGTGTGCACATCTGCCTGCTAGGAAGTTGGCCAGCCACCGTTTTGTGTTGTTGTGCATGTTTGTGTTGTAGATTTTGTTTGTTAGGTTGTGGCGGGGGATGGCATCGAAGGCTTTACTAATGTCGAGTGTGGCTAATAGTGATCTGTGTGGTGGTCTAGCTGAATTGATGCCGTCGAAAGCTCTTTGTGTAAGGTCTGTGAGAAGAGTGTTTGTGGAGTGCAGTGGCCTAAAGCCATGTTGTGTTGGAGCTAGGGGTAGGTCAGGAGTAATTAGTTGTAATAGTAGGCGTTCCATGACTTTGGAGGGGGAGCAAAGGAGTGTGATGGGGCGGTGCGAGGAGGGTAGCGTGGGGTCTTTGTTGGGTTTGGGGAATGTGATGATGATACCATGCTTCCAAATGTCTGGTATTGTGTTGTGTGAATAGCTGTAGTTTGATATGTTAGTGAGTGCTTGTATGCCTTGTGGTCCCAGGTGTCTGAGGTGTATGGTGCTTATGTTGTCTAGGCCACAGGCGGGTGAGTGCTTGAGATTGTTGATGATATGCTTTGTCTGGTGATTGGTGAAGGGTGTATAGTCAGGGTCTGTGGGGAATTGTCTCTTACGTCGGATGACACGTCGGTCGTCTTTGTGAGGTTTTAGGTGGCTGACATGTGAAAAGTGATTGATGAGAGTGTTTGCTTGTTGTTTACATGAAGGAGTAGAGTCTGTTGTTGTGATTGCAGCATGTGATTGTGTTGTGTTGCTGTTGGAAAGTGTGATGCTGTTTAGTGTTTTGTATAGTTTTTTGGGGTTTGTTTTGTGATCAAGTGTTTGTAGGAAGTTATTCCAATTTAGTTTTTGTTGCTCTTGTATTTTGTTGTTAGTTTGGGTGTTGAGTGCTTGAATTTGTTGTGTGATGTCTTGTGTGTGGGGTGCTGGGGAGTGTTTCAGTATGTCGCGTTGTCTGATGAGGTTTTGAATTTCTGGTGTGAAGTTGGGGTTGTGTCTTTTTCTGTTACCTCTTGGAATGTGTTTCTTGTCAGCGTTTTGGATAGTTTTATTGAGTATGTGTACAGCATTGTTGATGTTAGTGATGGGTGTACTGTTTAGAGTTGTGAAGTTTTGTTCTGTCTCATTTGTGAATGCTTCCCAGTTAGCTCTTTTATAATTGGTGTATGTGTGTTTGTGGCTAGCTGGGGTGAGTCTGGTTTTGGTGGTGATAATGATCGGGAGGTGGTCAGAGCCTAAGGTTCTGACCACCCTCCAGGATGTTGTGGGGGCGAGTTCTGGGGAGCAAAAGGTGATGTCTGGAGATGATGGGTTATAGAGGGCTTGGTGAGGAATATGGGTATGTTGATGGATGTCGTTAAGGATGATGAGGTTATCGGTTTGGTTTTGTAGTACCAGCCCTCTGTCTGTGTCGGGGTTGTCGACAAACCAGGCCGACGTCTTGGCGTTGAAGTCACCACCCAGGATGATGTGTGGGGTGTGTGGGGTGTTTGTGATGTGTTGTAAGTGTGGTCTGTATTCATTTGGTACTGTAGGGGATGTTTGGGGAGGGATGTATGTGTTTATGATGGTTATGTTGGAGTTGTTGCCAGTGCGTAATTTAATTGACTGTATTTCTGTTGTGTTATCATTTGGGGGGAGGAGTGATTTGGTTTGTACACTGGTTACTATGTATGATATTTCTTTGTGTACCAGGGTGATGAGTCCACCGCCCCCGCCGACAGCCCGGTCTTGTCTGATGGTGGTGAAATTATGAAATGTGGGTGTTTTTTGTGTTGTGCGGAATTTTGTTTCTTGTAAGATGGCAATGTGTATGTTGTGTTGTTTGATGAAGTGTGAGAGTTCGTGTTTCTTTGTTGCCATCTATGTTCAGTTGAAGAATGTTAATGTTATGTGCACGATGTATGTTGGGTGCTGCTGCACGAGGATGGGGTGGGGGTGGGGGTGGGGGTGATGGGGTGGGTGGGGGTGGGGGTGGGGGTGGGGTGAGGGAGGGGCTGGGGGTTGGGATGGGTGAGGTGGGGGTGGGGATTGGGGAGCAGGAGATGGGGGTTGGAATGGATTAGGATGGGGTGTGGTGTGTTGAGTGGAGGATGTGGATGGTATGGGAAGGTTAGGTGGGTTAGGGAGGAGAGGTGGACGGGTTTTAGGGGGGGGAGTGGATGATATGGGAAGGTTAGGTGGGTTGGGGAGGAGAGGTGGACGGGTTTTAGGTGAGGGATTTGACTGGGAGAGGGAGGGGCATGAGGAACAGGTCCAGGTGTTTGTGTAGTGTTTCTTGGAGGCAAGTGTTGTGCAGGTGAAGTGGGTCCATTTCCCGCATGAATTGCAGAGAACTGAACCCTTAGTATGGGGACTCGAAGTAATGGGTTTTGAGCAAGTTGGACATATGTATGTGAACGTGGGTCCGGGGTTGCTCTCAATGTCTCCGGCTAGAAGAAGTCTTCGAGAAATGACAGCCGGAGAGTCATTTCTCGGTGTAGGAAAAACTGTGTGATGTGTGTGTGTGGTGTGAGAGGTGTGTAAATTCCCGGCGCGACCGAAGCCGCTCTTCCTCTTGGTTAACCCCATTAGTTTTCATATTTTATGACATTCGGCCCATTAGTTTGGCGATTTTAAGACATTTCACCCCATTTCGTTGTCAATATTAAGACTTTTCGTGTCATTTAGGCGTCGAGTTTTTCATGGCTAGCGATAGCGAGCCTGTACTTTTTGAGGAACCGGACTTCTACCAGGATGTTTTTCTATCGAAAAATGTACAAATTGATCTTGAAGGAGGGTGTTGGGGGGTGCTTTATATGCTTGATGGAGGTCTAGGGATGACACTAAATAAATCATAAACAAATATATAAATGAACAAATATTTCGCCCATCCCCCCTTAATGGGAATAATAATAATAATAATAATAATAATAAATGGACCGTTTGTTTGGTCATTCATTACTTTATTTCTTAGTTTCCTCACTAGACCTCCATCAAACTTAAAACAAAAAACTCTAGACCCCCCTTCAAGATAAATGTGTGCATGTTCGACGAGATGGGTTGGGTATGAGGGAGGATCTGATTGGTGTGGGCCAATCGGCGGTCTGCAGACCCCGTAATCTTGTGTCGATCTCTGACCGTTTTGGTGAGGTCAGTCCTCAAGGCATTAGTGAGTTGGGTCTATAATTTGGCCTTGTAATTTGGGTTGGGTGTGACAGGGGTTTCCTTGTGTGGGCCGATCGGCTTTCTGCAGACTCCCGTTTTCTTATGTTCTTATGTTTGTGCCATGAAATATATGCAAAAGGTTTTCGGATAATCTCGCCGAGGTATTCGCCGAACCATCGCTTAATTCGCCGAAGACGTCGCAGAACATACGCCGAGGATTCGTTCATCCTTCGCATTATTTCGCAATATTTTATTCAAATGTGACAGTTCTCGCCGATGTTATCGGCGAACCATCGCTCAATTTGCCGATGCCGTCGCATAATGTCGCCGATTATGTCGTACTCATCGGCGACATCGTCGCCGAGTGTAAACTTGTCAACGGTTTTTAACCGTCAAAATCGTTGACGTCGCACAAATTCGTTGCGAATTGACACGACTACGTCCTCGGCGACGAAAATCGTATGAAATCGCATCAGTGGGAAAGGGGCATTATCCCTTAAAGATCGGGGGCGGACTTAAGTCCGCCTCCAATTTGCAGCAAGTTAGGAGCATTATTTAGGCTTTTAAATGGTTAAAATCGAATGCAAATGGCCGGGAGCGCAGCGGGCCAGACAGCCGACTCCAAGGGCTTACCGCCGCCCATTAACTCAAGTTCCCTGTGTTCTCGAGAGGCTGGCAGTGTAGCCAGTAGTGAGCATAGCTGGGAAAAATATGCCGATATACGCTAAACTCCCATGTTACTAGTACCACTGTATGAGAACCACGGCTACGTAGTTCGTTCTGGTCTCATTTTGAAGCTTTTACCGCCTAGTTTTTTGCTGAATACATTTCTTTTCATGCAGATACTTGATTTATCATTCAGGAGGGTCTGAATATGCCCAAATAAGCCCAAAACTCCCCGCTAGACAAGGGTTAAGGCTCTGAACTTTCGCTTTCTTGCCATTTTAGTTTTGTTTTAATTGCTATATTGTTCCGTTCTATGGCGACTTCTTATTTGAATTATTACATCCGCCAGCGAAGTTGGACGGAGATCCGTTTGTCTAGTAACTCTAGTTGTTTGTTTGTTTGTCTGCAAACAAGATATCTCGCAAAATTATTAAACAAAGTTCACGAAATTTGGTGGGCAGATATGATATACAGTACACCAAGGAAGAAGTGATTCATTTTAGAAGGCGATTCGGATCATATCGCAATTGGTTAATTCGGTTCTCGGAGGGTGCAATAGGTGCATTTGTAATTTCTATATTGATATAGATCAGTCACTCAGGCCCTCCTTTTCTTTTCTGAACCTCGGGACTGTAATTCATGCGAGGCCCCGAGATTATCAAGCGAATCTTCGGGATGTTGGGCGCTTCATGTGTGCCGTACTAGAAGGTGACAGTGGAACTTCAAAGTGTTGGTTGCTTCCTTTCTGTCACACTGGATGCCGATATTTATACACGTTACATGATCTGACATGATCATCGTTCTCATGATCATCGTTCTCAGCACCTTCGAATATGGTCGGGCATCTTCTTTGCTAGGGGTTGGGGAGGATATAGGAGGTATTTTCTTGACGTATCGGTGTATGACGTATCGGTATCGCCAGAACAGCAGGGATGATCAGATTACCTCAGAAAAATCCCTGACATTTGGCGTGGACTCGATCTGAAGTCCATTTCCACCACCATATCCACTGAGCTATCGCCTCATCTCAGTCACTGCATCTTACTATTCCAACCAGGTTCGGGCAGTATAATTTACTGCATTGCACCCAAACAGGTCATGGAGCGAAATAATTTCGTTCTTTTAGAAAAATGTAAAAGGAATAGTCTATGCTTCTGCCCAGAATCAAGCCAAATCTGTTCTTCGACTTTCAAACACTCTTTCTACAATAATAAATGCACTGAACTATTCAACTCTAGCTCTTCCCAAGCTTTCTGGCATCTAGCCAAAAACCTCTCCAACAATTTTTCTTCCTCGCCTTTCTCTCCCCTTTTCCACTCTGATGGCACAACCATCACTTCTTCCTCTGACAAACCTGAAATCTTCGCTCAAACTTTCGCTAGAAACTCACCCTTGGATGATTCCGGTGCTATATCTCCCTCTCCACCCCCCTCTCTCCTACTTATGCCTAATATCCTAATCTCTTCTAAAGATGTACTTTCTACCCTCTCTGGGCTTGATACTAAGAAGGCGTATGGTCCGGATGGTGTTCCTCCTGCCGTACTAAAAAACTGTGCTTCCGTGCTGACTCCCTGGCTTGGCAAACTCTTTCGTCTCTGTCTCTCCTCTAACATCTTCCCTTCTTGCTGGAATTTGCTCTCATTCAGCCTGTCCCAAAGAAGGGTGACCACTCTCAACCTTCCAACTATCGTCCAATTGCTCTCATCTCTTGTATCTCTAAAGTTTTTGAAACTATTCTTACTTCCAAATTTCTTAAGCATTTATCTTCTCATAATCTACTATCAGATCGCCAGTATGACTTCCTAAGACCCTTAAGGAAGTCATACTGGCGATCTACTGGTCATCTTCTTTCATATCTTACTAACTCTTGGTCATCCTCCTTTTGGGACTTTGCTGAGACCTTTTCTATTGCGTTAGACATATTGAAGGCCTTCGATAGAGTCTGGCACAAATCTATAATATCTAAACTACCCTCCTTCAGTTTCTATCCCTCCATCTGTGCCTTTGTCTTTAATTTCCTTTCCGGTCGTTCCATAGCTGCGGTTGTGGACGACCATCGTTCACTTCCTCATCCTATCAACTCCGGTGTTCCTCAGGGATCTGTCCTATCTCCTATTATCTCTCTAATTTTCATAAATTATCTATTCTGTACCTCCAGTCCTATCCATTCATATGCAGACGACTCTACCTTACACTATTCAATTAGTTTCCTAAAACACTCCAACCAGCAATCCCTCAAAAGCAAACGTAATGAAACCATAGAACACTTATCTTCTGATCTAACTTCCATCTCCAATGAGGGAAAACCGTACTAAAAATCCAGATGGCGCTGGGGGTCTTATTCAAATGACTATCGTGTGTGATACACCATTGAGGTGTTTTGATGGTTTTCGTGATTTAAGAGGTTACAGTTCTCAACTATCTATGACACATAGTTGTGTAGTATATTTTTACTAGATTCATAATATGATGGTTATATACTCGTTAATGCAGTGAATATATAATAATTAACATAATTTGATACATAAATATCAGCTTATTGAACAAGAAATTTAGTTTCATCTAATGTGGTGTGATAGGCTGGGCGAAATTTTAATACTCATTGAAGTATTGTATTTACTTCCATTTTAGTTACTAACAAATACGTGTTTCAGTAGAAATTGGCTGAACATACGGTATTATATTCTGTAGCTGTAGAATTTGGCAGGTTGAATGTCTGCGCCTGCGCACTATAGTTTCTTTCCTACAAAACAAGCTATCGTGCGCTTTTAAGTTACCAATTTATAATCCACTATCAAATCGGGCAGCTAAATATGTTACCGGCTATATTTCTTATTAGACCAGTGACAGGAAATCAATCAATGTGAATCAGAATGTCATAGAACACAGAGGCAGCAAATTACATACGTGGAGATGCAGGAAATTCGAAAAAGATGATGACAATTTTTTTTACAACACTGCCTTTTCCACGGGCGACTGTTTAGGTCGTCAGCTGACCGCGGCGGGATATACGTACACAGTGTTGCCAAGGTCTTCTTTTGTTCGCACCATTGGGCTAGTTAGGATTCGTTCAGAAGCGTAGATTTGCGAGTTTCCATTTCAAACGATAGTATATTCTTGATTTACAGTGTGATGGGGTGGATAGCCTCTGAAGTATTATCCTAACTAACTAACATTGAGGAAAACGGAATTGGGATGGTTCTATATACTATTAACACCTTACGAGCGGCCTATGCGGTTTATTTATATGTACCGCCCAGCGGGGTGTTTTTAGCCAAAATAGGGTTGTTTACGTGATCATTTTCATGCCTAAATAAGACCCAGAACGTAAAACAAGTATCTATCCCTGAAAGGGCATAAACAGAGCTTTCGAATGACACCATAACGATCCTTTTATGATGGCTAGTTTTCTTGCAATAACCGTGCAACGCGAGTGCAAAAAGCATGTAATTAGGCACTTTCCCCATACAATTCCGTATATAGCGAGTGGGAGAGGGAGGGAGGAGGTGGGATTCGTGTCAGTAGGTTCGCCGCGGTGGTCTGGAGCAGTCATACGCTCGCTACTCTCCTGCCACCACTTGTCTCTCTCTCTCAGCAACATTACGTGCTGAAATTGCCACACGACCTATGTCGAGCGCCGCCACATAGTCCAGCTTTATTTAACTCGACTTATGTTGCTCGCCGACAGTTAAGGGTTAAAGTTGTAGAGGTGTCGAGTGTTGAGTAGCCTATAGCTAGGCTACATTTCATACAAACGTTCATCATGGCTTTCTGTTGGTTGTACTATACATGTATGGTAGCCTATGTGGTGGTGACTGCATAGCCTAATTAAGTGATTGTTTGTGAGGGGGGATTGGGACATTGATGCAGATTTGATGAGTGCATGATTGTGATAATAATGTATGTGGTATTTCATTAATATTTAAATAATGTGACACGTAGGCCACTACTCATACAGTAGGCTATATGGGACTAGGCCTAGTTATATTTGGGGAACTCATAGTATCATGCATGCATGGCTGTTAAAGATAAACATATCAGAAAATGTGTGATAGGATTAAAATAGCTGAAAGTGTCTGTTGTGCGGTATTAAGTGATTGGGCTACTTTTGGGCGAGTTTGGAGATGTGATGTGCGCTGGCAACCTTGGAATACACACACACACACGCACGCACGACACAATCTATAACTGAACATTTTACCTTTATTAAGACTATAATCCACATTATATTAAGATTTCCATCTGTGAGAAACAATATCTACCACCATTACTGCTAATGTGCACATAGATGCACAACTAATGTCAAATTTAACAAAGTAAGTTAAGTGGGGAAGAGATGTTTACTGTCCGAGAAGTTTCGTATAATGACTATTATGGGTAGCGAACACTGGCATCAATTTATTATGCGCTTGCCAGATCTGAAACTAGTTTATAATTGTATAATCTAATATCCAGTAAAGTGGCTAATGACGATTATTTTATAAGTTCACCTCGAGTTTGTATACATATCATTTTAATTTTAGGACATGGATACCTATCTATTAAAATATTAACAGGACTATTTTTCGAATGACTGCCATGTGTTTTTGTGGGCCTAATCAAATATGTTTTATTAATCATAAATACTTTGTATATTGGACAATGTACTGAATAGAATGTTAGAGTAATATGTCTGTAACATTCATGACTATAGAAATCCAGTGATATTTTGATGACTCTGATTTAAAAAACTCAATTCACTCGATGGCAACAAATTTAGGTTGGTGCGAACCAAAGGCGGGAAAAATAGCAGACAAATTTTGTATTGTCCCCCATTGGGGCAGAGAAAACTTTGTTGCCTTTAACCCTTTATTGGCGGCGCGCAACTTATGTCGTGCGAAAGAAATTTGGACTAAGTGGCGGTTCACAACTTATGCCTGTGCCATTTTCAGCACGTAATGTTGCAGAGAGAGAGAGCTGAGCGGTGTGAGGAGCGTAGTAAGGCTATGACCGTCGCACAGCACCGCGGTGGGCCAACTGAAGTGAAAACCACCCTTCCTTCCCCCCTCACACTCGCTACACAGGGAATTATGTAGGGAAAGTACCTAATTACATGGTTTTTGCACTCGTGGTGCGCGATCGTTGCAAGAAAACTATTGGTCGTACAAGGGTGGTTGAGGTGTCATTGGAAAGCTCTGTTTATGCCCTTTCAGGGATAGATACTTGTTTTACGCTCTGGGTCTTATTTAGGCATGAAAATGATCATGTAAACAACCCTATTTATGGTAAAAACACCCCGCTGGGCGGTACATATAAATTACCGCCTAGGCCGCTCGTTAGGTGTTAATGCTTCCAAAAGCCAATTTCTCCAGCTACATACCCGCCGTGAACTCCCAGCGGACTTTCCCTTATTCTTTAACAATACAAAAATTAACCCATCATCTTCTCTCAGTATTCTTGGTGTCTCTTTTTCTTCTGCTCTCTCTTGGAAGGACCATATTACCAGTCTTGCTAAGGCGGCCTCCCAGAAGCTGGGTGTGCTCAACTGCCTCAAGGGGTTCTTTACCACTGCTCGGCTTCTTGCTCTGTAGAGGGGCACAGTGCGTCCTTGTATTGAGTATTGTTCACATGTGTGGAGAGGATCCTCTCACACAGCCCTTCTAGACAAATTAGAAAGGAAAGCCTTTCGTATCATTTACTCCCGTCCACTCACCGACTCTCTGCAATCTCTCTCTATTCGCCACAATGTTGCATCTCTCTCACAATTCTATCGCTACTACAATAATCAGTATTTCTCAGAGCTCTCTCAGTGCATACCACCACCTCTATAAAGGGTACATAGTAACCTTCTTGCAACACAATCCCACCCCTACTCTGTACAACTCTCCATCTCAAGAGTGAAACGTTACTCCCAATCATTCTTTTATTCAACAGCTGAGCTCTGGAACTCTCTCCCTGAATCCATAATTCCCTCATCCTTTGACTAAAATTGTTTCAAACTCCGTGTGTCAAGACCTTTTGGCTCGAAGGTTCCTTGATTTTGGCCCTGTCACTCTTTTAACTCTGAGGGAGGCACTCGTCACAGGCAGTTTTGCCTTGTGTCTCCCTCATCCTCATCCACAATTTATAACTACAATTACAACATTCCCTAATGATTTTGTATTGTAATTTATGCATAATTGTTGTGTAATATTCGTTCAGATGTTCCTAATTGTAATAAAGTATATTATGTGCCGGTTCTAAATTTACTTAACGTGATGCTAATTATTGTGTCTAAGCCCTCCCCCCCCCCCCCACTCTCTCTTTCTCTCTCTCCAATGCTCTTTTATACCTTAATTGATGTTTCATCTTTGACTAAGCGTCAACATGGCGAGACATCAGAGAGAGAGCGAGAGAGAGAGAGAGATTCCTAGTCTTCAATTAGGAATACTTTATGAGGGAGCTGAAGTAGGAGGCAGGGAAGGAAGGAAGGAAAAAAGGAAGGAAGGAAGGAAGAGAGGGAGAGGGGAGGGAGGGAGGGAGAGAGGAGGGAGAGAGGGAGGAAGGAAGGAAAGGAGGAAGGAAGGAAGTAAAGGAAGGAAGGACAGAAGGAAGTAAGTAAAGGAAGTGAGGAAGGAAGGAAGGAAGTAAAGGAAGGAAGGAAGGAATGAAGTAAGGGAGAGGAGAAAGGAAGGAAGGGGGAAAGGAAGGAAGGGAGGAAGGAAGGAAGGAAGGAAGGAAGGAAGGAAGGAAGGAAGGAAGCAAGTGAGGAAGGAAGGAAGGAAGGAAGGAAGGATGGGACAGGTACTGAAAGGATTAAACATGTATATTACTACCAAAATCAGTGGATATATCTGGGACATTTATGTCCTCGCCACACACATGAACAAATTGCATTCCCTTATTCAAAATTATAAAATATTAATAGTATATAGGTTTGATTCCCGGAGGGATGTAAAGAAAACCTAATATTTAGTAGAGGCCCCGGAATCATTGACGATGTTGCCTATTATTATAATAGTCTCCATTCAACACCTATGTTGGCCGTTTGAATCAGCCGCCGCGGGGAATAAACAAGAGTCATCTTCATAAGTGCAACGCTACTTCTCTTATGGTGTCGTCATAGATCGGGTACCTACTACGATAAAACTTTCGTAAAAAATAAGAGAAGAAAAAGAAAAAAACTTTTAATACTTAAATACTGTTATAAACATGCTTCCCACATTCGGCGGATTTCTTGCGTTGTGGCTTCTTGCCGCTTCTCGCCAAGCTCATCATTCTCCCTTCACTGATATATCAAGATAAAACTCCAGATATCAAGCAAATGGGAAGGGGATGGTTGGGAGGGCCCTCATTGTCAATGATTCCAGGGCCCCTACTAAATATTAGGTTTTCTTTACTTCCCTCCGGGAATCAAACCTATAATTTAATAGTGGCCCCTCCATCATTGACAATGTTGCCTGAATTCCCAAAACTGGAGGGGGACATTCGCAACAATATCTGAACCTCCGTTACCGCAAGGTAAAGTCCAGAATTCGTTCAACAGAATAAGTCATTTTATTGTTTACATACAATATAGAAAAATACAAAATTGAAAGAGTGTGAGCAGTGCATTGCTTCGAAGAAGTCCTGCTCCATACTTAGGGCCTCTTACATGAGGTCCTGTTGTACAATGTGATAATAACAGCTAATACAAAACTGTTATCACTCTCCTCAGATTCTAAACTGAGAATAGTTTATCCTCTGTGAAATCACGATGTCACTTGACTATAGGTGATCACTCACCAACTATCTAGTTGCAACTTAAGATAGAAACACTTTTACATACATAAAAACAAATTTTACTAACTTTAAAAGCTTGGTTCATAATTTTAATTGATCTCTGACCAAGTATTCTAAAATAATGATAGCTTCACTTAAACCTAAAAATTATAAACACTTGAGCTTCTAGCTCGTAAAGCATGACTGGGCTCTGCCCCGGCGGGATCCGCACCTGGCTTGCCCTGCTTGACCGTGTACTCTGGCGGAGGGAGCTACATCCCGATGTACTTGGATACCTGTGTCTTCCGGCGGAGGGGGTTATCCCTTCCAGTGTACTGGGATACACATATCCTCCCCCCCCCTTTTGTTCGCCCAGAATGGGTGTCACTTATCTCAGTACAAAAAACTCTAAAGCCATGAATACCTAAAACAACTATTAGTGAAGAGAGAGAGATCGGGACCGGTGTGCACGTATACCAGGAAATGAAATTTTTTACTCGAAGATCTAAAATAAAAAAAAATAAAAATAAATAAAAAACATTTCAGGGATCGAGGTAACTCTCTTTTCATGGGTAAAATAAACAGCTCGTAGAACAAAACAAGAGCTGGCATATATCTAAGGTTACTAAACTTATCTTCCGAGTCCTTTTGCACCGGAGGACCAGAACGCTATGCTGGGTAATACGCCGGGGGAGCTTTAAAAGTTAATAGTTTCACTCGAGCAAGCTCGATTCGAAGGACCAACTCGTCGGCAGATATTGGCCGGCGCGGAGTGTGCTCCCTCGGCGTAAGACCACGAACTTAACTTTTTATGCATAAAACAGTTTAATGCGAATAACCATAAGGACATTGTGCTTTGAAGGGAAAAAACTCGGTAAGCCGACACGGCATAGGCAAGCGTAACTCAGGAATTGTCGAACTTTTGTGTAGCAAGTCCTATCGTAGAGAAAACTTTTAGATGGTGCCTCTCAACAAGTCTCATCGTAGAGAAAACCTGAGGTGGTTCTACCCTACTCTGATGGAGTTAATCTGATGGTCATTAGGCTTACAAGTCTCTACCCGTCCTGGCGGGATCAATTTCTGCCGAGGACCAAATTGGGATTGATTGGCAAGGAAGGGCAGCCGCTTAGGTCAAGTCTATTCAATCCCGATCTGTTTCCGCCGAGGACCTTGCTTGACTTTACTGGTAACGAAGAAAGGCTGCTTAGGACCAGTCTGAAAATCCCGGCAGACCGAGGGTGAGCTGAGAGTGGGTCGACGTATTAGTGGCCCTACTTAGCCGCAGGGGAGACAGGGTATGTCTAGCCTAGTCCGGACAAGTGGAATTAGGACGCCCTTCTATTCCGAGGCAACTGATCAGCAATGTGAGCGGGGAGGTAACTGAAGCTATTTACTCATGGGAATCTGAGGCGGAAAAACTAGCCGCCGTCCGTTAAGGGGTTTCCTACGCACCCGCCTTCCCAAGGAGAGGAATTAACAATCTTACTCGCACCTATCCCAAGGAGAGGGGGAGTCCTAAAACCTCTTTTATCAAACAATACGACTTGGCCGAATTTTGATATTATGACAAACTGAGAACAGCTGGGAAATCACAATCCTGGGAGTGAGCTACGCCTGCCTTTGACGGTCAGAAGAATACACATTTATATGGAGACCACACTACCTGGCAGGTATTGAGAGCACACGAGGGAATGGGTTCTGAAATCCACTTTCCAGTCGGCTCCCTGTCTCGCCGGACCTTACTCATTAATGTAACTCTACCTTACAAGGTCCTCATTCCGCCGTGGGTCGGAAGATGTCAGGGAAATAAGTAAAATGTGGTACTTAAGACAAATGAGCATCTCGTTACAATAGGAAAACCATCTGGTTGTACTTGTATGTTGAGTAACAGAGGAGACTAAACACCCATTACCTAGTAGGAAAAACTTAATTGCCTAGGCAGAAAAACTACGTCCCGGTGCACAGAGCGGGCTAGGCATTACCTACTAGCTTAGAAACTCAAACAATAATCCCCTTAGTGGGGTAACAAGGTTAGGATGGCCAAAATTTCTGCCGATTACTCTACGACCACTGGCAAGACATAGAGGATGGCCGGCCACTGGCAGACCTCTACCGGCCCTTGGCTATGAGGTATCTGCCTCTGAAGGAAGTCTTTGTTTAGTTAGAACAGCCGCGGCATGTATATACACCGAGGCCTGTTGACAAACCTTCTCATTAGTGTTCCGCCTTTATTTTGTCCGGTCATCAAGGAGAGCGCTCACCTTAATTCTGGGTGCCGGGTAAGACATTGCATAGCCTCCCGTATACCGACCGTTATGCACTCGAGGATGCAGCCCAAATATGCAGAAGAAAAATACTTTGGCGCAGCCAAGGCGCGGTAACACAGTCTCCTATCTCGAACCCCTGTGCCCAGCTTGGCTTAGAGGGGGAGGCAAGATTACATGATGCAGCTTTCTTAGGACAGAAATGTTGGGTCTAAAAGATAACTTTTTGTGGTGAGGCTCCGGTAAAACGTTCACCGATCGCCGGCCATCCAGTGTATGCTGAACTTAGGGATAATTATTGGGGTGTACCTTTGTTAGCCTGAATCATCACCCGAACATCTCTCAGTGTTTGTTCATTAATTGGAGTCGCTGTTAATATAGGAGAGTAGAGAACTCTATAATAAGCGTTACTAGGTAGCCCCTGCACCATACTGAGTTTGAGTAGCTGACTCGCCCTGACTGCCTCAAATAAGGCGGTTCTTATGTCTGACAATGATGAGCCGGAAAAGGGAGGAGGTATTGTTGACAAGCTTTCACTATGTCCGTCCTCTGACGAGGAGGTTTCGATACTGGTTGGGCAATGGCCTGGGCTGTATTCCTGGTTAGGAGACAGCCGATAAATTTTCGATGGGCATTATCTCTGACCAGGAACTCTCTCTGGAGGTCAATGGGGTCAGGAATTCGAAAAGGAACCGGAAAATCCGTAGCTACCAATTGAGGTACTATGAACAATAGAAAATAGCTCTGGGCACTCCGCCGGGTTCTTGCTTAAGCCAGTCAAACTCAGTACTTGGCGGCGGCGAACGGGAAGGGGTATTAGAAGTAATATCAATAGAACATTGTTGGAGCTCCTGATCCCCCACCACCCAAGGGCCATATCCCACCTCACCCAGATTCAATTCCCTCTGGTCCTGAGGAGGATTGCATCTATGAAACTTTTGACCATACTGAATGGAATGGCAGCCATTGATGTCGCAACATTGAGAGCAAACAGGGCAAATAAGCACAACTGGATCAGGGGGGGCCTGACTGTAGGGTCTGGTATAGCCTGAACTAGTATGTCTAACACTTTCCCTAATGCATCTTTTGCCCTAAAAACATTGCACCTGTTTACTTCTATCGACCACTCCTGGGACACTGGGACCTCCCCTTGCGTTGACCTGTGCCCATCGCCTCTAGTCACCGTGGTAACAGGGAGCCAAAGCCTCCCTGGTGCCTTCTGAGCTTGAGACTGGTTACTTAATTCTGCCCGGACTCGCGGCGGTAGAGGTAATTTTGATGGTTCGTCTAGAACTGGCGGGCAAGCCGCCGGCTGTCGATGAGCTTTGAGCGAAAACTGAGATGGAGGCTGTTGGCCAGAACTCAGTCTATCATCTTTACCTTGGTCATTAGACAGTGAGCCAGAATCAGTGTCCTTCCTACTCCCTGAAGACACCGAAGTGCCAGATAAGAGCTTATTTGATTGAAAAGAACTCCTACACATTGCCGACAGTGATTCATTCCCTTGTCGGGATTGCAACTGACCGTCCATCGTTAAACCTTGTCCCGGCCTACCAGTGGCGGAGAAAGTTACGTTAGAGGACTGCGGGAACCAGGAAACATCAGAGTCTGTTCTAACATTAATTTTGGCCGGCGACAAAGGGCGGATGGACACTTGTTCTGGCCATGACCCAGGTGTGGAAACAGAGTTACTTTCGAGAGAGTAGGCACAGGTTGACCCGGCGGAGGTCCCGTTGCCGCCGGAGGGGCTACTTGGCGTCTTATGGCACATTATTGCATGACCCTATGCAGCAAATCATCCAATTGTTTGGACGTAGCACATGGAGGTTTTGGTCGTTTGAGAGGCTTTGGCCGGTTTCCCTCTGTCTGTCGTTCCTCTACTTGTACCTTCGAACTTGTGTTTAGCATCTTACTACCACTAGGTTGAGATGTTAAGTCTGAACTATGTGTCGGAGAATCCTGGTCTCGGGACCTCGGCGGGATAATTGGTACTTGAGGCGGTTGAAGAACTGTGCCGCTTGGTACTGTGTTCCTAATGGGTGGCCTTACGGTCTGCCCTTTTGTAACTTGGTCTAAAACAGTGTCAGACTCTACTGTCGTGGCCACCTCTAGTGTGGTAAAAGATGGAGGATTACCTGCCTGTATCACCTTAGCCTGAGGGCGAACACCGTCCTTGTTGGTAGAGTTCGGAGCCTCCGGCGTCGGGGACAACTCCTGGCCCTGAAAGTCACTGGTATCCAACACAAGTCTAGAACCCTGGCTTCTAACCGTAACTGATTTTCTAACCCTCATCGCAGACCGCGGTCGATCGGCATCTGTCGCGATGAGACCGGGGAAAACCACCGGCGTCGCCGCGGCGGACGTCAATGCTACCGGTTGCTGCTCCGTTTGACAAACTTGCGAGCTAGAGTTAAGGCTGTCTAAAGTTACCCTCTCCCTGCGCCGAGAGCTATATAGTTTTCGTATCTTGTCCGGCAGGAACTCCACGCTGGAAGACCTCTGGCTCAGGCCTTCAGGAGGTAATGGTTGGGATGGAGAGAGACATTCTGGCGACACCGAGCGACTCCTCTTGTAGTGGGGAGGGGAGCTCTGTATGGAGGTCGTAGACGAATGGGGGGAGGCCATGTTCATGCATGATACCGGAGGGTTCTGTGTCTGAGCAATTGGGGCGGATTCGAAAGAATATAGTTTAACTATTCTTCACAATTCAGCATTATCGCAGTATAACTCAACGTCTGCTACTCTAGACACGTAAGCTGCGAATTTGTTCTTTATTTCAATGAGTGTTAATAGACATGACACATCCTGGCTTGCTAGCCATTCCTCAAATAAGTCTGAACACACTGGGCATGTCCGAGATGACCATCAAAAAGAGGATCTGTCTAGACACCTTACACACCGTATACATAGCCTGTGTGCTGCGACAGGTACTAGGAGACACATCGGCGTCGAACAAATGGAAAACAGAGGCATGATAACAGTCTCCCCTCCCCAGCGGGAACCACTCATCCGTAGCTGGCCGGACTGTAGAAGGGATCTAGAAATAGAAAATTTCCAGGAATCAATGCTCATAAGGATAACCTGAGAGATTTTAACATCCTATACTCCCGGCGCCAGAACAAGGGTAGGCCACCGCCTCAATCCCTGTTCTGATCCCTAAGAGATTCTTTAGAGTCTCCCTCCTCACGCCATTTTCAATCATAAGGAGGGGGCTCTACATCGGGTTGCCAACCTGTGACATGGGTCATAGATTCGAAACCCACACCAACTCAGCGGTTAACTGCGTGCCATTACATACAATTGCAAGCAGCCGCCGGTAAGTTTACTCACTGAGCCGCCGCATGACGGGGTAAACTGGTATGCTTAAACGGCTCGCCGAGACTCGTATCAAAGATACGTATCCTTCCGCCGGACATGCAGAACCGGCGTCAGGATAGGTAGTGGCACACTACCATATATACAAAATATAACAGGGGGGGAAAAGACAAGAGGACCAGACCACATGCCGGCACAGCGGCCACAGACCTCCGGCCGCAGACAGAAGGACCGGCGGGTCAAAAACAAGGACAATGCTCAGCTACACGCACCAGCCTGAGAGAAAACCTTCCTCTAAACCCAAAACACCCCTGCAACAAGGACGTCTCCTTGAGCTCCCTGAAAGTGGGCAACACTAACGCACGGGAGAACAAGAAAAGGGGCACAGAATATATCACATACAGATAAAAAACGTACATCCCTAACTAAAAAAAGAGTCCCTAAAGGCTTTATCACGAGGCAAAGACTCTTCACGCAGAATAACACTTACTCTGAAGACCACCTCGAGCAGCACGAAGCAGGTGAAGCCCCTGCACGGGGCCTCTAAGCAGGCTCGAATGCCTGAAGATCCCACACCACGTGTGACAATCCTTGCACTGGCGCGCCTGCACAATGAAAAAAGACAAGGCCCCTAGGCCGAAAACACTTGACTGTAGAACAGCTCGTGAAGATAAAATGCCTCCTAACTAAGGAGAAGCATAAACTATGGCGCAAAATAAGAGCCACGAGTAAACACCCAAGTGGCGTCAGTCTTGAACACATGCTAGCGCCTGAAATATACCCTAATTTAACACTTACTGCGGGGAAACCATAGCACAACCCGTGCTAGTTAATCTAAACCTTGTTCACTACAACTCAGATATATACAAATGAGCAAAGACTCACTAGAAGAGAGCGAACGTCGAATGAAGCAGAGCTCGGGGCACACGTGTTGACAGGTTGCCCGTGGGGAAGAGAAGGGAGAATGATGGGCTTGGCGAGAAGCGGCAAGAAGCCACAACGCAAGAAATCCACCGAATGTTGTAAGCGTGTTTATAACAGTATTTAAGTATTAAACAAAAATATTTTTCTTCTCTTATTTTTTACGAAAGATTTTTCGTAGTGGGTACCCGATCTATGACGACACCATAAGAGAAGTAGTGTTGCACTTATGAAGATGACTCTTGTTTCTTCCCCGCGGCGGCTGATCCAAACGGCCAACATGGTGTTGAATGGAGACTATTATACTAATAGTCAACATCGTCAACGATGGAGGGGCCACTATTAAATTCTAATATGTTGGAGACATTCTCAGTAATTTTTTCTTTATGCTGCAACAATGAATATCGTACGTAATAAATGTGTCGTGAACAAATATATAGCTGAATAATCGTAATCAATATTTTGTTAACGCTCTCAGGATACAAAAATACGTTTAATTTTTATTTTCTGGGTATTATTTGACGTATTTATTTAGATTATGAAGGATTTATGGAAGTCAGAGGGTTATTTGAGCCTTTTTCATTCTCAACATTCCCATAAATCCTTCCTAAGCTGTACAGATCCGCCTAAGGTTAGCCAGAATAAATTATCACAGTGCATCACAATCCTCTGTTGGTTAAACATTAAAACATTGTGAAATTTGGATGTTTTATTTACCAAAATATTTGCTGTAATGCGAGCATGGTTGCAAGATTGGGTAACACAAACCAATTAAGAGAGAGAGAGAGAGACAGTGAGAATGTTTCTGAGTGTGTGTGTGTGTGTGTGTGTGTGTGTGTGTGTGAGAGAGTGAGAGAGAGAGAGTGTGTTTGTGTGTATGGGTGTGTGTGTGTGTGTGTGTGATAGAGTGAGAGAGAGATAGCAAGAGAGCCGTTCGTTCAAGAGACTATCAGATTAAGTAGAAAAATAAATAAAAAGATAAAAAAAGAGAAAGAGAGAAAGGGGTACATACAGTACACGGAGAACTAAAGTCAAAGGTTACTTGCACACATCCTTTGTTCTGTGGGAACAAGGCCCACTGCAATCATCTTAAGAAAAAATAGGTGGGGGGGAGAGAGAGAGAGATATATATATATATGTACATCGATTTACATATATACACTGGCCACGCAGATCTTACGATCCCTGCGAGGTGACCAGGACTTTATTATAGTGGAGATAGCAACCCTAAGAAAAAGTGGAAGGCAAGGATTTCAAATTTCTCTCTCCACCCTCCGCTCCTGCCGACAATTTGCCGTATATGAAAACAATTAGAATTGAATAACCTTGCAGGGCTTGGGAATCGCCTGAAGGAATTTATATAATAATTAGAAATGGAAAGGAAATGCTATGCCTTCCTTTACCTTTTTTCTGCTTTCGTCAACTGAAAACAGTGTATATTTCTGAGAGAGAGAGAATGTTGAAAAATGTCTTACAAAGGAATGGGACAAACGGAAAACATAAATTACGCCGATACTGGTGGGGAAACTGAAAATGTATCATGCGTGTATGAACAGGTGACTATTTGAGAGGAAAGTGGACAGACAAGATATTTCATACTAGCTACATTTAGACGGTTTTATAAAGCTTGGTAAGGATATATGGTAGCTAAAAGGATACATAGAGATATTTTGTAGCCTGTTAATTGGTAGACATCCCTCCTTAGCTGAATATAATTGTCTAATAGTGGTCAGAATAGAATGAAAAGGAAGTCATCGGTACAGAAAGGGTTAACAGTACGACCATATCAAACAATAATACATTGAATATTTATAGTTTAAAGGTGAGGAAGTAAACAGAAAAAACAATAATGTAGATTGAAAAATAATAGTAAGTTCAAGAGAGATAATAAGGTAAACAACAATTATAAACAATAGGAGAAGTAAAATATAAGATATGTAAAGCTTTATTAGAGAACTAAGATAAGTAAAGAAAACAGTAGACTGGCAGAAATGGAACAGGATGTAAAACAGTTTGCTAATACGAAGGTATAATAGCATCAGAATAACAGTACACCGAAGGGAGATGTAAACAATGCGACATGGAATGAAGACAACAATAATATTATTATTATGAGAATGGATACATAAAAGTAAGCCAAAACAAAGAAAACAAGTGGACTTGCAAAATAAGGCCCGAAATCAGCAAGCACGGGAAAAGTTAAAAAAGAACAAAAGTAGCCTAAGCAACAGACCAAACGAGCAACAGAGGGAAAGAGGGGGAGATTGTAGAGAAAAATTAACACCTGGGGTAAAAATGGCTAGGGTGGCTGATGGTGCGTAAAGTGGATGGCCAAGCGTATAACTTAACTCGGGAGTATAACTCAACCTCTGCTGTACCGGCAACGGCTTTTTCATTATATGCTAGCTACTGTATATTTAAGCGATGTTATGCAGTTTAAGAAAGATCTGTGGTAGTAAGAAGGGTTGTTGTCGTTGTCAACAACAAAGTAAGAAAGGTTAAGTGAGATAGCTCGAATCCTGTTAATTGTTTGAGGCCCTTTTAAGACTGAATGAAATCGTTTACTAGTAGCCAGAATAAAGTTAAAAGGACGGCACCGGTACTGACTGGGTTAATGACATGTGTCCAGTTTATTAAGTGAGTTTTGAAAGTACAAATGTTGATGTTTCCTATCTGCCCACCAAATATTGTGGACATCTCTGGATCGCCTACTATATTGAATCATTATTTCCTTGGCACTTAACCCAGCTTCCCACCAAAGTTTATGAAAGTCGGTTTATAGAGTATGTGATCTCTGCCCACTTATAGTCTACCTAAAGGACTCAAAGGGATACATACGATACAAAAAAAAAACAAAAAAAAAACATAACTTATGTATTATTTTCAACTGCATAAAATCGTCAAATTTTAATAATTTTATTTTAGTAAGCGTTATTTCCACATAGCGATTTTGATTAGTTATTTTACCCTTATCTTGTATCGTCCCAGTTTTGGTTTGCTTAGTTTGCAAGTATTACATTTAAAAAAAGAATAAGCTTTAAAAATACGTCATTGTGCTGAAGGGGTTATTATAGACCAATTACATAGACCAAATGATGTCACATATCAAATAAAATACCCAACAACATCAATGTAAATCCAAATTATCACTACACAAACAATGGTATGTATGAATGTATAAATGAATGTATGTATGTATGTATGTATATACAGTATGTATGTATGTATGCAAATTATGGTACCAATAACAAAATCCCGGAAATAAACTCTCGAATGACTGCTTTAAGGGGGAGTGTTTTTTTCTGGACCCCGTTTTCCCTCATAAGTTTTCCCCATAAGTTTGGAGATTTTAAGACCTCTTGCCCCATTTCTTTTTCAATTTTAAAACCCTTCGTGGTATTTAGGAGTCGATTTGTTCTTGGTGAGCAATAGCAAGCGTGCAGCGGAAGAGTAATCGGTCTTCGGCTTGGACATTTCTTTACCGAAAAATGCACTAATATATCTCGAAGGAGGGGGGGGGGGGGTCTTGTATTTATTTAAGTTGCTTGGAGATCTAGGGAGGAAACTGTGCAAAATAAATAATAAAATACATAAATCAATCAATTCATAAATATATAAATAAATAATAATTACACATAGAATTGTCCTTTACCAGTATGCTACCCGGATAATCAATGTAAAAAAGGTATCTTCAAGTCACGACGTTGAGTCAGAAATCAACGTATGCAGTATATACGATAAAGAAATAGAACACAATACGAGAACATATAAAACTGAAACCAATGTCACACGAGCCGTACTGTTATCGGCAATTGTCGATGAGCAAGTATTTTCTCGTAATAATTTGAGGCGACTTTGCTTTGACATCGGGAATTAGACTGAAGGTAGACTATGTTAGAAACTGAATAATAATAAAACTTGAATTTCAAAGCTGCCAGACTACTATTGCTATACAAAGTGACGGGAAAAGCGCTCGTGTGCCATGTCTTTAAGGGGAGGCAGACCGCTTTTCTGGACCCCCTTCTCCCTAATGTTTAGCCCCACTAGTTTTGAGATTATAAGACGTTCGGCCTATTAGTTTGGCGATTTTAACACCTTTAGCCCCATTCCGTTGTCAATTTTAAGACCTTTCGCGCCATTTAGGTGTCGATTATTTCCTGGCGAGCGATAGCGAGCCTGTAATTTTAAGAGGAACCGGCCTTTGGCCGGGAATTTTTTCTACCGAAAAATTTAAAAATTTATCTTGAAGGGGGTCTAGGGGGTGTTTTTCTAAGCTTGGTGGAGGTCTAGGGAGGGAACTAAAAACATATTAGAATAAATGAATTAATAGACCAAACAAACGGTCAGTCTCCCCTTAAGTGGATAATGAGCGACTAAAACAGAAATTGATAAATATCACAACAATACAAACACAAAAACAGACATTAAGAACCATTAAGTTTTTAAGAGATACTAAAACATTGATGTTAATACAGTATACAGTACACAGCATATATATATATATATATACAGTATATATATATATATATATATATATATATATATATATATATATATATATATATATATATATATATATATATATATATATATATATATATATATATATATATATATATATATATATATATATATACAATATATAATATATTAATATATATATATTTTATTATATA
Source organism: Paralithodes platypus (assembly GCA_032716605.1). NCBI lineage: Eukaryota > Metazoa > Arthropoda > Malacostraca > Decapoda > Lithodidae > Paralithodes > Paralithodes platypus. The sequence continues at coordinate 15,140,027 of CM064510.1, read as the reverse complement.
TATAATATATCTATATATATATATATATATATATATATAAGCTTTATATATTTTAGAATAGGTGATATTCTTAAATGCACTCAACCACGCTATCGTTAGAGGGATAATTGAAAGTTAATTGATATATACCTTACCCCTTTGATTTCCAGAGAGGCTCCAAAGTTGAATACAATTGTTTAATGTTAGCCATAATTAACTGTCAAAACACGTCATAATCCTCAAGGGGTTAAGTCTCTGACCAAAAGTGGAATGAAACAAAGGGTTTATTTATTGGTCGATTTATCTATTTATATAAATGATGTATTTATTTATTTATTTATTTATCTATTTATTGTGTGTGTGGTTTTTTTCCCTCCCGAAACCTCTATCAAGCTTAAAAGAACATCCCCAAGATTCCCCTTCTAGATAAATGTGTACATTTTTCGCTAGAAATGACCCGGCTTTTGGTTCAGAATAAATTGCAGGCTCGCTATCGATCACTAGGAAAATGATCGACACCTAAATAGCTTGAATGATCTTAATATTGACAAAGAAATGGAATGAAAGGTCTTAAAATCGCCAAAGTAATAGAGCAAACGTCTTAACAAACGTGCGAAACATGAGGGAGAAGGGGGACCAGAAAAAACCCATCCCCCCTTTTAAGATCCACGACCTCTAAAATAAGAACTAAGTGAATATATTTTAGTTACCTTCCTTTACTTGTCAAAAATGTTTAATAGGATTATTTTGAAGTACATAAATTACAGGCGTTGGTTAGAGAAACAGTAGGGGACAAGTTATTCTGGAAATGTATAAAGGCAGGGGACTAGGAATCCTCCTACCCTTGTATAATTCTCGTACTCGAAAGTGATCCCGGACCCTGAGAATAGGAACTGTAAATGTTGTTTCTGTTCGGGCTCTGTCTTCTGTCAGCCACCTCCAGCAATGGGGTATGTACCTGAGTATATACATACATACATAAAGACACACGCACTCATACAGAGAGAGGGGAACAGTACAAACAAGAAATAAACAATAGAAAGGGCAGAAGAAGAATATATACAAGAAAAGAAAGGTCAGGATAATAATAAAAACAAGATACCAACAACAGATAGGACAGGAAAATAATACAAACAAGAGACCAAGAGAACAAAGGTCAAGAAAATCATAAAAAACAATCGGCAAATAAAATGAAGGACAGGAAAATCTACCAAACAAGACAGCTTCTTGCTCTGTACAGGGGCATAGTGCGCCCTTGTATTGAGTATTGTTCACATGTGTGGGAAGGTTCCTCTCACACCGCTCTCCTAGACAAGGTTGAAAGGAAGGCCTTTCGTATCATTAACTCCCGTCCACTCACCAACTCTCTGCAATCTCTCTCTCTCCGCCGCAATGTTGCATCTCTCTCGCTATTCTATCGCTACTATAATAATCAGTATTCCTCAGAGCTATCCCAGTGCATACCACCTCCTTTACGAAGGGCACGTGGTACCCGTCTTGCAACTCAATCCCACCCCTACTCTGTGCAACTCTCCAACCCAAGAGGAAACGTTACTCTCAAATTTTCTTCTACTCAACAGCCGAGCTCTGGAACTCTCTCCCAGCATCAGTCTTTCCCGCTTCCTATGACTTACATTGCTTCAAACTCCGTGTGTCCAGGCATTTTGGCTCGAACGTCCCTTGATTTTGGCCCTGTCGCTCTTTCAACTATGGAGGAGGCACTCGCTATAGGCAGGTATGCCTTTTGCCTCCCTCAAACACATAGAACAAAAAAAAATGATTTAATGGACTTTACGTTTCGCCGGTAAAGCGTACGAAAGTCGGCTTATGAGGAGAGATTGGGAAGGAGGTGAGTGGTGGTAGGTACAAAGGAGTATAAAGGAGTACAAAGGAAATCAAGCAACACCAGATATAGTGGCCCTTCTAGGTTGCTTGTCCTCCAAAACACTGAGGATCAAGTGTCCAAACAGTGGTTTAGAGTGGGTAAGGGAACATTGGCAAGGAAATTACTGCCCTGGAACTAATGTCCGTGGCAGGATTAGGAAGTTAGTAGGGGACAGATGGGTTAGTAATTGAGGGGGGGATAAAATAAAGTTTTTCATTTACAAACGCAGTCAGTCGCGGGTTTGATGCGAGATATTTGTCTATGCGGAGTTTAAATGAATCAACGGTGATGCAGTCTATAACGTTTCGGGGAAGCCCATTCCACAAGTTGACAACTCGATTGAAGAAGAAATTCTTAGATTCGTGTGAGTTAAAAGATTTACCAATAATTTGCAACCGTTTCCCCGCGTGTAATTAGATTGGTCGATAGTGAAGTACTTACTACAGTCCATATTGTCGATGCCTTTGATGATTTTGAACACTTGAATGAAGTCACCTCTTTATCTGCGCTGGGTTAAAGGAAATAGATTTAATTCTCTAAGACGCTCTTTGTATGGTTTGTTCATTAGGCTAGGTATCATTTTGGTAACTCTACGTTGAACTCGTTCTAGCTTGTTTATATCTTTTTGGTAATAAGGGCACCAGGATTGAACGCAGTATTCCAGAAGAGGGCGGACTAAGGAATTGTAAAGGGTTAGGATAACTTCTTTGGATTTATGCTCAAATGACCTGCCTATAAAGCCAATTATTTTGTTTGCCTTCTTAACAACTTCTGAACATTGTTGACTCGGTTTTAGGTTACTCGACATTGTTACTCCCAGATCGGTTTCTCTGTTTACATTCTTAAGCTGAGTGCCATTCATCGAAGTTTGCTTTCTCATTTAGGTATCCGATATGTAGTACTTTACATTTATCCGCATTGAAACTCATTTGCCAAATTTGGGCCCAACATGACAATTTATCTAGATTGTGTTGCATATCGTCAACTTGTTGTTTTGAGAGTACACTATTTGCAAATTTTGTATCGTCAGCAAATTTTGAGATTGTACAGGTGAGACCCTCATCTATGTCGTTGATGTAAATTAGAAAGATAATTGGACCTAGTACCGATCCCTGGGGTACCCCGCTACTTACATTGGTCCATTTAGATGCCTTACCGTTTATGACTACTCTTTGCTTTCTGTCACTGAGCCAATTTTCTATCCATTTCAACACACCGGCTTGTATTCCATGCGCTTTTAGTTGTAGCAGTAAACGTTTGTAGGGAACTTTGTCAAAGGCCTTTTGAAAATCAAGGTATATAATATCTACAGCTTTACTCTCATCGTAGAGGTTGAGGATATCGTGGAAGAAGTCTAAGAGGTTTGTTAAACAGGAACGTTTTTTACGAAAGCCGTGTTGAGTATCTTTAAGTATGTTATTTTCCTCTAAGTGATTTACGAGTCTGTCTCGTATGACCGTTTCTAGCATTTTACATACAACTGAGGTTAAGCTAATTGGACGATAGTTACTGGGTAGGGATTTGCTGCCTTTTTTGAATATCGGTGTTACGTTGGCTAGCTTCCACTGATCAGGCATAGTTCCAGACTGCAAGAATTTATTGAATAGTAATGTCAGTGGTTTGGAGAGCTCATCCTTAGCTTCCTTTAGAACTCTAGGCGAGATTGTATCAGGTCCAGGCGTTTTATTTACCTTGAGTTTATCTAAACAATTCAATACTTCTCTCTCTGTAACGGTGATATTGTCTGTAACGGTGATAGGTAGGTAGGTAGGTAGGTAGGTATAAAGGAGTACAAAGGAAATCAAGTAACAACAGATCTAGGGACCGCTCTAGGCTGCTTGTCTTCCAAAACACTGAAGATCAAGTGTCCAAACAGTGGTTCAGAGTGGATAAGGGAACATTGGAAAGGGAACCACTGCCCTGGAACTGATGTCCGTGGCAGGATTAGGAAGTTAGTAGGGACAGATGGGTTAGTAACATAACACAGTTATAAGTGATTGTTATGCAGGGTAATAATATTTGCCTGCGTACTTCAGTTCTCTCTTTCCAATCTAGGGAAACTTTTAAGAACTATAACACTCAGCAGGAACACAGCTGACTCCAGATATGCAATTATAAATCTCCTCAATCTCTACCAATGACACAGAATACACGGTTTGGTTTTCACAAGTTTTTATTTCACTTTATATCAGGGCACTGGCATGTATTATAAATAGACACTTGGTCGAGTTGTATTTATATGGAAATACTCTCGAACTTACTTCAAGAATTAATAATAATATTCTTAGAGCATGGATAATACATAAATCATTAATAATAATAATTGATAAATCACAATTGAATAAACATATGATGAATATATAAATATCGCATAAATGCTAACAGAGCGGTTAGTCTCAAAGAATTGCTGATATCCTGAAGGTCAAAGTTAACACGTGATATAATGGGACGCGGTTTAAGGTAAAAATACTGAGGTCACAACGTCTCAGTTAAACAGAATATATAAAATAAGAATATCAGCTGAATGGCAAATGATATATAAATAAAGAGAAAGGTTTTAAGTCTCTATTAACGTATACAGTTAGATTTAACAATCGTAGTTCAGGGAACTGAACAAATAAAGATAAGTCCTATGGAGAAAAGAAAACGTTTAACATTGACATATTAACACGATTTGGGCAAGATAGAATTACTATGAATTCAAGTTAAATGTTTAAACTTGTTGTGAAGCCAGGAAATATAAATACAATTGAGTCTAACTAAGAGACACGATAGTTAACACTCTCTGTGAACATTTATACACGATATACGTACCCTGATAATCCTATTAACATAGAATCAGATCTGTCAGGCGTGTCTACAATATTTATGTGTAGTGTGCGGGTAATCGGGCCGAATGGATATATATATAAACTTCATGGCAATACATGAATATATATTACGCAGTATATATTATATATATAAATAAATCCCAGGATAGCATTTGTATGTACTCACGACACAAGTAACAAAAGGACTAAGGTGAGAATAAAATATCTCAGGTGTTTACATTAACTTGAACACATAAGATATCCTACACAACCCTTGCAATAATCACGAAACACAATAAGTAAACAAGAAGCACTTAATTTTAAGTAGGAGTATAGCAGAAAGTAGCCTTGTAGAGATCTGACACACATGTGGGCGACTAAGTGCGTGGTCCATCTTGGCCTGTGGCTAGCCTCTACGGATGGTGCTATCCGGATCGAGTTGTTCACGTATACTCTCCCACAGGCTACTCATGGGACACAGTGCCTCGATTTGCCTAACTTTACCCTGTTTTCGGCCAGGTAGTATTTGATTTTACGGAGAGTGACAAGTCGGTGGTTTCCGGAACATAAGAGGCATGGAAAATCTCTTTTTGTATTTATTGTTTGGTTGTCTAAAGCCTTATAAATACAATGCATACATGAATATGTAGGGAATAGTATGTTTTATTTATTAATAATAGAAGTGAATAGCCTAAAGTTTAGGTATACATAGGATAATTAATTTACAGTATTGGAGGCCTTTCTCCATTTAGAGGCTTCTATAGAGTGGTCTGCTTGTCTTCTCGTCTAGTTGAATTGCAAGCACAGTCTCGTCTAGCGGTGGTAGTGGTGCATGGAATCGCCAGGGTGACTGGAAAGGAATGAAGGAGGTTGTTGTCTCATTTGCATAAAATCCTCCTCCGCATAGTCTAAATCTGGCCCAGGTGTAGGCGGCCTTTGTTTACCTGGCGCCCGGGGGCACAAGCCAAACAACTGTGGCGGATGTCCTCCCCCACGTATGTGAAACGTATCGTAGGCCGCACATTTCTTCTGGAGTTGTGGTATGGGTGACTGGTGTATCTTGTTTTTGCTGTCCAGGGGAGGCTGTTTCCAGTCTCTCTTCCGGCTTTTTATGGACGCAATTCTATAGTTGTGAGTTGTTGTTCCTTCCGTTGATGGGAATGGGTTTGTGGTCTTCTTTGGTATTACATATTCCAGCCCTGTCAACTCAGTGATCTTTCGTATATCTGGGAAAAAGTGAGTAACGTCTTAGTAATATATACGCAATAATCCTTGATTAATCTGATGGGGGAATAACATAAAGTTGTTCATTTACAAACGCAGTCAGTTGCGGGTCTGATACAAGATATTTATCTAGGCGTAGTTTAAATGAATCAAAGGTGCTGCAATCTATAACATCTCGGGGAAGCCCATTCCACAAGTTGACAATTCGATTGACGAAGAAATTCTTAGATTCGTGTGAGTTAAAAGATTTACCAATAATTTTGCAACAATTCTCCCGCGTGTAATTAGATTGGTCGATAGTGAAGTACTTACTACAGTTCATATTGTCGATGCCTTTGTTGATTTTGAACACTTGAATTAAGTCGCCTCTTAATCTGCGCTGGGTTAAAGGAATTAAATCTAATTCTCTAAGACGCTCCTCGTATGGTTTGTTCTTTAGGCTAGGTATCATTTTGGTAACTCCACGTTGAATTCGTTCTAGCTTGTCAATATCGTTTTGGTAATAAGGGCACCAGGATTGAACACAGTATTGTAAAGAGTTAAGCCCCGTCCACACGATCGAGCAGTGTCTGGCAGGCTGTGCCCCCTCACCGGGCAAAGTCTGTCGAACACGCGTGTTGTTGTCCACACGGGCGTGACTGGCCAGTCAAAGTCTGTCTGTGGTCAGACAAGATGCTCGGCAGGGCAGTTAAAGAGAGATGTAAAGTGTTGTGTAGCATAATAATTGCTATGTTGCAAAAGAGAACAGAAAAGGAAGTTGTTTGAAGATAAATAATGTATTTCATTAGCTTACTATTTCTAACAATATAATTATCCAAAACATTTAATTACGTAGGAATGGGTTATAATTTAATATGAAATGAACGTCAACATGATCAAAAACACAACACAGTTGAAAAGATCATATACCGGTACCAATAAAAGAGTGAACTCGCAAAATAGCGTAAGTTAGAGCTGCAATTACACACACTCACTCTCTCTGATGCTGTCTTATATTTACGTAAAGTTCGGTTCACACATGCACGAATTAACGTCCCGTCCGTCCCCGACCCCTTAATTCGCCGTGCCTAGGCGGCGTCCTTTTTGTGCAGCGTAAAATGGTCGTGTGGGTTGGGGACACTGCCAGAAAACGTATTATGGTATTATGTCGGGGACACCCACGGAACAAAAAAACTTTGGAACGGCCCTAGATGCCATCGTGGCCACCAGATTGATGCCGTCCTGCCTATTTTCTTGGTCGAGGATGGACATGACGTTAATTCGTGCATGTGTGAGCCGAGCTTTATACACTGATAAGCTTAACGTATGGGTGTGAGTATCCTAGGTTTGAGTCCTTGGAGTGCCACATGCATTTGTTGATTTCATAGAGTTTAGAAGTAAAGTTGGTTGGTGACAAAATATGAATTTATCCTATCATATAACTTCTGATAGTGCTTCAATCATCACGCGATTTGCTGATATGGTCAGCAAACGTACGTTAAACGAACATTAAATCAATAGTTAGGCAGAAGATCATGGTGGGGTGGCTTTTTCACAATACTAAGATTAATAATACTATTTATAATAATACTCATAAGAATATTAATAAAGTATATAAAAATAATAGCGTCTATACAATTTCTGATAGTGCTTCAATCATCACGCGATTTGCTGATATGGTCAGCAAACGTACGTTAGACGAACATTAAATCAATAGTTAGTGCAGCAGATCATGGCGGGGTGGCTTTTTCACAATAATAAGATTAAAAATACTATTTATAATATTACTCATAAGAATATTAATAAAATATTAAAAATAATAGTGCCTATATAAATAGGGATGCTACCCATACAATATTCTAAACCTATAACTCAATGCATACCATCAGTGACCGATAATAAAGTGCTTGCACATATTATATCCTGGATTTCTTCCACCGGATTTACCTGATAATCATCCATTATTATGTTCCTTCCAACAACCAACCATACTCCTAAAATCGATTAATGAAATTTACAAACACATGTGGCAGTCCGTGGACTCGAACTCAGGATGCTCACACCGAAAATCAACACCTTATACATCGCACCACGAAGACAGTTAAATGTTGGTGGACACTGCCTACGATTTATTATGCAACTTCGAATCCTGCATATCAATCTAAGCATGTACACACATCCCAACTGCAACTCACGTAGGCTATGCATATGTGAATGGAAAGAGCAATTAATGGGGCCTTAACCACTTAGGGAAGTCCTCTCGATAAATTACTCCTGAACCAATATCAATTATTATGTTCCTTCCAACAACCAACCATACTCCTAAAATCGATTAATGAAATTTACAAACACATGTGGCAGTCCGTGGACTCGAACCCAGGATGCTCACACCGAAAATCAACACCTTGTACATCGCACCACGAAAACAGTTAAAGGTTGGTGGATACTGCCTACGATTTATTATGCAACTTCGAATCCTGCATATCAATCTAAGCATGTACACACATCCCAACTGCAACTCACGTAGGCTATGCATATGTGAATGGAAAGAACAATTAATGGGGCCTTAACCACTTAGGGAAGTCCTCTCGATAAATTACTCCTGAACCAATATCAATTATTATGTTCCTTCCAACAACCAACCATACTCCTAAAATTGATTAATGAAATTTACAAACACATGTGGCAGTCCGTGGACTCGAACCGAAGATGCTCACACCGAAAATCAACACCTTATACATCGCACCACGAAGACAGTTTAAGGTTGGTGGACACTGCCTACGATTTATTATGCAACTTCGAATCCTGCATATCAATCTAAGCATGTACACACATCCCAACTGCAACTCACGTAGGCTATGCATATGTGAATGGAAAGAGCAATTAACGGGGCCTTAACCACTTAGGGAAGTCCTCTCGATAAATTACTCCTGAACCAATATCAATTATTATGTTCCTTCCAACAACCAACCATACTCCTAAAATCAATTAATGATGTGTACAAACACATGTGGCAGTCCGTGGACTCGAACCCAGGATGCTCACACCGAAAATCAACACCTTATACATCACACCACGAAAACAGTTAAAGGTTGGTGGACACTGCCTACGATTTATTATGCAACTTTCGAATCCTGCATGTCAATCTAAGCATGTACACACATCCCAACTGCAACTCACGTAGGCTATGCATATGTGAATGGAAAGAGCAATTAATGGGGCCTTAACCACTTAGGGAAGTCCTCTCGATAAATTACTCCTGAACCAATATCAATTATTATGTTCCTTCCAACAACCAACCATACTCCTAAAATCGATTAATGAAATTTACAAACACATGTGGCAGTCCGTGGACTCGAACCCAGGGCACTCACATCGAAAATCAACACCTTATACATCGCACCACGAAGACAGTTAAAGGTTGGTGGACACTGCCTACGATTTATTATGCAACTTCGAATCCTGCATATCAATCTAAGCATGTACACACATCCCAACTGCAACTCACATAGGCTATGCATATGTGAATGGAAAGAGCAATTAATGGGGCCTTAACCACTTAGGGAAGTCCTCTCGATAAATTACTCCTGAACCAATATCAATTATTATGTTCCTTCCAACAACCAACCATACTCCTAAAATCGATTAATGAAATTTACAAACACATGTGGCAGTCCGTGGACTCGAACCCAGGATGCTCACACCGAAAATCAACACCTTATACATCGCACCACGAAGACAGTTAAAGGTTGGTGGACACTGCCTACGATTTATTATTCAACTTCGAATCCTGCATATCAATCTAAGCATGTACACACAATCCAACTGCAACTAACGTAGGCTATGCATATGTGAATGGAAAGAACAATTAATGGGGCCTTAACCACTTAGGGAAGTCCTCTCGATAAATTACTCCTGAACCAATATCAATTATTATGTTCCTTCCAACAACCAACCATACTCCTAAAATCGATTAATGAAATTTACAAACACATGTGGCAGTCCGTGGACTCGAACCCAGGATGCTCACACCGAAAATCAACACCTTATACATCGCACCACGAAGACAGTTAAAGATTGGTGGACACTGCCTACGATTTATTATGCAACTTCGAATCCTGCATATCAATCTAAGCATGTACACACATCCCAACTGCAACTAACGTAGGCTATGCATATGTGAATGGAAAGAGCAATTAATGGGGCCTTAACCACTTAGGGAAGTCCTCTCGATAAATTACTCCTGAACCAATATAAATTATTATGTTCCTTCCAACAACGAACCATACTCCTAAAATCGATTAATGAAATTTACAAACACATGTGGCAGTCCGTGGACTCGAACCCAGGATGCTCACACCGAAAATCAACACCTTATACATCGCACCACGAAGACAGTTAAAGATTGGTGGACACTGCCTACGATTTATTATGCAACTTCGAATCCTGCATATCAATCTAAGCATGTACACACATCCCAACTGCAACTCACGTAGGCTATGCATATGTGAATGGAAAGAGCAATTAATGGGGCCTTAACCACTTAGGGAAGTCCTCTCGATAAATTACTCCTGAACCAATATCAATTATTATGTTCCTTCCAACAACCAACCATACTCCTAAAATCGATTAATGAAATTTACAAACACATGTGGCAGTCCGTGGACTCGAACCCAGGATGCTCACACCGAAAATCAACACCTTATACATCGCACCACGAAGACAGTTAAAGGTTGGTGGACACTGCCTACGATTTATTATGCAACTTCGAATCCTGCATATCAATCTAAGCATGTACACACATCCCAACTGCAACTCACGTAGGCTATGCATATGTGAATGGAAAGAGCAATTAATGGGGCCTTAACCACTTAGGGAAGTCCTCTCGATAAATTACTCCTGAACCAATATCAATTATTATGTTCCTTCCAACAACCAACCATACTCCTAAAATCGATTAATGAAATTTACAAACAAATGTGGCAGTCCGTGGACTCGAACCCAGGATGCTCACACCGAAAATCAACACCTTATACATCGCACCACGAAGACAGTTAAAGGTTGGTGGACACTGCCTACGATTTACTATGCAACTTCGAATCCTGCATATCAATCTAAGCATGTACACACATCCCAACTGCAACTCACGTAGGCTATGCATATGTGAATGGAAAGAGCAATTAATGAGGCCTTAACCACTTAGGGAAGTCCTCTCGATAAATTACTCCTGAACCAATATCAATTATTATGTTCCTTCCAACAACCAACCATACTCCTAAAATCGATTAATGAAATTTACAAACACATGTGGCAGTCCGTGGACTCGAACCCAGGATGCTCACACCGAAAATCAACACCTTATACATCGCACCACGAAGACAGTTAAAGGTTGGTGGACACTGCCTACGATTTATTATGCAACTTCGAATCCTGCATATCAATCTAAGCATGTACACACATCCCAACTGCAACTCACGTAGGCTACGCATATGTGAATGGAAAGAGCAATTAATGGGGCCTTAACCACTTAGGTAAGTCCTCTCGATAAATTACTCCTGAACCAATATCAATTATTATGTTCCTTCCAACAACCAACCATACTCCTAAAATCGATTAATGAAATTTACAAACACATGTGGCAGTCCGTGGACTCGAACCCAGGATGCTCACACCGAAAATCAACACCTTATACATCGCACCACGAAGACAGTTAAAGGTTGGTGGACACTGCCTACGATTTATTATGCAACTTCGAATCCTGCATATCAATCTAAGCATGTACACACATCCCAACTGCAACTCACGTAGGCTATGCATATGTGAATGGAAAGAGCAATTAATGGGGCCTTAACCACTTAGGGAAGTCCTCTCGATAAATTACTCCTGAACCAATATCAATTATGATGTTCCTTCCAACAACCAACCATACTCCTAAAATCGATTAATGAAATTTACAAACACATGTGGCAGTCCGTGGACTCGAACCCAGGATGCTCACACCGAAAATCAACACCTTATACATCGCACCACGAAGACAGTTAAAGGTTGGTGGACACTGCCTACGATTTATTATGCAACTTCGAATCCTGCATATCAATCAAAGCATGTACACATCCCAACTGCAACTCACGTAGGCTATGCATATGTGAATGGAAAGAGCAATTAATGGGGCTTTAACCACTTAGGGAAGTCCTCTCGATAAATTACTCCTGAACCAATATCAATTATTATGTTCCTTCCAACAACCAACCATACTCCTAAATAATAATAGGATAAAATATATTTGATAATTTAAGATCAAACTACACACTACTCCCCTCCTTCCACAGACCCCTTTTATCCCCATATCCACCGGCAAACTACCGGGCAGTGTCTGGTGAATTCGCTCAACTACGGCCGCGGCCATTCCCCTGCTTTGCCCGCTGAATTTTTCACATGACGGACATTTTCCTCGTGCCTGATGGACAGTGCTCGATCGTGTGGACGGGGCTTTAGGATAACTTCTTTGGATTTATGCTCAAATTACCTGCCTATAAAGCCAATTATTTTGTTTGCTTTCTTATCAACTTCTGAACGTTGTTGACTCGGTTTTAGGTTCCTCGATATTGTTACTTCCAGATCGGTTTCTCTGTCTACACTCTTAAGCTGTGTGTCATTCGTCGAATAGTTTGCTTTCTCATTTTGGTATCCAATATGTATTACTTTACATCTATCCGCATTGAAACTCATTTGCCAAATTTGGGTCCAACATAACAACTTATCTAGACTGTGTTGCATATCGTCAACTTGTTCTTTTGAGAGTACGCTATTTGCAATTTTTGTATCGTCAGCCAACTATGAGATTGTACAGGTGAGACCCTCATCTATGTCGTTGATGTAAATTAAAAAGATAATTTGTTCTAGTATCGATCTCTGGGGTACCCCACTACTTACATTGGTCCATTTAGATGCCTTAGGTAGGTAGGCAGGTAGGTAGGGAGGGAGGGAGGGAGGGAGGGAGGTAGATAGGTTGGTAGGTAGGTAGGTAGAGAGGATTGGAGGTAGGTAGATAGGTAGGTAGGAAATGAGGGAGGGAGGGAGGGTTGGAGGTAGATAGATAGATAGATAGATAGATAGATAGGTAGGTAGGTAGGTAGGTAGAGAGAAAAAGGGAGAGTGAGTGAGAGAGAGAGAGAGTCGAAAGTGAGAGGAGGTTCAAGAAAGGACTAAAGGTCTTCAAGGGGAATTGGATTGTTAAGCCTACTTGAGATTAAACGCGATACACGGAAGGTATCGGGAGGAATTTGATTACCAAGTTAGTAGACCAGAAGCAATATCCGTAGCGTAATAACCATTATATTGCACGTATGGTGCTATAACTCAGGTTATTTGATTATAATAGTGTAATAATCATAATGATGTAGATATGGTAATTTAATTTAGGTCGTTTGGTTATTGATAGTGTAATAACCATAATGGTGCTTTTAAATATTGATAGTGTAAACTAACCATAGTAAAATGGGTATGGTGCTATATACTGTATATCTGTTTTTTTTTAATATTAATAATGTAATAATCATATTGATATAGGCACGGTGTTATATCTCTGGTTATTTGTGTATTGAAAGTGTAATAACCATAATGATGTTGTATTATTGATAGTGTAATAACCATGATTATATAGGTATGGTGCTATAACTCTGACTGTTTGGTTATTTACAGTGTAATAACCGTACTAATATAGGTATGGTGCTATAACTCTGACTGTTTGGTTATTTACAGTGTAATAACCGTACTAATATAGGTATGGTGCTATAACTCTGACTGTTTGGTTATTTACAGTGTAATAACCGTACTAATATAGGTATGGTGCTATAACTCTGACTGTTTGGTTATTTACAGTGTAATAACCGTACTAATATAGGTATGGTGCTATAACTCTGACTGTTTGGTTATTTACAGTGTAATAACCGTACTAATATAGGTATGGTGCTATAACTCTGACTGTTTGGTTATTTACAGTGTAATAACCGTACTAATATAGGTATGGTGCTATAACTCTGACTGTTTGGTTATTTACAGTGTAATAACCGTACTAATATAGGTATGGTGGTATAACTCTGACTGTTTGGTTATTTACAGTGTAATAACCGTACTAATATAGGTATGGTGCTATAACTCTGACTGTTTGGTTATTTACAGTGTAATAACCGTACTAATATAGGTATGGTGCTATAACTCTGACTGTTTGGTTATTTACAGTGTAATAACCGTACTAATATAGGTATGGTGGTATAACTCTGACTGTTTGGTTATTTACAGTGTAATAACCGTACTAATATAGGTATGGTGCTATAACTCTGACTGTTTGGTTATTTACAGTGTAATAACCGTACTAATATAGGTATGGTGGTATAACTCTGACTGTTTGGTTATTTACAGTGTAATAACCGTACTAATATAGGTATGGTGCTATAACTCTGACTGTTTGGTTATTTACAGTGTAATAACCGTACTAATATAGGTATGGTGCTATAACTCTGACTGTTTGGTTATTTACAGTGTAATAACCGTACTAATATAGGTATGGTGCTATAACTCTGACTGTTTGGTTATTTACAGTGTAATAACCGTACTAATATAGGTATGGTGCTATAACTCTGACTGTTTGGTTATTTACAGTGTAATAACCGTACTAATATAGGTATGGTGCTATAACTCTGACTGTTTGGTTATTTACAGTGTAATAACCGTACTAATATAGGTATGGTGGTATAACTCTGACTGTTTGGTTATTTACAGTGTAATAACCGTACTAATATAGGTATGGTGGTATAACTCTGACTGTTTGGTTATTTACAGTGTAATAACCGTACTAATATAGGTATGGTGCTATAACTCTGACTGTTTGGTTATTTACAGTGTAATAACCGTACTAATATAGGTATGGTGCTATAACTCTGACTGTTTGGTTATTTACAGTGTAATAACCGTACTAATATAGGTATGGTGCTATAACTCTGACTGTTTGGTTATTTACAGTGTAATAACCGTACTAATATAGGTATGATGATATAATTCTGGGTGTTTGGATATTGATAGTGTAATAACCATAATAATATATATAACTCTGGGTATTTGATTATTGATACTTAGGTCAGTTTTATCACTGCTCCTTGTCGGTCTGTGTGTGCGTGTGTTACGTCACAAGACTTAACACTTAGTAAAGTATATTAAAAGACCTTATTGTCACTTCCATTTAAAAGGAAAATATATTGATGCTATATCTAATGCTTCTGTACGGTATTTACGGAATGTCATATTTACATTTAAACTTTCACTTAAATAATCCGATATTAGAAATTAGTTCTTTCAACTTTGATTTTTAATCGATTTGAGTTCGCAAAAGCTGATTCAATTATACACATAACGAGAGAGAGAGAGAGAGAGAGTGAGAGTGATTCTTGTCTTTAATGGCTACCTGAGAACAATTACAGGGAGCGATCAAGTGGGAGTGAAGGGAAGACTGTTGTAATAAATTGTTTACGTACACACACACACACACACACGCATCACACACACACACACGCATCACACACACACACGCATCACACACACACACACACACACGCATCACACACACACATACATACTCACACGCATCACACACACACACATACATACTCACACACACACACACACACACACACACACACACACGCATCACACACACACACATACATACTCACACGCATCACACACACACACACTCACACACGCACAAGAAACCCGACATTAATCATTATAACAGTATATGCTCCTTTCTAGACGCTTAGTGAAGTGAGATAAAGATGATCAAAATTATACATTAAATATATCATTAGGCATGGAATCATCTATAATAGATTCTATATAATAATTATCTTAACAAAAATTATTATACTATCTCTAAATCTGCATATCCTATTCTAATTTTCCTATGGTGAAGTGAAGTAAAGAAGATCAACACTCTACATTAGGTATATGATTAGGCATGGAATAATATATAAACTGTACCCTAACAAACAATTATACAATCTCTGAAATTCCTTATCCTTTTCTAATTCTTCTCACAAAACTCCCGTAGTGCGAGGCTGCCCTTAGAAACGCGCTTCTGCTTATTATCTATGGGGGGAGTGACTTCCTTTTTTGTTTTTTCTCTCTTTCTCTGGGATGTATCCATTCGACTCCATTCAGCCTACTGCATTAAGACGTTTATCCCCATCCAGGCGTCGATTTCTTCATGGCAAGCGATAGCGAGCCATCATTGTATGGAGACATCCGGCTTCGCAGGAGACATTTTTCTATCGGAAAATGTACAAATCTAGCCTGCTGTCATGAACATTTATATACATATGTTGGCCCGCTGACGCTCGCCAGGAAAAAATCAACACCTGGATGGGGATAAACGTTTAAAACAGTAGGCTGAATGGGGCCGAATAGATACACTCTTTATTTTATTAATTTCACCCTAACACCAAACACCTCCAATGAAATTAATGAAAGCATATTATGTGATCCACCGGGATACAAACCTGGGTTATCACACACAGATGTTTAAACACTCTAACCATTACACCACCAAGACGGTTCAAAGACAACCCAGAGAGAGGGAGAGAGAAAAAACAAAAAATGAGTTGGGCACCATTAAGGGGGGTCACCGGCTTGTTTTATCTTTCTCTCCTTGTCTCTCTTTCCCTGACTTGTATCCATTCGGCCCCATTCAGCCAACTGTTTTAAGACGTTTATCCCCATCCAGGTGTCGATTTCTTCCTGGCGAGCGATGGCGGGCCAGCATTGTATGGAGAAATCCGGCTTCGCCGGTAACATTTGTCTATCGAAAAATGTACAAATTTAGCTTGCTGTCAAAACAAATATCAATAAAAACTTTCTCACTACCGCTCGCCAGGAAAACATTGACACCTGGATGGGGGTAAACGTCTTAAAATAGTAGAGTGAATGGGGCCGAATGGATACAAGCCAAAGAGAGAGGGAGAGAAAGAGAACAAGAAGCGAAGTGAGCCCCCTTAATGTGACTTGGGCTGAGTGAGAGGAGGGAAATTGCAGGCTGTATGTCCCAATCGTAATTGCAGGCTGTATGTCCCAATCGTAATTGCAGGCTGTATGTCCCAATCGTAATTGCAGGCTGTATGTCCCAATCGTAATTGCAGGCTGTATGTCCCAATCGTAATTGCAGGCTGTATGTCCCAATCGTAATTTACCTGTGAAAGTTTTGGACTCGTGTATATTACTGTCGGAAATGAGGATGAATGTAGTTTATTGTATTATATTTACTTTGTATATATTTAGTTATTTATCTATTTATTTATTGATTTACCTATTGATATATATATTTACCGACATTTTTATATATACAGTATATATATATATATATATATATATATATATATATATATATATATATATATATATATGTGTGTGTGTGTGTGTATATTTACTTATATATTTATTTACTTACTTTTTTGTAAGTTATGTTTCTGTGGGGGTTTTCTTATACAGATGTAATTCAAAGTTGCTAAACCTGAATCGCTTAACCCCTTTCGTACCACCGACGTATTTTTTATTCCATTCCAGCTATATTTACACGATTTTGTGCAGATTAAGAAGGATCTGTGGTCGTGAATAAGGTTACGTGCGATCATTCGAAGCTGCTGGAGGCCCTATTTTAAAATGAATTATATCGTCTAATAGTAGCGAGAACAAAGTTGAAAGGATGGCACCGGTACTGAAAGGGTTAAGGGGAAGTATTTGTTTTATTGTAAACCCCCTGCTCCTTCATGTCTAAAACCATTAGTTTTCACATTTTAAGATTTTCGCCCATTTCTTTGACATTTCTTCGTATCATTTAGGTGTCGATTTTGTTCCTGGCGAGCGATAATGAGCGATAGCGAGCCAGTAATTGAGGAGTAATAGGCCTGGAAGTTTTTCTACCGAAAAATGTATACATTTATCTCAAAGGGGGGTCTTTGGGGTGATATAAGTTTGATAGAAGACTAGGGAGCAAACTAAAACAACTATCATTATATACCGGTAATAATAATAATAATAATAATAATAATAATAATAATAATAACAAAAACAAATATATGAACAAGTAACGTCCCCTTAAGCAAATGCCAGGATCATAGCTTCCGTGACTTATATTTTTTAATGTGAGAAAGTAATGTGTGCAAAGCTGACAGGCGAGGCTTACTGGCTAAATTAGTCTGTCGGCAAATGGAATGTGGTAGGAAAATGTCGAATATTTGTTCGTGAATGTAGAGATGTGGTTTATGCAATACTACATCTCATTGACTTAAAGGGAGACGGACCGTTTTTTTGTTTTTTTTTTTTTTTGTCTATTAATTCATATATTCCTTTATTTCTTAGTTTCCTTTCTAGACCTCCATCAAGCTTAGGAAAAACAACCCCGAAACCCACCTTCAAGATAGATTTGTTCATGTGTCATGTTCATGTCCAGGCTCGCTATCGCTCGCCAGGAAATAATCGACACCTAAATGGCACGAAAGGTCTTAAAATTGACAACGAAATGGGGAAAACGGTGTTAAAATCGCCAAACTAATGGGCCGAACGTCTTATTATTTCAAAACAATTGGGACAACACGAGGGAGAAAGGGGACCAGAAAAACGACCCATCTACCCTTAACCTCAACAGTCCATCAACCTTAAGAAAATGTCGAGTAATTGCATATTCAGCTTAAAAACATGCATTATACAATACTACATTTTATTGACGTAATAACATGTCAAATTATCATATTATGTCACATTGAACTTGAAGATATCAAATAATTAATCTATGTATCTATCTATTGCCCGACGCCTAACTCCCGTTGACGGTAGCCATACACAAAACTTCCCAAGTGGACCTATTCCCCATGAGGACAATCCGTGCCAGTTTATGAAGGACTTACAGGACTGAAAATTCAACTTAGGGACCGTACGACTCAGAGGCTTTCTACATATTTTTAGCACATTTTCTACAATGGTGGGCGGCTTGTTCATCCACCAACCTGCTTCACCCTTAGGTAAGCAGTAAGGATTTATTTAAGGTTGTCTCCCCTAGATGGGTTGCCAACCAAGGCTGACGAGTCCCATCCATCCGGAAAAAAAAAAATAATAATTTATTTAACTGCGAACACCAAACACCTCCCAATAAAATTAATGAAAGTTATGTGCTCCTCTCGGGATTGGAACCTGGGATACCATATACTGATCTTAAGGGGAGGCATTTTGTTTTTCGAGTCCTCCTTCCTCATGTTTAGCCCTATTAGTTATGAGATTACAAAACATTCGCCCCATTAGTTTGGCGATTTTCAGACCTTTTGCCCCATTTCTTTTCCAATATTAAGACCTTTCGTGCCATTTAGGTGTCGATTGTTTTCATGGCGAGCAATAGCAAGCCTGTATTTGAAGAGGAATCGGCCTTTGGCAGGGATATTTGTCTACCGAAACATGTACAAATTTATATCGAAGGGGGGTCTTGTAGGTGTTTTTTTAAGCTTGATAGAGGTTTAGAGAGCAAACTAAAACCCCTCCTTAACCCTTCCTCCCCGGGTGTCATTTTAATATGACACCACGGCAGATGGGCAGGTACCCAGGTGTCATTTTAATATACAGTAAGCTTGAAAGCCTATTCAGCTTGGTCTGAACGCCGTGCATCCGACGCATGTAAACAAAGCCGATTGTTGCGTCACCGCACCTCCGAAAACAAGAAGGAGAAGACTCGTTTGTTATTGTATGTCTGTATGTCGTTGTTTCAGTAGTGAAAAGATCGTCGTATTGCTAACATTGCCTGAAAATGCTCTCCACTAAAATCGTCATCACAACTGAACCAGTTGACTTAGAGAGCTCTACTCAACGCCAGTCTACAGATTGGAAACCGCACTACGTTTATAGATGCGTGGGAAATTTCTAACAGTTAAAATTAAACCAAAATACGGTAGCCTAGGCCTAGACGTTTTTCGGCCAGATCGCCCGGGTACGCCGCACTGTCATTAGGAGAGCTAGCCCGGGCCAGGAGGGTTAATCCATTGAGCCAAACCCGTAAATTATGGTGCACAATACTGTCTGAGCTCCCTTATGCACTCTAACCATTACATCAGAACCATGGATTACAGATTCTCTGAGAAGTACTTATATGTGGTTTCCAGTAGGTTGGCAAAAATAATAGTTTAAATAGATAAATGAATACATAAATAAGTCATTTTGGCCCGAACTTCCTTGATTTAGGCCCCGTCACTATTTCAACTCTGGGGGAGGCAATCGTCACAGGCAGTTCTACCTTTTGTCTCCCTCATCCACACAAAAAAATAAAAAAATAAATAAAAAAAATGATAACAAAAATAAATAAAATGAAATCAAAAATAATAGTAATAAAAAATACTATGATAATATATAATAATATCAATCCCTAATGAAGACCAGTGCTTTGAACAACACTCGCATACTCAGAACCCCAAATGTTTACTTTAGCATTATAAAGGCATTTGTAATATACCACGTATTTTATAAGCCAGGGATTTGTAACAAAGCATTTCAACCGTCATCTTGTTTCCACTAACTCTAGCTGTAAAGGTTAAATATTTTAAGGGAGATTGGTCGTTTGCTGGTGGGGCACCAGCAAACTTTTTTTTTCTTCCTATTTTTAGCCCCATTTATTTTCAAATTTTAAGAAGTTTGGCCCATTAGTTTGGCGATTTTAAGAATCCTCGCCCCATTTATTTGTCAATATTAAGATATTTCGTGTCATTTAGGTGTAATTTTTTTGTAAACAAAAATCCTGGCGAGCAAAAGCGAGCCTGTTATTTAATAGGAACCGGCCTTCGGCCGAGATATTTTTTATATCGAAAAATGTACAAATTTATCTTGAAGGGGGGTCTTGGGTGGGTGTATTTTTAAGCTTGATGGAGGTCTAGGGAGGAAACTAAAAAATATAATGTAAAATATACATACAGTATATGAGCATATAAATACACCCATATCCTCCCTTAAAGGTTAGAGTATTTTAATTCCTAGCCTAGTGGATTGTAGTTATTAAGTATTATTATTATTTTCATTATTATTATTTACATATTTGTATTATTAATATTATTATTGTTATAATAATAATAATAATAATTATTATTATTATTATTATTATTATTATTTTAATTAATATTATTATTTGTAATATTTGTTGTTGTGTTACATTATGTTATCCATATATTTATTGTTCTATTTGACTTGATGTTTTCCGAGAAGGCTCGCTTATTGCTATAGTCATTTATGTCAACGGTCGCCAGGAAATTATATAATATATGATATTCTTGATATGTGTTAGAATTGTAGCATTCACGTATATATACACAATGGAATCTTTAGTTAGTTCCACACGCTCCAATTTGAACATATAAGCTGATTAATATGAACAATTATTCTTTTTACCATATATGCTGCAGATGAATGTTAAATACTTGTAGTGTATAAGTCAGGTAGTTACATTTATCTTCGTAGTTACGTGTTATTAAATAATTTACTATACTAATTATAAATACGACACTAGCAATATCAACAACTATATCAACAATAACAACACCAGACTAATTCTTAACTGCAGCAGCAAGCACACACATTCAGGCGGCACTTTCCAGCATCATTACACAAAACATACCTCATTAGGAGCACCAGGCGAGGCTGTTTACGGAAGCTAAAAATGTAATGCAAGCAATTACTTAAAGAATTAAGCACCACAAGACAATTAAGACAACATAATCATAGAACAACAAAACATGAATAGCAGGAGAAACAAGCTCATACATAACAAACAGACATTCTTGACCCCTTATATTTTTTTTTTTTTTTTTTTTTTTCTATATTCCAACTACTCCCTCTCGGGCATAGGCTGAGAGCCTGTACATTCCACGGCTCAACACGGTGAAGCCCGTGAGGTCTTGTTCCAGCCTGGGGAGTGAGACATGTGAAGCATCCATCATGGCTCAAAGCAGCTCCATCTCTGAAGCGGCTGGTTGCTTCGCTCAAGTGCTTCACCGTCTCACCCTCCAGACTCAGACCCTCATTCTCAGAACGCCACCTATTGAGCAGTGAACTCACTAGGCATTGTCCCCCTGTAACATATTTTGAATATGGGAATATTCATACAGTGTTATTTAATCAGGGAACAATGAGGGTAATTTTTTGGCATTTCGGTGGGCTTTGTGGTAATGCACTGATACTAGGTACAGCACAAATTCAATCCCAATAATATCTTCCCATTGACATCTCGGGATTTGAACCCGGGTCCATTGGATTACCAATCCAGTGGCATGACCACTCCACCACACCTCCCCGGTGAGATCTTATACATTTTATTCTAGCTTTATTTAGATGATTTTGTGCAGCTTAAAAAGGATCTGTGGTAGTATGAAGTGTTAAGTGAGATAGTTCAAAGCCGGTTAATTGCTGGAGGGCCTTTTTAAACTGAATAAAATCGTCTAAAAGTAGCCAGAATACAGTTAACGAGACGTCGCCGTTACAGGCGTTAATACAAAAAAACACCATCAACAAATAATAATACCGAATGAAATACAGCTATAATAACAATATACAATAAACACACAGCAATAACAATACCGAATGAAATACAGCTATAATAACAATATACAATAAACACACAGCAATAACAATACCGAATGAAATACAGCTATAATAACAATATACAATAAACACACAGCAATAACCATACCGAATGAAATACAGCTATAATAACAATATACAATAAACAAACAGCAATAAGAAATAACGGCACCTAAAACAGTACAGGACACAAAGTATGGCATTGGCAACATCAGGCAGCGCGCCTGATGTTGCCAATGCACTTACTTTTTTGTCCTGACTGAAGCTGATAATAAACCTATTCAGTACCGTGACGTCCTTTTCATCACATTTCTGGCAAGTGTGTAGACGATTTAATTCAGCTTTAGAAGAATCTGTGTTAGCTAAAAGGATTTTAATTGAGATAGTTTGTAGCCATTTCAATGTTAAAGGTCCCTTCCTAACTAAATACAACCATCTATTAGTCGCCACAGACTATAATGAAAAGGACGTTTTAGCTTCAAAGTGTTGAGAATATGTGACTGCACTATAGTGTTTCTGCAGGACAATGTTGTGACTGACTATAGGGTTTTCTGGCATAATATGTGACTGAACTAATAGTGTTTCGGCAGAATATGTGACTATACTATAGTGTTTCTGCAGGAATATGCTGTACTGACTATAGTGTTTCTGCATAATATGGGACTGACTATAGTGTTTCTGCATAATATGTGACTGACTATAGTGTTTCTGCATAATAGGTGAATGACTATAGTGTTTCTGCATAATGTGACTGAATATAGGGTTTCTGCATAATACGTGACTGACTGTAGTGTTTCTGCATAATATGTAACTGGACTATAGTGTTTCTGCATTAATATGTGACTGACTATAGTGTTTTCGCATAATATGTGACTGAATATGTTGTTTCTGCAGATGTGACTGAATATAGTAGTTCTGCATGTAATATGTGACTGACTATAGTGTTTCGGCATAATATGTGACTTACTATAGTGGGTCTGCATAATATGTGACTGACTATAGGTTTTCGGCATAATATGTGAATGACTATAGTGTTTCTGCATAATATGTGGGCTGAATATAGTCGTCTTCTGCATAATATGGTGACTGACCTCTAGTGTGTGTGCGAATATGTGACTGACTAGTGTTTCTGCAAACAATTGTCTTCGTAATTAGTATACAACCTGTACAATTGACAAGCGTCAAACATACCCATCATATAAGGCAAATTGTATTAAATTTAGGAAAACCTTCAGGTAATTTTTCTGGACCCCTCTTCTTTCTTATACTTACCCCCATTGGTACTGAGATTTTCAGGCCGTTATTCTCATTAGTTTGGCAAAGTTTAGGAAAAGTTAGCATCCATTTGTTGTCAATGTTAAGACCCATTACTGTTATTTTAGCGGACATAATCATAGTTGGCGAGAATATAGTGCAATATATTTGACGATCTTGTCTTAGCGGGCGATACCGGAGCATAATATGTAGGAGGAACCGGGACCTTTTTCTAAATAAATATTTATAAATTTATCTCAAAGGGAAGGAAAAGTTAGGTGGTGTTTAATTTTTTAAGGGATAATAGAGTTCTAGGGGAGTAAACGAAAACAAATCCTCATGTAAAATAATTAGATATATTATTAAATTTCACAACCACACCAAAAATAGACCCTTGAGTATCAACATTTGTCTTCACATGAATTGTGAAGTTTTGTTTCAGTCGTTCATTTTATTTTTTATTTATTCTGGAGAAGAGTGAACCAATATACCCTGTCAGAATTGAATTGAAAACAAAATAAACTAGACAAAGACAAAACTGATCATTTGAAAAAGGTCTGGAGTTCGAAGCCCGACGGTGGGCATTATTTTCATTAAATGTATTTATTCGTCTAACATTTACTGTATCTGTTTATCTGTATATTATTTATATATGTATACTGATCTAACAACATATATATATAGTATATTATATTGTATATATATATATATAGTATATATATATATATATATATATATATATATATTAGATATATATATATATATATATAAATACAAGGGAATTATCAGAATATATTATTTTTATGTATCGTAGTTATCTATACTTAACTATATTACACCTTTTCATTTGATAACCCGTTACTCGGGAAGCTTATGAAGGAAGTCCTCGTTTTTTTTACTCTGACCGTACGAAATTTGCTGAATTTCTTAACGCAATAATGACCTAACCAACACATGAGCCCAATCACTAAGCGCATTCTCAGAGGGCAAACCAATTAACAATAAAGAGCGGCATAGGCGGGAACTATATATGTAGACAACAGCGGGGTGTTTTTACCCAAAATAGGGCTGCTTTCACGTGATCAGGTTTCATGCCTAAAGAAGACCAGAGCGTAATAACAAGTATCTATTCCTGAAAAAAGGCATAACAACAGAGCCTGTCCAATTTAGGACAGCACAACGATCCGGTATGACCGCTAGTTTTTCTGCAACAACCGAGAGAAAACGAGTGCAAAAAACCATGTAATTCGGTACCTTCCCCAATACATTTAAATAATGTAGCGAGTGTGAGAGGGTGGAGGAGGGT
>CM064510.1:15073037-15114837 GCA_032716605.1 Paralithodes platypus | reverse complement strand
TCACAGTGCATCACAATCCTCTGTTGGTTAAACATTAAAACATTGTGAAATTTGGATGTTTTATTTACCAAAATATTTGCTGTAATGCGAGCATGGTTGCAAGATTGGGTAACACAAACCAATTAAGAGAGAGAGAGAGAGAGAGTGAGAATGTTTCTGAGTGTGTGTGTGTGTGTGTGTGTGTGTGTGTGAAAGATTGAGAGAGAGAGAGTGTGTTTGTGTGTATGGTGTGTGTGGATGTGGCTATTGTGTGTGATAGAGTGAGAGAGAGATAGCAAGAGAGCCGTTTCGTTCAGGGGACTATCAGATTAAGTAGAAAAAAATAAATAAAAAGATAAAAAAAGAGGGAACGAGAGAAAGGGGTACAGACAGTACACGGAGAACTAAAGTCAAAGGTGTCTGCACAAATCCTTGGTCTGTGGGAACAAGGGCCCACTGCAATCATCTTAAGAAAAAATAGGTGGGGGGCGAGAGAGAGAGAGAGATATATATATATAGGACAATCGATTTACATATAGACAATGGCCACGCAGATCTTACGATCCCGGCGAGGTGACCAGGACTTTATTAGGTGGCAGATTAGCAACCCTAAGAAAAAGTGGAAGGCAAGGATTTCAAAGATGAAGGCTTTCTCGCACCCTCCGCATCCTTGCCGGACCATTTGCAGTATATGGAAAACAAGTAGAATTGAATAACGTGCAGGGCTTGGGAATCGCCTGAAGGAATATATAAAATAATAGTGAGAAATGGGAAGGAAAATGCTATGCCTTACCGTTACCTATTTTTTTCTGCTTTCGTCAAATGACAACAGTGGATATTTCTGAGAGAGAGAGAATGTTGAAAAATGTCTTACAACAGGAAGGGGACAAACGGAAAACATGAAATTACGACGATACTGGTGGGGAAACTGAAAAAGTGTATCACTGCGTGTATGAACAGGTGACTATTTGAGAGGAAAGTGGACAGACAAGATATTTCATACTAGCTACATTTAGACGCGGTTTTAATAAAGCGTGGTAAGGATCTCTGGTAGCTAAAAGGGGGGCTACAGAGAAGATATTTGGGAGCCTGTTAATTGGTAGACATCCCTCCGTAGCTGAATATAATTGGCTAATAGTGGTCAGAATAGAATGAAAAGGCAGTCATCCCGGTACAAGAAAGGGTTAACAGTACGACCATATCAAACAAGAATACATGGAGTATGTATAGTTTTAAAGGTGAGGAAAGTAAACCAGAAAAAACAATAATGTAGATTGAAAAATAATAGTAAGTTCAAGAGAGATAATAAGCGGTAAACAACAATTATAAACAATAGGAGAAGTAAAAATATAAGCTATGTAAAGCTTTTTAGGAAACTAAGATAAGTAAAGAAAAACCGTAGACTGTGCAGAAATGGAACAGGATGTAAAAACAGGTTGATAATACGAAGGTATAATAGCAATCGAAATAACAGTACACCGAAGGGAGATTGGAAACAATGCGACATGGACTGAAGACAACAATAATATATATTATTTATGAGAATGGAGACATAAAAAGTAAGCCAAAACAAAGAAAAACAAGGGGACTTGCAAAATAAGCCCGAAATCAGCAAGCACGGGAAAAGATAAAAAAGAACAAAAGTAGCCTAAGCAAAAGACCAAAGTAGCAACAGAGGGAAAGAGGGGCGAGCCTTGTTAGAGAAAAATTAAACACCTGGGGTTAAACTGGCTAGGGTGGCGGATGGTGCGTAAAGTGGATGGCCAAGCGTGATAACTTAACTCGGGAGTATAACTCAACCTCTGCTGTACCGGCAAAGGCTTTTTAATTATATGCTAGCTACTGTATATTCTACGCGATGTTATGCAGTTTAGAAGAAAGATCTGTGGATAGTAAGAAGGGTTGTTGTCGTTGTCAACAACAAAGTAAGAAAGGTTAAAGTGAGATAGCTCGAATCATGTTAATTGTTTGAGGCCCTTGTAAGACTGAATGAAATCGTTTACTAGTAGCCAGAATTAAAGTTTTAAAGGACGGCAACGGTACTGACTGGGTTAACGACATGTGTAAAGTTTATTAAGTGAGTTTGGAAAGTACAAATGTTGATGTTTCCTATCTGCCCACCAACTATTGTGGAAATCTCTGGATCAGACTACTATATTGAATCATTATGTCCTTGGCACTTAAGCCAGCTTACCACCAAAAGTTTATGAAAGTCGGTTTATAGAGTATGTGATCTCTGCCAACTTATAGTCTACCTAAAGGACTCAAATGGATACATTACGATACAAAAAAAAACAAAAAAAAAACATAACTTATGGATTATTTTCACACTGCATAAAACTCTTCAATTTTAATAATTTTATTTTAGGAAGCGTTATTTCCACATAGCGATTTTGATTCGTTATGTTAACCTTATCTTGTATCGTTCCCAGTTTTGGTTTGCTTAGTTTGCAAAGGTATACATTGAAAAAAAGACTAAGCTTTAAAAATACGTAATTGTGCCTGAAGGGGTTATTATAGACCAATTACATAGACCACAATGATGTCACATATCAAAGAAAATACCCAACAACATCAATGTAAATCCAAATTACTCACTACACAAACAATGGTATGTATGAATGTAGAAATGAAATGTAGGTATAGTATGTATGTATATACAGTATGTAGGTATGTATGCAAATTATGGTACCAATAAACAAAATCCCAGGAAATAAACTCTCGAATGACTGCTTTAAGGGGGGAAGTGTTTTTTCTGGACCCCGTTTTCCCTCATAAGTTTTCCCCATAAGTTTGGAGATTTTTAAGACCCCTCTTGCCCCATTTCTTTTTCAATTTTAAAACCTTCGTGGTAATTTAGGACGTAGATTTGTTCCTTGGTGAGCCATAGCAAGCGTGACAGCGGGAAGATGTAATCGGTCTTCGGCTTGGACATTTCTTTTCCGAAAAATGCAACTAATATATCTCGAAGGAGGGGGGGGGGGGGTCTTGTATTTATTTAAGTTGCTTGGAGATCTAGGGAGGAAACTGTGCAAAATAAATAATAAAATACATACATCAATCAATTCAGAAATATATAAATAAATAATAATTACACATAGAATTGTCCGTTACCAGTATGCTACCCCCGGATAATCAATGTAAAAAAGGTATCTTCAAGTCACGACGTTGAGTCAGAAATCAACGTATGCAGTATATACGATAAAGAAATAGAACACAATACGAGAACATATAAAACTGAAACCAATGTCACACGAGCCGTACTGTTATCGGCAATTGTCGATGAGCAAGTATTTTCTCGTAATAATTTGAGGCGACTTTGCTTTGACATCGGGAATTAGACTGAAGGTAGACTATGTTAGAAACTGAATAATAATAAAACTTGAATTTCAAAGCTGCCAGACTACTATTGCTATACAAAGTGACGGGAAAAGCGCTCGTGTGCCATGACTTTAAGGGGAGGCAGACCGTCTTTCTGGACCCCCTTCTACCTAATGTTTAGCCCCACTAGTTTTGAGATTATAAGACGTTCGGCCTATTAGTTTGGCGATTTTAACACCTTTAGCCCCATTCCGTTGTCAATTTTAAGACCTTTCGCGCCATTTAGGTGTCGAGTATTTCCTGGCGAGCGAAAGCGAGCCTGTAATTTTAAGAGGAAGCGGCCTTCGACCGGAAATTTTTTCTACCGAAAATTTAACAAATTTATCTTGAAGGGGGTCTAGGGGGTGTTTTTCTAAGCTGGTGGAGGTCTAGGGAGGGAACTAAAAACTATTAGAATAAATGAATTAATAGACCAACAAACGGTCAGTCTCCCCTGAAGTGGATAATGAGCGACTAAAACAGAAATTGATAAATATCACAACAATACAAACACAAAAACAGACATTAAGAACCATTAAGTTTTTAAGAGCTACTAAAACAGGATGTTAATACAGTATACCGTACACAGCATATATATATATATATATATATATATATATATATATATATATATATATATATTATATATATATATATATATATTTATATATATATATATACATATATATTATATATATATAATATATATATATATATACTATAGATATATATATATATATATATAAAGCTTTATATATTTAGAATAGGTGATATTCTTAAATGCACTCAACCACGCTATCGTAGAGGGATAATTGAAAGTTAATTGATATATACCTTACCCCTTTGATTTCCAGAGAGGCTCCAAAGTTGAATAAAATCGTTTAATGATAGCCATAATTAACTGTTCAAACACGTCATAATCCTCAAGGGGTTAAGTCTCTGACCAAAAGTGGAATGAAACAAAGGGTTTATTTATTGGTCGATTTATCTATTTATATAAATGATGTATTTATTTATTTATTTATTTATCTATTTATTGTGTGTGTGGTTTTTTTCCCTCCCGAAACCTCTATCAAGCTTAAAAGAACATCCCCAAGATTCCCCTTCTAGATAAATGTGTACATTTTTCGCTAGAAATGACCCGGCTTTTGGTTCAGAATAAATTGCAGGCTCGCTATCGATCACTAGGAAAATGATCGACACCTAAATAGCTTGAATGATCTTAATATTGACAAAGAAATGGAATGAAAGGTCTTAAAATCGCCAAAGTAATAGAGCAAACGTCTTAACAAACGTGCGAAACATGAGGGAGAAGGGGGACCAGAAAAAACCCATCCCCCCTTTTAAGATCCACGACCTCTAAAATAAGAACTAAGTGAATATATTTTAGTTACCTTCCTTTACTTGTCAAAAATGTTTAATAGGATTATTTTGAAGTACATAAATTACAGGCGTTGGTTAGAGAAACAGTAGGGGACAAGTTATTCTGGAAATGTATAAAGGCAGGGGACTAGGAATCCTCCTACCCTTGTATAATTCTCGTACTCGAAAGTGATCCCGGACCCTGAGAATAGGAACTGTAAATGTTGTTTCTGTTCGGGCTCTGTCTTCTGTCAGCCACCTCCAGCAATGGGGTATGTACCTGAGTATATACATACATACATAAAGACACACGCACTCATACAGAGAGAGGGGAACAGTACAAACAAGAAATAAACAATAGAAAGGGCAGAAGAAGAATATATACAAGAAAAGAAAGGTCAGGATAATAATAAAAACAAGATACCAACAACAGATAGGACAGGAAAATAATACAAACAAGAGACCAAGAGAACAAAGGTCAAGAAAATCATAAAAAACAATCGGCAAATAAAATGAAGGACAGGAAAATCTACCAAACAAGACAGCTTCTTGCTCTGTACAGGGGCATCGCGCGCCTTGTATTGAGTATTGTTCACATGTGTGGGAAGGTTCCTCTCACACCGCTCTCCTAGACAAGGTTGAAAGGAAGGCCTTTCGTATCATTAACTCCCGTCCACTCACCAACTCTCTGCAATCTCTCTCTCTCCGCCGCAATGTTGCATCTCTCTCGCTATTCTATCGCTACTATAATAATCAGTATTCCTCAGAGCTATCCCAGTGCATACCACCTCCTTTACGAAGGGCACGTGGTACCCGTCTTGCCACTCAATCCCACCCCTACTCTGTGCAACTCTCCAACCCAAGAGGAAACGTTACTCTCAAATTTTCTTCTACTCAACAGCCGAGCTCTGGAACTCTCTCCCAGCATCAGTCTTTACCGCTTCCTATGACTTACATTGCTTCAAACTCCGTGTGTCCAGGCATTTTGGCTCGAACGTCATTGATTTTGGCCCTGTCGCTCTTTCAACTATGGAGGAGGGCACTCGCTATAGGCAGGTATGCCGGTTGCCTCCCTCAAACACATAGAACACAAAAAAATGATTTAATGGACTTACGTTTCGCCGGTAAAGCGTACGAAAGTCGGCTTATGAGGAGAGATTGGGAAGGAGGTGAGTGGTGGTAGGTACAAAGGAGTATAAAGGAGTACAAAGGAAATCAAGCAACACCAGATATAGTGGCCCTTCTAGGTTGCTTGTCCTCCAAAACACTGAGGATCAAGTGTCCAAACAGTGGTTTAGAGTGGGTAAGGGAACATTGGCAAGGAAATTACTGCCTGGAAATAATGTCCGTGGCAGGATTAGGAAGTTAGTAGGGGACAGATGGGTTAGTAATTGAGGGGGGGATAAAATAAAGTTTTTCATTTACAAACGCAGTCAGTCGCGGGTTTGATGCGAGATATTTGTCTATGCGGAGTTTAAATGAATCAACGGTGCTGCAGTCTATAACGTTTCGGGGAAGCCCATTCCACAAGTTGACAACTCGATTGAAGAAGAAATTCTTAGATTCGTGTGAGTTAAAAGATTTACCAATAAATTTGCAACCGTTTCCCCGCGTGTAATTAGATTGGTCGATAGTGAAGTACTTACTACAGTCCATATTGTCGATGCCTTTGATGATTTTGAACACTTGAATGAAGTCACCTCTTTATCTGCGCTGGGTTAAAGGAAATAGATTTAATTCTCTAAGACGCTCTTTGTATGGTTTGTTCATTAGGCTAGGTATCATTTGGTAACTCTACGTTGAACTCGTTCTAGCTTGTTTATATCTTTTTGGTAATAAGGGCACCAGGATTGAACGCAGTATTCCAGAAGAGGGCGGACTAAGGAATTGTAAAGGGTTAGGATAACTTCTTTGGATTTATGCTCAAATGACCTGCCTATAAAGCCAATTATTTTGTTTGCCTTCTTAACAACTTCTGAACATTGTTGACTCGGTTTTAGGTTACTCGACATGGTTACTCCCAGATCGGTTTCTCTGTTTACATTCTTAAGCTGAGTGCCATTCATCGAAAGTTGCTTTCTCATTTAGGTATCCGATATGTAGTACTTTACATTTATCCGCATTGAAACTCATTTGCCAAATTTGGGCCCAACATGACAATTTATCTAGATTGTGTTGCATATCGTCAACTTGTTGTTTGAAGAGTACACTATTTGCAAATTTTGTATCGTCAGCAAATTTTGAGATTGTACAGGTGAGACCCTCATCTATGTCGTTGATGTAAATTAGAAAGAGAATAGTACCGATCCCTGGGGTACCCCGCTACTTACATTGGTCCATTTAGATGCCTTACCGTTTATGACTACTCTTTGCTTTCTGTCACTGAGCCAATTTTCTATCCATTTCAACACACCGGCTTGTATTCCATGCGCTTTTAGTTGTAGCAGTAAACGTTTGTAGGGAACTTTGTCAAAGGCCTTTTGAAAAGCAAGGTATATAATATCTACAGCTTTTACTCTCATCGTAGAGGTTTAGGATATCGTGGAAGAAGTCTAAGAGGTTTGGTAAACAGGAACGTTTTTTACGAAAGCCGTGTTGAGTATCTTTAAGTATGTTATTTTCCTCTAAGTGATTTACGAGTCTGTCTCGTATGACCGTTTCTAGCATTTTACATACAACTGAGGTTAAGCTAATTGGACGATAGTTACTGGGTACGGATTTGCTGCCTTTTTGAATATCGGTGTTACGTTGGCTAGCTTCCAATGATCAGGCATAGTTCCAGACTGCAAGAATTTATTGAATAGTAATGTCAGTGGTTTGGAGAGCTCATCCTTAGCTTCCTTTAGAACTCTAGGCGAGATTGTATCAGGTCCAGGCGTTTTATTTACCTTGAGTTTATCTAACAATTCAATACTTCTCTCTCTGTAACGGTGATATTGTCTGGACCGGTGATAGGTCGGTAGGTAGGTAGGTAGGTATAAAGGAGTACAAAGGAAATCAAGTAACAACAGATCTAGGGACCGCTCTAGGCTGCTTGTCTTCCAAAACACTGAAGATCAAGTGTCCAAACAGTGGTTCAGAGTGGATAAGGGAACATTGGAAAGGGAACCACTGCCCTGGAACTGATGTCCGTGGCAGGATTAGGAAGTTAGTAGGGACAGATGGGTTAGTAACATAACACAGTTATAAGTGATGTTATGCAGGGTAATAATATTTGCCTGCGTACTTCAGTTCTCTCGTTCCAATCTAGGGAAACTTTTAAGAACTATAACACTCCGCCGGAACACAGCTGACTCCAGATATGCAATTATAAATCTCCTCAATCTCTACCAATGACACAGAATACACGGTTTGGTTTTCACAAGTTTTTATTTCACTTTATATCAGGGCACTGGCATGTATTATAAATAGAGACTTGGTCGAGTTGTATTTTATGGAAATACTCTCGAAATTACTTCAAGAATTAATAATAATATTCTTAGAGCATGGATAATACATAAATCATTAATACTAATAATTGATAAATCACAATTGAATAAACATATGATGAATATATCATATCGCATAAATGCTAACAGAGCGGTTAGTCTCAAAGAATTGCTGATATCCTGAAGGTCAAAGTTAACACGTGATATAATGGGACGCGGTTTAAGGTAAAAATACTGAGGTCACAACGTCTCAGTTAAACAGAATATATAAAATAAGAATATCAGCTGAATGGCAAATGATATCTAAATAAAGAGAAAGGTTTTAAGTCTCTATTAACGTATACAGTTAGATTTAACAATCGTAGTTCAGGGAACTGAACAAATAAAGATAAGTCCTATGGAGAAAAGAAAACGTTTAACATTGACATATTAACACGATTTGGGCAAGATAGAATTACTATGAATTCAAGTTAAATGTTTAAACTTGTTGTGAAGCCAGGAAATATAAATACAATTGAGTCTAACTAAGAGACACGATAGTTAACACTCTCTGTGAACATTATACACGATATACGTACCCTGATAATCCTATTAACTTAGAATCAGATCTGTCAGGCGTGTCTACAATATTTATGTGTAGTGTGCGGGTAATCGGGCCGAATGGATATATATAAACTTCATGGCAATACATGAATATATTACGCAGTATATATTATATATATAAATAAATCCCAGGATCGCATTTGTATGTACCCACGACACAAGTAACAAAAGGACTCAGGTGAGAATAAATATCTCAGGTGTTTACATTAACTTGAACACATAAGATATCCTACAAAACCCTTGCAATAATCACGAAAACACAATAAGTAAACAAGAAGCACTTAATTTTAAGTAGGAGTATAGCAGAAAGTACCTTGTAGAGATTCTGACACACATGTGGGCGACTAAGTGCGTGGTCCATCTTGGCCTGTGGCTAGCCTCTACGGATGGTGCTATCCGGATCGAGTTGTTCACGTATACTCTCCCACAGGCTACTCATGGGACACAGTGCCTCGATTGCCGAACTTTACCCTGTTTTCGGACAGGTAGTATTTGATTTTACGGAGAGTGACAAGTCGGGGGTTTCCGGAACATAAGAGGCATGGAAAATCTCTTTTTTGATTATTGTTTGGTTGTCTAAAGCCTTATAAATACAATGCATACATGAATATGTAGGGAATAGTATGTTTTATTTATTAATAATAGAAGTGAATAGCCTAAAGTTTAGGTATACATAGGATAATTAATTTACAGTATTGGAGGCCTTTCTCCATTTAGAGGCTTCTATAGAGTGGTCTGCTTGTCTTCTCGTCTAGTTGAATTGCAAGCACAGTCTCGTCTAGCGGTGGTAGTGGTGCATGGAATCGCCAGGGTGACTGGAAAGGAAGGAAGGAGGTGTTGTCTCATTTGCATAAAATCCTCCTCCGCATAGTCAATCTGGCCCAGGTGTAGGCGGCCTTTGTTTACCTGGCGCCCGGGGGCACAAGCCAAACAACTGTGGCGGATGTCCTCCCCACGTATGTGAAACGTATCGGCGGCCGCACATTTCTTCTGGAGTTGTGGTATGGGTGACTGGTGTATCTTGTTTTTGCTGTCCAGGGGAGGCTGTTTCCAGTCTCTCTTCCGGCTTTTTATGGACGCAATTCTATAGTTGTGAGTTGTTGTTCCTTCCGTTGATGGGAATGGGTGTGTGGTCTGCTTTGGTATTAAATATTCCAGCCCTGTCAACTCAGTGATCTTTCGTATATCTGGGAAAAAGTGAGTAACGTCGTAGTAATAGATACGCAATACTCCTTGATAATCTGATGGGGGAATAACATAAAGTTGTTCATTTACAAACGCAGTCAGTTGCGGGTCCGATACAAGATATTTATCTAGGCGTAGTTTAAATGAAGCAAAGGTGCTGCAATCTATAACATCTCGGGGAAGCCCATTCCACAAGTTGACAATTCGATTGACGTAGAAATTCTTAGATTCGTGTGTGTTAAAAGATTTACCAATAATTTGCAACAATTTTCCCGCGTGTAATTAGCTTGGTCGATAGTGAAGTACTTACTGACAGTTCATATTGTCGAGCCTTTGTTGATTTTGAACACTTGAATTAAGTCGCCTCTTAATCTGCGCTGGGTTAAAGGAATTAAATCTAATTCTCTAAGACGCTCCTCGTATGGTTTGTTCTTTAGGCTAGGTATCATTTTGGTAACTCCACGTTGAATTCGTTCTAGCTTGTCAATATCGTTTTGGTAATAAGGGCACCAGGATTGAACACAGTATTGTAAAGAGTTAAGCCCCGTCCACACGATCGAGCAGTGTCTGGCAGGCTGTGCCCCCTCACCGGGCAAAGTCTGTCGAACACGCGTGTTGTTGTCCACACGGGCGTGACTGGCCAGTCAAAGTCTGTCTGTGGTCAGACAAGATGCTCGGCAGGGCAGTTAAAGGGAGATGTAAAGTGTTGTGTAGCATAATAATTGCTATGTTGCAAAAGAGAACAGAAAAGGAAGTTGTTTGAAGATAAATAATGTATTTCATTAGCTTACTATTTCTAACAATATAATTATCCAAAACATTTAATTACGTAGGAATGGGTTATAATTAATATGAAATGAACGTCAACCTGATCAAAAACACAACACAGTTGAAAAGATCATATACCGGTACCAATAAAAGAGTGAACTCGCAAAATAGCGTAAGTTAGGGCTGCAATTACACACACCCTCACTCTCTCTGCTGCTGTCTTATATTTACGTAAAGTTCGGTTCACACATGCACGAATGAACGTCCCGTCCGTCCCCGACCCCTTAATTCGCCGTGCCTCAGGCGGCGTCCTTTTTGTGCAGCGTAAAATGGTCGTGTGGGTTGGGGACACTGCCAGAAAACGTATTATGGTATTATGTGGGGGACACCCACGGAACAAAAAAACTTTGGAACGGCCCTAGATGCCATCGTGGCCACCAGATTGATGCCGTCCTGCCTATTTTCTTGGTCGAGGATGGACTGACGTTAATTCGTGCATGTGTGAGCCGAGCTTTATACACTGATAAGCTTAACGTCTGGGTGTGAGTATCCTAGGTTTGAGTCCTTGGAGTGCTACATGCATTTGTTGATTTCATAGAGTTTAGAAGTAAAGTTGGTTGGTGACAAAATATGAATTTATCCTATCATTTAATTTCTGATAAGTGCTTCAATCATCACGCGATTTGCTGATATGGTCAGCATACGTACGTTAAACTAACATTAAATCAATAGTTAGTGCAGAAGATCATGGTGGGGTGGCTTTCTCACAATAATAAGATTAATAATACTATTTATAATAATACTCCTAAGAATATTAATAAAGTATCTAAAAATAATAGCGTCTATACAGCTAATTTCTGATAGTGCTTCAATCATCACGCGATTTGCTGATATGGTCAGCAAACGTACGTTAGACGAACATTACATCAATAGTTAGTGCAGCAGATCATGGCGGGGTGGCTTTTTCACAATAATAAGATTAAAAATACTATTTATAATATTACTCATAAGAATATTAATCAAATATGTAAAAATAATAGTGCCTATATAAATAGGGATGCTACCCATACAATATTCTAAACCTATAACTCAATGCATACCATCAGTGACCGATAATAAAGTGCTTGCACATATTATATCCTGGATTTCTTCCACCGGATTTACCTGATAATCATCCATTATTATGTTCCTTCCAACAACCAACCATACTCCTAAAATCGATTAATGAAATTTACAAACACATGTGGCAGTCCGTGGACTCGAACTCAGGATGCTCACACCGAAAATCAACACCTTATACATCGCACCACGAAGACAGTTAAATGTTGGTGGACACTGCCTACGATTTATTATGCAACTTCGAATCCTGCATATCAATCTAAGCATGTACACACATCCCAACTGCAACTCACGTAGGCTATGCATATGTGAATGGAAAGAGCAATTAATGGGGCCTTAACCACTTAGGGAAGTCCTCTCGATAAATTACTCCTGAACCAATATCAATTATTATGTTCCTTCCAACAACCAACCATACTCCTAAAATCGATTAATGAAATTTACAAACACATGTGGCAGTCCGTGGACTCGAACCCAGGATGCTCACACCGAAAATCAACACCTTGTACATCGCACCACGAAAACAGTTAAAGGTTTGTGGACAATGCCTACGATTTATTATGCAACTTCGAATCCTGCATATCAATCTAAGCATGTACACACATCCCAACTGCAACTCACGTAGGCTATGCATATGTGAATGGAAAGAACAATTAATGGGGCCTTAACCACTTAGGGAAGTCCTCTCGATAAATTACTCCTGAACCAATATCAATTATTATGTTCCTTCCAACAACCAACCATACTCCTAAAATTGATTAATGAAATTTACAAACACATGTGGCAGTCCGTGGACTCGAACCCAGGATGCTCACACCGAAAATCAACACCTTATACATCGCACCACGAAGACAGTTAAAGGTTGGTGGGCACTGCCTACGATTTATTATGCAACTTCGAATCCTGCATATCAATCTAAGCATGTACACACATCCCAACTGCAACTCACGTAGGCTATGCATATGTGAATGGAAAGAGCAATTAATGGGGCCTTAACCACTTAGGGAAGTCCTCTCGATAAATTACTCCTGAACCAATATCAATTATTATGTTCCTTCCAACAACCAACCATACTCCTAAAATCGATTAATGAAATGTTACAAACACATGTGGCAGTCCGTGGACTCGAACCCAGGATGCTCACACCGAAAATCAACACCATAAACATCACCCCACGAAAACAGTTAAAGGTTGGTGGACACTGCCTACGATTTATTATGCAACTTCGAATCCTGCATATCAATCTAAGCATGTACACACATCCCAACTGCAACTCACGTAGGCTATGCATATGTGAATGGAAAGAGCAATTAATGGGGCCTTAACCACTTAGGGAAGTCCTCTCGATAAATTACTCCTGAACCAATATCAATTATTATGTTCCTTCCAACAACCAACCATACTCCTAAAATCGATTAATGAAATTTAGAAAACACATGTGGCAGTCCGTTGACTCGAACCGAGGTGCTCACACCGAAAATCACACCTTATACATCGCACCACGAAGACAGTTTAAGGTTGGTGGACACTGCCTACGATTTATTATGCAACTTCGAATCCTGCATATCAATCTAAGCATGTACACACATCCCAACTGCAACTCACGTAGGCTATGCATATGTGAATGGAAAGAGCAATTAACGGGGCCTTAACCACTTAGGGAAGTCCTCTCGATAACTTACTCCTGAACCAATATCAATTATTATGTTCCTTCCAACAACCAACCATACTCCTAAAATCGATTAATGAAATTTACAAACACATGTGGCAGTCCGTGGACTCGAACCCAGGATGTTCACACCGAAAATCAACACCTTATACATCACACCACGAAGACAGTTAAAGGTTGGTGGACACTGCCTACGATTTATTATGCAACTTCGAATCCTGCATGTCAATCTAAGCATGTACACACATCCCAACTGCAACTCACGTAGGCTATGCATATGTGAATGGAAAGAGCAATTAATGGGGCCTTAACCACTTAGGGAAGTCCTCTCGATAAATTACTCCTGAACCAATATCAATTATTATGTTCCTTCCAACAACCAACCATACTCCTAAAATCGATTAATGAAATTTACAAACACATGTGGCAGTCCGTGGACTCGAACCCAGGATGCTCACATCGAAAATCAACACCTTATACATCGCACCACGAAGACAGTTAAAGGTTGGTGGACACTGCCTACGATTTATTATGCAACTTCGAATCCTGCATATCAATCTAAGCATGTACACACATCCCAACTGCAACTCACATAGGCTATGCATATGTGAATGGAAAGAGCAATTAATGGGGCCTTAACCACTTAGGGAAGTCCTCTCGATAAATTACTCCTGAACCAATATCAATTATTATGTTCCTTCCAACAACCAACCATACTCCTAAAATCGATTAATGAAATTTACAAACACATGTGGCAGTCCGTGGACTCGAACCCAGGATGCTCACACCGAAAATCAACACCTTATACATCGCACCACGAAGACAGTTAAAGGTTGGTGGACACTGCCTACGATTTATTATGCAACTTCGAATCCTGCATATCAATCTAAGCATGTACACACATCCCAACTGCAACTAACGTAGGCTATGCATATGTGAATGGAAAGAACAATTAATGGGGCCTTAACCACTTAGGGAAGTCCTCTCGATAAATTACTCCTGAACCAATATCAATTATTATGTTCCTTCCAACAACCAACCATACTCCTAAAATCGATTAATGAAATTTACAAACACATGTGGCAGTCCGTGGACTCGAACCCAGGATGCTCACACCGAAAATCAACACCTTATACATCGCACCACGAAGACAGTTAAAGGTTGGTGGACACTGCCTACGATTTATTATGCAACTTCGAATCCTGCATATCAATCTAAGCATGTACACACATCCCAACTGCAACTAACGTAGGCTATGCATATGTGAATGGAAAGAGCAATTAATGGGGCCTTAACCACTTAGGGAAGTCCTCTCGATAAATTACTCCTGAACCAATATAAATTATTATGTTCCTTCCAACCATACTCCTAAAATCGATTAATGAAATTTACAAACACATGTGGCAGTCCGTGGACTCGAACCCAGGATGCTCACACCTAAAATCAACACCTTATACATCGCACCACGAAGACCGTTAAGATTGGTGGACACTGCCTACGATTTATTATGCAACTTCGAATCCTGCATATCAATCTAAGCATGTACACACATCCCAACTGCAACTCACGTAGGCTATGCATATGTGAATGGAAAGAGCAATTAATGGGGCCTTAACCACTTAGGGAAGTCCTCTCGATAAATTACTCCTGAACCAATATCAATTATTATGTTCCTTCCAACAACCAACCATACTCCTAAAATCGATTAATGAAATTTACAAACACATGTGGCAGTCCGTGGACTCGAACCCAGATTGCTCACACCGAAAATCAACACCTTATACATCGCACCACGACGACAGTTAAAGGTTGGTGGACACTGCCTACGATTTATTATGCAACTTCGAATCCTGCATATCAATCTAAGCATGTACACACATCCCAACTGCAACTCACGTAGGCTATGCCTATGTGAATGGAAAGAGCAATTAATGGGGCCTTAACCACTTAGGTAAGTCCTCTCGATAAATTACTCCTGAACCAATATCAATTATTATGTTCCTTCCAACAACCAACCATACTCCTAAATCGATTAATGAAATTTACAAACAAATGTGGCAGTCCGTGGACTCGAACCCAG
The DNA here is from genome assembly GCA_032716605.1 of Paralithodes platypus. Taxonomy (NCBI): domain Eukaryota; kingdom Metazoa; phylum Arthropoda; class Malacostraca; order Decapoda; family Lithodidae; genus Paralithodes; species Paralithodes platypus. The sequence goes on along the minus strand of CM064510.1, from coordinate 15,099,284 downwards.
GATGCTCACACCGAAAATCAACACCTTATACATCGCACCACGAAGACAGTTAAAGGTTGGTGGACACTGCCTACGATTTACTATGCAACTTCGAATCCTGCATATCAATCTAAGCATGTACACACATCCCAACTGCAACTCACGTAGGCTATGCATATGTGAATGGAAAGAGCAATTAATGAGGCCTTAACCACTTAGGGAAGTCCTCTCGATAAATTACTCCTGAACCAATATCAATTATTATGTTCCTTCCAACAACCAACCATACTCCTAAAATCGATTAATGAAATTTACAAACACATGTGGCAGTCCGTGGACTCGAACCCAGGATGCTCACACCGAAAATCAACACCTTATACATCGCACCACGAAGACAGTTAAAGGTTGGTGGACACTGCCTACGATTTATTATGCAACTTCGAATCCTGCATATCAATCTAAGCATGTACAAACATCCCAACTGCAACTCACGTAGGCTACGCATATGTGAATGGAAAGAGCAATTAATGGGACCTTAACCACTTAGGGAAGTCCTCTCGATAAATTACTCCTGAACCAATATCAATTATTATGTTCCTTCCAACAACCAACCATACTCCTAAAATCGATTAATGAAATTTACAAACACATGTGGCAGTCCGTGGACTCGAACCCAGGATGCTCACACCGAAAATCAACACCTTATACATCGCACCACGAAGACAGTTAAAGGTTGGTGGACACTGCCTACGATTTATTATGCAACTTCGAATCCTGCATATCAATCTAAGCATGTACACACAGCCCAACTGCAACTCACGTAGGCTATGCATATGTGAATGGAAAGAGCAATTAATGGGGCCTTAACCACTTAGGGAAGTCCTCTCGATAAATTACTCCTGAACCAATATCAATTATGATGTTCCTTCCAACAACCAACCATACACCTAACATCGATTAATGAAATTTACAAACACATGTGGCAGTCCGTGGACTCTAACCCAGGATGCTCACACCGAAAATCAACACCTTATACATCGCACCACGAAGACAGTTAAAGGTTGGTGGACACTGCCTACGATTTATTATGCAACTTCGAATCCTGCATATCAATCAAGCATGTACACACATCCCAACTGCAACTCACGTAGGCTATGCATATGTGAATGGAAAGAGCAATTAATGGGGCTTTAACCACTTAGGGAAGTCCTCTCGATAAATTACTCCTGAACCATTATCAATTATTATGTTCCTTCCAACAACCAACCATACTCCTAAATAATAATAGGATAAAATATATTTGATAATTTAAGATCAAACTACACACTCCTCCCCTCCTTCCACAGACCCCTTTTATCCCCATATCCACCGGCAAACTACCGGGCAGTGTCTGGTGAATTCGCATCAACTACGGCGCGGCCATTCCCCTGCTTTGCCCGCTGAATTTTCACATGACGGACATTTTCCTCGTGCCTGATGGACAGTGCTCGATCGTGTGGACGGGGCTTTAGGATAACTTCTTTGGATTTATGCTCAAATTACCTGCCTATCAAGCCAATTATTTTGTTTGCTTTCTTAATCAACTTCTGAACGTTGTTGACTCGGTGTTAGGTTCCCTCGATATTGTTACTTCCAGATCGGTTTCTCTGTCTACACTCTTAAGCTGTGTGTCATTCGTCGAATAGTGTGCTTTCTCATTTTGGTTATCCAATATGTATTACTTTACATCTATCCGCATTGAAACTCATTTGCCAAATTTGGGTCCAACATAACAACTTATCTAGACTGTGTTGCATATCGTCAACTTGTTCTTTTGAGAGTACGCTATTTGCAATTTTTGTATCGTCAGCCAACTATGAGATTGTACAGGTGAGACCCTCATCTATGTCGTTGATGTAAATTAAAAAGATAATTTGTTCTAGTATCGATCTCTGGGGTACCCCACTACTTACATTGGTCCATTTAGATGCCTTAGGTAGGTAGGCAGGTAGGTAGGGAGGGAGGGAGGGAGGGAGGTAGATAGGTTGGTAGGTAGGTAGGTAGAGAGGATTGGAGGTAGGTAGATAGGTAGGTAGGAAATGAGGGAGGGAGGGAGGGTTGGAGGTAGATAGATGGATATATAGATCGATAGATAGGTAGGTAGGTAGGTAGGTAGAGAGAAAAAGGGAGAGTGAGTGAAGAGAGAGAGAGTCGAAAGTGAGAGGAGGTTCAAGAAAGGACTAAAGGTCTTCAAGGGGAATTGGATTGTTAAGCCTACTTGAGATTAAACGCGCTACACGGAAGTATCGGGAGGAATTTGATTACCAAGTTAGTAGAACCAGAAGCAATATCCGTAGCGTAATAACCATTATATTGCACGTATGGTGCTATAACTCGGTTATTTGATTATAATAGTGTAATAATCATAATGATGTAGATATGGTAATTTAATTTAGGTCGTTTGGTTATTGATAGTGTAATAACCATAATGGTGCTTTTAAATATTGATAGTGTAAACTAACCATAGTAAAATGGGTATGGTGCTATATACTGTATATCTGTTTTTTTTTAATATTAATAATGTAATAATCATATTGATATAGGCACGGTGTTATATCTCTGGTTATTTGGTGTATTGAAAGTGTAATAACCATAATGATGTTGTATTATTGATAGTGTAATAACCATGATTATATAGGTATGGTGCTATAACTCTGACTGTTTGGTTATTTACAGTGTAATAACCGTACTAAATATAGGTATGGTGCTATAACTCTGACTGTTTGGTTATTTTACAGTGTAATAACCGTACTAATATAGGTATGGTGCTATAACTCTGACTGTTTGGTTATTTACAGTGTAATAACCGTACTAATATAGGTATGGTGCTATAACTCTGACTGTTTGGTTATTTACAGTGTAATAACCGTACTAATATAGGTATGGTGCTATAACTCTGACTGTTTGGTTATTTACAGTGTAATACCGTACTAATATAGGTATGGTGCTATAACTCTGACTGTTTGGTTATTTACAGTGTAATAACCGTACTAATATAGGTATGGTGCTATAACTCTGACTGTTTGGTTATTTACAGTGTATTAACCGTACTAATATAGGTATGGTGGTATAACTCTGACTGTTTGGTTATTTACAGTGTAATAACCGTACTAATATAGGTATGGTGCTATACTCTGACTGTTTGGTTATTTACAGTGTAATAACCGTACTAATATAGGTTATGGTGCTATAACTCTGACTGTTTGGTTATTTACAGTGTAATAACCGTACTAATATAGGTATGGTGGTATAACTCTGACTGTTTGGTTATTTACAGTGTAATAACCGTACTAATATGGTATGGTGCTATAACTCTCACTGTTTGGTTATTTTCAGTGTAATAACCGTACTAATATAGGTATGGTGGTATAACTCTGACTGTTTGGTTATTTACAGTGTAATAACCGTACTAATATAGGTATGGTGCTATAACTCTGACTGTTTGGTTATTTACAGTGTAATAACCGTACTATATAGGTATGGTGCTATAACTCTGACTGTTTGGTTATTTACATGTAATAACCGTACTAATATAGGTATGGTGCATAACTCTGACTGTTTGGTTATTTACAGTGTAATAACCGTACTAATATAGGTATGGTGCTATAACTCTGACTGTTTGGTTATTTACAGTGTAATAACCGTACTAATATAGGTATGGTGCTATAACTGACTGTTTGGTTATTTACAGTGTAATAACCGTACTAATATAGGTATGGTGCTATAACTCTGACTGTTTGGTTATTTACAGTGTAATAACCGTACTAATATAGGTATGGTGGTATAACTCTGACTGTTTGGTTATTTACAGTGTAATAACCGTACTAATATAGGTATGGTGCTATAACTCTGACTGTTTGGTTATTTACAGTGTAATAACCGTACTAATATAGGTATGGTGCTATAACTCTGACTGTTTGGTTATTTACAGTGTAATAACCGTACTAATATAGGTATGGTGCTATAACTCTGACTGTTTGGTTATTTACAGTGTAATAACCGTACTAATATAGGTATGATGATATAATTCTGGGTGTTTGGATATTGATAGTGTATAACCATAATATATATAACTCTGGGTATTTGATTATTGATACTTAGGTCAGTTTTATCACTGCTCCTTGTCGGTCTGTGTGTGTGCGTGTGTTACGTCACAAGACTTAACACTTAGTAAAGTATATTAAAAGACCTTATTGTCACTTCCATTTAAAAGGAAAATATATTGATGCTATATCTAATGCTTCTGTACGGTATTTACGGAATGTCATATTTACATTTAAACTTTCACTTAAATAATCCGATATTAGAAATTAGTTCTTTCAACTTTGATTTTTAATCGATTTGAGTTCGCAAAAGCTGATTCAATTATACACATAACGAGAGAGAGAGAGAGTGAGAGTGATTCTTGTCTTTAATGGCTACCTGAGAACAATTACAGGGAGCGATCAAGTGGGAGTGAAGGGAAGACTGTTGTAATAAATTGTTTACGTACACACACACACACACACACGCATCACACACACACACACGCATCACACACACACACGCATCACACACACACACACACACACGCATCACACACACACATACATACTCACACGCATCACACACACACATACATACTCACACACACACACACACGCGCACACACACACACACGCATCACACGCGCACACACACATACACACTTAACGTACACGCATCACACACACACACACACACAGACACAAGAAACCCGACATTAATCATTATAACAGTATATGCTCCTTTCTAGACGCTTAGTGAAGTGAGATAAAGATGATCAAATTATACATTAAATATATCATTAGGCATGGAATCATCTATAATAGATTCTATATAATAATTATCTTAACAAAAATTATTATACTATCTCTAAATCTGCATATCCTATTCTAATTTTCCTATGGTGAAGTGAAGTAAAGAAGATCAACACTCTACATTAGGTATATGATTAGGCATGGAATATATATAAACTGTACCCTAACAACAATTATAACAATCTCTGAAATTCCTTATCCTTTTCTAATTCTTCTCACAAAACTCCCGTAGTGCGAGGCTGCCCTTAGAAACGCGCTTCTGCTTATTATCTATGGGGGGAGTGACTTCCTTTTTTGTTTTTTCTCTCTTTCTCTGGGATGTATCCATTCGACTCCATTCAGCCTACTGCATTAAGACGTTTATCCCCATCCAGGCGTCGATTTCTTCATGGCAAGCGATAGCGAGCCATCATTGTATGGAGACATCCGGCTTCGCAGGAGACATTTTTCTATCGGAAAATGTACAAATCTAGCCTGCTGTCATGAACATTTATATACATATGTTGGCCCGCTGACGCTCGCCAGGAAAAAATCAACACCTGGATGGGGATAAACGTTTAAAACAGTAGGCTGAATGGGGCCGAATAGATACACTCTTTATTTTATTAATTTCACCCTAACACCAAACACCTCCAATGAAATTAATGAAAGCATATTATGTGATCCACCGGGATACAAACCTGGGTTATCACACACAGATGTTTAAACACTCTAACCATTACACCACCAAGACGGTTCAAAGACAACCCAGAGAGAGAGGGAGAGAGAAAAAACAAAAAATGAGTTGGGCACCATTAAGGGGGGTCACCGGCTTGTTTTATCTTTCTCTCCTTGTCTCTCTTTCCCTGACTTGTATCCATTCGGCCCCATTCAGCCAACTGTTTTAAGACGTTTATCCCCATCCAGGTGTCGATTTCTTCCTGGCGAGCGATGGCGGGCCAGCATTGTATGGAGAAATCCGGCTTCGCCGGTAACATTTGTCTATCGAAAAATGTACAAATTTAGCTTGCTGTCAAAACAAATATCAATAAAAGCTGGCTCGCTACCGCTCGCCAGGAAAACATTGACACCTGGATGGGGGTAAACGTCTTCAAATAGTAGAGTGAATGGGGCCGAATGGATACAAGCCAAAGAGAGAGGGAGAGAAAGAGAACAAGAAGCGAAGTGAGCCCCCTTAATGTGACTTGGGCTGAGTGAGAGGAGGGAAATTGCAGGCTGTATGTCCCAATCGTAATTGCAGGCTGTATGTCCCAATCGTAATTGCAGGCTGTATGTCCCAATCGTAATTGCAGGCTGTATGTCCCAATCGTAATTGCAGGCTGTATGTCCCAATCGTAATTGCAGGCTGTATGTCCCAATCGTAATTTACCTGTGAAAGTTTTGGACTCGTGTATATTACTGTCGGAAATGAGGATGAATGTAGTTTATTTATTATATTTACTTTGTATATATTTAGTTATTTATCTATTTATTGATTTACCTATTGATATATAAATTTACCGACATTTTTATATATACAGTATATATATATATATATATATATATATATATATATATATATATATATATGGTGTGTGTGTGTGTGTATATTTACTTATATATTATTTACTTACTTTTTTGTAAGTTATGTTTCTGTGGGGGTTTTCTTATACAGATGTAATTCAAAGTTGCTAAACCTGAATCGCTTAACCCCTTTCGTACCACCGACGTATTTTTTATTCCATTCCAGCTATATTTACACGATTTTGTGCAGATTAAGAAGGATCTGTGGTCGTGAATAAGGTTACGTGCGATCATTCGAAGCTGCTGGAGGCCCTATTTTAAAATGAATTATATCGTCTAATAGTAGCGAGAACAAAGTTGAAAGGATGGCACCGGTACTGAAAGGGTTAAGGGGAAGTATTTGTTTTATTGTAAACCCCCTGCTCCTTCATGTCTAAAACCATTAGTTTTCACATTTTAAGATTTTCGCCCATTTCTTTGACATTTCTTCGTATCATTTAGGTGTCGATTTTGTTCCTGGCGAGCGATAATGAGCGATAGCGAGCCAGTAATTGAGGATAATAGGCCTGGAAGTTTTTCTACCGAAAAATGTATACATTTATCTCAAAGAGGGGTCTGGGGTGATATAAGTTTGATAGAAGACTAGGGAGCAAACTAAACAACTATCATTATATACCGGTAATAATAATAATAATAATAATAATAATAATAATAATAATAATAATAACAAAAACAAATATATGAACAAGTAACGTCCCCTTAAGCAAATGCCAGGATCATAGCTTTCCGTGACTTATATTTTTTAATGTGAGAAAGTAATGTGTGCAAAGCTGACAGGCGAGGCTTACTGGCTAAATTAGTCTGTCGGCAAATGGAATGTGGTAGGAAAATGTCGAATATTTGTTCGTGAATGTAGAGATGTGGTTTATGCAATACTACATCTCATTGACTTAAAGGGAGACGGACCGGGTTTTTTTTTTTTTTTTTTTTGTCTATCAATTCATGTATTCCTTTATTTCTTAGTTTCCTTTCTAGACCTCCATCAAGCTTAGGAAAAACAACCCCGAAACCCACCTTCAAGATAGATTTGTTCATGTGTCATGTTCATGTCCAGGCTCGCTATCGCTCGCCAGGAAATAATCGACACCTAAATGGCACGAAAGGTCTTAAAATTGACAACGAAATGGGGAAAACGGTGTTAAAATCGCCAAACTAATGGGCCGAACGTCTTATTATTTCAAAACAATTGGGACAACACGAGGGAGAAAGGGGACCAGAAAAACGACCCATCTACCCTTAACCTCAACAGTCCATCAACCTTAAGAAAATGTCGAGTAATTGCATATTCAGCTTAAAAACATGCATTATACAATACTACATTTTATTGACGTAATAACATGTCAAATTATCATATTATGTCACATTGAACTTGAAGATATCAAATAATTAATCTATGTATCTATCTATTGCCCGACGCCTAACTCCCGTTGACGGTAGCCATACACAAAACTTCCCAAGTGGACCTATTCCCCATGAGGACAATCCGTGCCAGTTTATGAAGGACTTACAGGACTGAAAATTCAACTTAGGGACCGTACGACTCAGAGGCTTTCTACATATTTTTAGCACATTTTCTACAATGGTGGGCGGCTTGTTCATCCACCAACCTGCTTCACCCTTAGGTAAGCAGTAAGGATTTATTTAAGGTTGTCTCCCCTAGATGGGTTGCCAACCAAGGCTGACGAGTCCCATCCATCCGGAAAAAAAAAATAATAATTTATTTAACTCCGAACACCAAACACCTCCCAATAAATTAATGAAAGTTATGTGCTCCTCTCGGGATTGGAACCTGGGATACCATATACTGATCTTAAGGGGAGGCATTTTGTTTTTCGAGTCCTCCTTCCTCATGTTTAGCCCTATTAGTTATGAGATTACAAAACATTCGCCCCATTAGTTTGGCGATTTTCAGACCTTTTGCCCCATTTCTTTTCCAATATTAAGACCTTTCGTGCCATTTAGGTGTCGATTGTTTTCATGGCGAGCAATAGCAAGCCTGTATTTGAAGAGGAATCGGCCTTTGGCAGGGATATTTGTCTACCGAAACATGTACAAATTTATATCGAAGGGGGGTCTTGTAGGTGTTTTTTTAAGCTTGATAGAGGTTTAGAGAGCAAACTATACCCCCTCCTTAAACCTTCCTCCCCGGGTGTCATTTTAATATGACACCACGGCAGATGGGCAGGTACCCAGGTGTCATTTTAATATACAGTAAGCTTGAAAGCCTATTCAGCTTGGTCTGAACGCCGTGCATCCGACGCATGTAAACAAAGCCGATTGTTGCGTCACCGCACCTCCGAAAACAAGAAGGAGAAGACTCGTTTGTTATTGTATGTCTGTATGTCGTTGTTTCAGTAGTGAAAAGATCGTCGTATTGCTAACATTGCCTGAAAATGCTCTCCACTAAAATCGTCATCACAACTGAACCAGTTGACTTAGAGAGCTCTACTCAACGCCAGTCTACAGATTGGAAACCGCACTACGTTTATAGATGCGTGGAAAATTTCTAACAGTTAAAATTAACCAAAATACGGTAGCCTAGGCCTAGACGTTTTTCGGCCAGATCGCCCGGGTACGCCGCACTGTCATTAGGAGAGCTAGCCCGGGCCAGGAGGGTTAATCCATTGAGCCAAACCCGTAAATTATGGTGCACAATACTGTCTGAGCTCCCTTATGCACTCTAACCATTACATCAGAACCATGGATTACAGATTCTCTGAGAAGTACTTATATGTGGTTTCCAGTAGGTTGGCAAAAATAATAGTTAAATAGATAAATGAATACATAAATAAGTCATTTTGGCCCGAACATTCCTTGATTTAGGCCCCGTCACTATTTCAACTCTGGGGGAGGCAATCGTCACAGGCAGTTCTACCTTTTGTCTCCCTCATCCACACAAAAAAATAAAAAAATAAATAAAAAAAATAAATACAAAAATAAATAAAATGAAAACAAAAATAATAGTAATAAAAAATACTATGATAATATATAATAATATCAATCCCTAATGAAGACCAGTGCTTTGAACAACACTCGCATACTCAGAACCCCAAATGTTTACTTTAGCATTATAAAGGCATTTGTAATATACCACGTATTTTATAAGCCAGGGATTTGTAACAAAGCATTTCACCGTCATCTGGTTTCCACTAACTCTAGCTGTAAAGGTTATAATATTTTAAGGGGAGATTGGTCGTTTGCTGGTGGGGCACCAGCAAACTTTTTTTTTCTTCCTAATTTTTAGCCCCATTAGTCTTCAAATTTTAAGAAGTTTGGCCCATTAGTTTGGCGATTTTAAGAATCCTCGCCCCATTTATTTGTCAATATTAAGATATTTCGTGTCATTTAGGTGTAATTTTTTTGTAAACAAAAATCCTGGCGAGCAAAAGCGAGCCTGTTATTTAATAGGAACCGGCCTTCGGCCGAGATATTTTTTATATCGAAAATTGTACAAATTTATCTTGAAGGAGGGTCTAGGGTGGGTGTATTTTTTAAGCTTGATGGAGGTCTAGGGAGGAAAGTAAAAATATATTGAAAATATACATACAGTATATGAGCAAATAAATACGCCCATATCCTCCCTTAAAGGTTAGAGTATTTTAATTCCTAGCCTAGTGGATTGTAGTTATTAAGTATTATTATTATTTTCATTATTATTATTTACATATTTGTATTATTAATATTATTATTGTTATAATAATAATAATAATAATTATTATTATTATTATTATTATTTTAATTAATATTATTATTTGTAATATTTGTTGTTGTGTTACATTATGTTATCCATATATTTATTGTTCTATTTGACTTGATGTTTTCCGAGAAGGCTCGCTTATTGCTATAGTCATTTATGTCAACGGTCGCCAGGAAATTATATAATATATGATATTCTTGATATGTGTTAGAATTGTAGCATTCACGTATATATACACAATGGAATCTTTAGTTAGTTCCACACGCTCCAATTTGAACATATAAGCTGATTAATATGAACAATTATTCTTTTTACCATATATGCTGCAGATGAATGTTAAATACTTGTAGTGTATAAGTCAGGTAGTTACATTTATCTTCGTAGTTACGTGTTATTAAATAATTTACTATACTAATTATAAATACGACACTAGCAATATCAACAACTATATCAACAATAACAACACCAGACTAATTCTTAACTGCAGCAGCAAGCACACACATTCAGGCGGCACTTTCCAGCATCATTACACAAAACATACCTCATTAGGAGCACCAGGCGAGGCTGTTTACGGAAGCTAAAAATGTAATGCAAGCAATTACTTAAAGAATTAAGCACCACAAGACAATTAAGACAACATAATCATAGAACAACAAAACATGAATAGCAGGAGAAACAAGCTCATACATAACAAACAGACATTCTTGACCCCTTATATTTTTTTTTTTTTTTTTTTTTCTATATTCCAACTACTCCCTCTCGGGCATAGGCTGAGAGCCTGTACATTCCACGGCTCAACACGGTGAAGCCCGTGAGGTCTTGTTCCAGCCTGGGGAGTGAGACATGTGAAGCATCCATCATGGCTCAAAGCAGCTCCATCTCTGAAGCGGCTGGTTGCTTCGCTCAAGTGCTTCACCGTCTCACCCTCCAGACTCAGACCCTCATTCTCAGAACGCCACCTATTGAGCAGTGAACTCACTAGGCATTGTCCCCCTGTAACATATTTTGAATATGGGAATATTCATACAGTGTTATTTAATCAGGGAACAATGAGGGTATTTTTTTGGCATTTCGGTGGGCTTTGTGGTAATGCACTGATACTAGGTACAGCACAAATTCAATCCCAATAATATCTTCCCATTGACATATCGGGATTTGAACCCGGGTCCATTGGATTACCAATCCAGTGGCATGACCACTCCACCACACCTCCCCGGTGAGATCTTATACATTTTATTCTAGCTTTATTTAGATGATTTTGTGCAGCTTAAAAAGGATCTGTGGTAGTATGAAGGGTTAAGTGAGATAGTTCAAAGCCGGTTAATTGCTGGAGGGCCTTTTTAAACTGAATAAAATCGTCTAAAAGTAGCCAGAATACAGTTAACGAGACGTCGCCGTTACAGGCGTTAATACAAAAAAACACCATCAACAAATAATAATACCGAATGAAATACAGCTATAATAACAATATACAATAAACACACAGCAATAACAATACCGAATGAAATACAGCTATAATAACAATATACAATAAACACACAGCAATAACAATACCGAATGAAATACAGCTATAATAACAATATACAATAAACACACAGCAATAACCATACCGAATGAAATACAGCTATAATAACAATATACAATAAACAAACAGCAATACGAAATAACGGCACCTAAAACATTACAGGACACAAAGTATGGCATTGGCAACATCAGGCAGCGCGCCTGATGTTGCCAATGCCGTACTTTTTTCCTGACTGAAGCTGATAATTAACCTATTCAGTACCGATGACGTCCTTTTCATCACATTCTGGCAAGTGTTAGACGATTTAATTCAGCTTTAGAAGAATCTGTGTTAGCTAAAAGGATTAATTGAGATAGTTTGTAGCCATTTCAATGTTAAAGGTCCTTCCTAAACTAAATACAACCATCTATTAGTCGCCAGACTATAATGAAAAGGACGTTAGCTTCAAGTGTTGAGAATATGTGACTGACTATAGTGTTTCTGCAGAATATGTGACTGACTATAGTGTTTCTGCATAATATGTGACTGACTATAGTGTTTCTGCATAATATGTGACTGACTATAGTGTTTCTGCAGAATATGTGACTGACTATAGTGTTTCTGCATAATATGTGACTGACTATAGTGTTTCTGCATAATATGTGACTGACTATAGTGTTTCTGCATAATATGTGACTGACTATAGTGTTTCTGCATAATATGTGACTGACTATAGTGTTTCTGCATAATACGTGACTGACTGTAGTGTTTCTGCATAATATGTAACTGACTATAGTGTTTCTGCATAATATGTGACTGACTATAGTGTTTCTGCATAATATGTGACTGAATATGTGTTTCTGCATATGTGACTGACTATAGTATTTCTGCATAATATGACTGACTATAGTGTTTCTGCATAATGTGACTGACTATAGTGTTTCTGCATAATATGTGACTGACTATAGTGTTTCTGCATAATATGTGACTGACTATAGTGTTTCTGCATAATATGTGTCTGACTATAGTGTTTCTGCATAATATGTGACTGACTATAGTGTTTCTGCATAATATGTGACTGACTAGTGTTTCTGCAAACAATTGTCTGCTTCATTCGTCTACAACTGTTTGACAAGAGTCAAACATACCCATCATATAGCTCATTTTATTAAATTTAGAAACCTTCAGGTAATTTTTCTGGACCCCCTTCTTTCTTATACTTAACCCCATTGGTACTGAGATTTTCAGACGTTATTCTCATTAGTTTGGCAATTTTAGGAAATTTCGCTCCATTTGTGGTCAATGTTAAGACCATTACTGTAATTTAGATGACAATCATATTTGGCGAGATATAGTGCAATATATATGACGATCTTGTCTTAGCGGGCGATACCGAGCATAATATGTTAGGAGGAACCGACCTTTTTCTAAATAAATATTTATAAATTTATCTCAAAGGGAAGGCTTAGGGGGTGTTATTTTTAAGGATAATAGAGTTCTAGGGAGTAAACGAAAACAAATCCTCTTAACATAATTATATATATTATTAATTTCACCACCACACCAAACATAGACCCTTGAGTATCAACATTTTCTTCACATGAATTGTGAAGTTTTGTTTCAGTCGTTCATTTTATTTTTTATTTTATTTCTGGAGATGAGTGAACCTATATACCCTGTCAGATTGAATTGAAAACAAAATAACTAGACAAAACAAAACTTATCATTTGAAAGTCTGGAGTTCGAAGCCCGACGGTGGGCATTATTTTCATTAATGTATTTATTCGTCTAACATTTACTTATCTGTTTATCTTATTTATTTATTATGTACTTATCTAACACATAAGTATATTATATTAATTGTATTTATATATATATTATATATATATATATATATATATATATATATATATATATATATATATATATATATAAATACAATTAATTATCAGAATCTATTAATTTATTTATCTTAGTTATCTATACTTAACTATATTACACTTTTCATTTGATAACCCTTTACTCGGAGCTATGAAGGAAGTACTCGTTTTTTTACTCTGACCGTACGCCATTTTGCTGAATTTCTCAACGCATAATGACCCAACCAACACATGAGCCCAAAACTAAGCGCATTATCAGAGGGCAAACCAATTAACACCTAAAGAGCGGCCTAGGCGGTAAATAATATGTAGACACCAGCGGGGTGTTTTTACCCAAAATAGGGCTGTTTACGTGATCATTTTCATGCCTAAAGAAGACCCAGAGCGTAAAACAAGTATCTATTCCTGAAAAGGCATAAACAGAGCTTTCCAATGACATCACAACGATCCTTGTATGACCGCTAGTTTTCTTGCAACAACCGCGCAACACGAGTGCAAAAACCATGTAATTCGGTACTTTCCCCATACATTTCACTATGTAGCGAGTGTGAGAGGGTGGAGGAGGGTGGGATTCATGTCAGTTGGTCCGCCGCGGTGGTCTGGAGCAGTCATACGCTCGCTACTCTCCTGCCATCACTTGTTTCTCTCTCTCAGCAACATTACGTGCTGAAATTGCCACACGACCTATGTCGCGCGCCGTCACATAGTCCAAATTTATTTCACTCGACTTATGTTGCGCGCCGCCAGTTAAGGGTTAAAAAGTTTTAACATCGCTTTGATTTTATTAAATCGAATAATAGGGTTCAGTTTGTTAAGGAGGAGGGTTTATTTAATGGTAGAAATATTCAATTGTTTGTTATTCTTTACGTTTCCTCCCTAGACCTCCATCAAGTTTAAGAAAACATACCCAAGATCCCTTATCTACTGTAGATAGATTTGTACACTTTTCGGTAGAAAATGTCACTGCCGAAAGCCGGTTCCTCCTAAAATATAAGCTTGCTATCGTTTGCCAGGAAAATATCGACACCTAAATGGTACGAAAGGTCTTAATATTGACAAAAAAAATTGGTGAACATATTTTGTATCGCCAAAATAATGTCCAAAACGTCGTAAAATCTTAAAACTAAAGGGGCTAAACATGAGAGAGAAGGGAGACAAGAACAGGGATCTGCCTTGCTTAGGCCAATCGGCTTTCTGCAGACTCCCATTTTCTTATGTTCTTATGTTAACTAACCATCCCTCCTTAAGGGGGGGTGGGCTCATTTATTTGCTTGTTTATTTATCTTTCTATAATTTGTCTTAGTATCCTCCCTGGACCTCCATCAAGCTTAAAAAAAAAAAAAAACAAAAAAAAAAAATAGACCCCCCTTCAATATACATTTGTACATTTTTCGATAGAAAAATGTGACTGCCGAAGGGAGGTTCCTCTTAAATTACAGGCTTTCTATCGCTCGCCAGGAAAAAATTGACACCTAAATTACACGAAAAGTCTTAATATTGACAAAGATATAGGGCGAAAGGTTATAAAATCGCCAAATTAATGGGCCAAACGCCTTAAAATCTGAAAACTAAAGGGGCAGAAGAGGGACCAGAAAAGCGACCCATCTCCCCTTAAAGCGCGCTAGTTCACCTTAAAATCTGGGTGGTTCTTACTGTCCAGGTTGTATAGAGATATTTGTTTACCTGGCTGGCATTCCGTAGGTGCTATAGTCCATTCATGACAGGTAGGCCAGAAAACTTGACCCTTAACCTCTGTGGCTCCATAATGGGCTAAAGCAAATATGCTGTATATTTCTACTCCTATTCCCTGGCTAACCCTTGCTAAATGATGGACATAAAAGCTCGATTACTCTAGTCATTTTTTAGTTATTGAGGTTTGTGGTCGAGATGTTTTGGCCTTCCTATAAAGAACGGACTATACAAGGAGTCACAAAGAATGGGTATACCCTGTTCTAAGTAAGTAGTCCAGAATCCGTAAACTCTAACCTCTGGAACTCAAAAAGGGCCTGAGCAAATGGACTGTACATTTCCACACCTATTCCCTCGCTAATCCTTTCCAAATGGTGGAAGTATTATCTCGATTACTCTAGTCATTTGTGAGCTATAGAGATTAATATTCAGGGTGGTTTCGCCTCCTTATTTGGAACAGGGTTACAGTAGGGATACATAGATGGAGACAGGAAGATTGTGTAATGCAGTAAACACATTACGTCAACTCATAATTATCCTGAAATCCCGGAAATGTATAACTTTCGATATAACTGATCTTACAAGTATAAAAGGGGGAGGCTATGTTAAGTTAGGCTATATGTTATTTAGGTTAGCCTAGGTTACATTAAGTTACACTGAAGTAGGTTGGGTGAAGTTAGGTTAGGCTAAGATAGGCTAGATTAGCTTATTTTAGGCTTGGTAAAATAGGCTATCTTAAAATATTATGAAAAGATCGTGTACCAATATGCATAACCTTGGTATATATAATTATTCTCTCTTCTCATTCACCTTACGAGTACCAAGCCTATGAAATATATCTGAAATGCGCAAACGTCATTTAAATTGTATTGTATCCTCTCTTTTTCATTGCACTTCCTAAAACATTAATATAACTTCAAAAATTATATATATATAATAATTTACGAATACATACATAATTTAGTCAATAAGCCAATATATATATATATATATATATATATATATATATATACAGTATATACAGGTATATACACGATATATTGGGTGGTCGAGTCAAGCGGATATTATAATCATTAACTAAATTGCACCGCCACTGGTACATATATTTTATGAACCGCGGCGACAGACTAAAAACAATATGACGTACACACGCACACAGATATACAAGTACACACACATTATATACAAGTACAAACACACGCATATAAAAGCTCGTTCATATATACAAGCAAACAGAATCTCACACACACATACGTAGAGGAACACCCACACACACAGATGCACACATACATGTATGCACAAAGGTTTACACGCGACACGCTGAGAAACGCTCACACACAAACACACACACATACACACAGAACCATTCATGGAGAGAGAGAGAGAGAGAGAGAGAGAGAGAGAGAGAGAGAGAGATAGAGAGAGAGAGAGAGAGAGAGAGAGAGAGAGAGAGCGAGAGAGAGCAAGAATGACCAAGACAGTTAGAGAAAGAAAGAAAGAGAGACCCACCCCTTCCCCTTCACACACACGTAGGCACTTCATTTAAATATCGGTGACCAAATATAAATTAGGATTATCGTATTCTGTGCAGGTAAAATATGAGCTAATGAAAAACATATTAAGGGGGGATGGGCGTATTTATCTGCTTATTTATGTATCTCTTGCATATATTTTTAGCTTCCTCCCTAGACCTCCATCAAGCTGTACATAAATCACCCGCCCAAGACACTCCTTCAAGATGTAAATGTTTCGATAGAAAAATGTCCAGACCGAAGGCCGGTTACTCGTAAAATATAGGCTCGCTATCGCTCGCCATGAAAAAATCGACACCTAAATTAAACGAAAGTCTGAATAATTGACAATGCAATGGGGCGAATGGTTTTAACATCGTCAAACTAATGAGCCGAACGTCTAAAAATCTGAAGACTAATGGGGCTAAGCGTGAGGAATAAAGGGGACCAGAAAAACGACCCATTTCCCCTTAAATTATGGGATTGGGGGGGATTTAGGTCGAACCCAACAATATTTATGCATTCCATATAGGTAGCTTGTATATCAGACCCTGGCATACTGAACATGTTAGGGTGAGTGCTTCCATACACATAATACTGTACATAACAAAAATCATACACACACACACGCGCACACAGAACCATACACGAAAACACAACCGCACACATACACATACATAGCTGCATACATACAAACACACGAACACACACACACTCACATCCACACACACACACGGGCATATCCATCTATCTATCTATCTATCCACAAACCATCATTCTCCCCTTGTAATCTTTGTACAAGCAGTCTTCGTTAGTAAGGATTACCTACACAATAAGATCCCCCATTGTGTTTCTCGCTAATACCTAGAAAACGAGGGGTCAGACTTGTTCCCTGATTTATCTCGGGTAACCATTATTTTGGTTTACAATTTGTTATATACATGTTTTTTAGTGAGGGTTACCTACACAAAAATAGTCCCCCATTGTGTTTCTAGCTAATCCCTGGAAGAAAACGAAGGGTCAAATTTGTTCCCTGTTTTTTCTCGGGTAACTATTATTCTGGATTACAATTTGTTATATACATATTTTGGTTAGGGTTACCTACACAAGAAGAGTCTCCCATTGTGTGCTTCAGTAATACCTGGATAAACACGAGTGGTCAAACTTGTTCCCTGTACTCTCGTGGGTAACCATTAGCTTGGATTACGATTTATTATATACAAGTTTTTAGTGAGGGTTTCGTACGCAATAAGAGTCCCCCATTGTGTTTCGAGCTAATACCTTGAAGAACACGAGTGGTCAGACTTGTTCCCTGTATTCTCGTGGGTAACCATTAACTTGGATTACGATTGGTCGTATACATGTTTTAATCACTTACATACCCGTGTGTACGTAACAAAGAAATGGTGCGAAATATATTAAAGTCGCTAAACTATTTGGGCAAACTTCT
The DNA here is from genome assembly GCA_032716605.1 of Paralithodes platypus. NCBI lineage: Eukaryota > Metazoa > Arthropoda > Malacostraca > Decapoda > Lithodidae > Paralithodes > Paralithodes platypus. Next base: position 15,081,134 of record CM064510.1, on the reverse strand, counting down.
ATACAATCTCAAAACCAATGGGGCCAAACATGAGGAAGAAGGGGGTCCAGAAAAAAAGTAAAAACAAGTCCCCTCTAATATATAAATACACACATTAATTAACCCTACCCCCTCAAGCTTGATAGAGATCTAGGAATAAAATAAAAGGATAAATTAATAACTTATTAAAATGAAGAAGCTTAAGTATGTAGCACACTCAATTATCCCAATGCCTGCAGATATTGACCCCTATCAATATCCATTTGTCTACAACACGATAATATTGACCACCTAATATAACTACCTCCAGCATTACCTTACTCTGGACATCTTGGATCCTTCAGAATATCAACGGAATCTGTAGGGTTTATAGTTTTTCGAACATGCCGAGTATGGAAATCATTGTTACCCCTATGATGAACAGAGGGGTAGACCTAGAAAGACGTGGGATCAGGTGCTTCGGTCCGATCTCAACATAAAGACCATGACGCCAGAGACAGCCCAAAATAGGTGCACCTGCAATGCCAACATTTAAGATGTAAGACTGAAACCATATTGTTTGTATATGAAGTGGTCTTTAAACTTGTATGTATGAATGAATTTATCACCATCATCCCCTTTTTCGTTGTGAGACCAGCCTATCCCCGTGGTGACGATGACACCTTGCTGCGGTGGCTTATTCCAGCTTGGTAAGATTGTACGAATTGTAAAGATGCTCTTGGAATGCAATTGATCTGATGGCCAAGGTTTCGTATACAATCTGTAAACATATTATTCACATATTACAACATATTGTTTGTATTATGATTGTCTTATCACTAATATGAATGTGGTCAGTAACACCCGTCTTGCAACACAATCCCACCCCTACTCTGTGCAACTCTCCAACCCAAGAGTGAAACGATACTCCCAATCTTTCTTCTATTCAACAGCTGAGCTCTGGAACTCTATCCCTGAATCCATCTTTCCCTCATCCTATAACTTAAATTGCTTCAAACTCAGTGTTTCCAGACAGTTTGGCTCGAACATTTCTTGATTTTGGCCCTGTCACTCTTTCAACTCTGATGGAGTCATTCGTCACAGGCAATTTTGCCTTTTGTTTCCCTCATCCACATAATATACACCCGAACACTATGAAATATTTACATCGGGCCTAAACGTTTTTGAAGCTATCTCTAACTGAACCGATGTTGATCATTAATTTCGTACCCAATTTTAACACTTCGGAGGTTCATTCTGCTGTTCGAGGGTTCACATTGGTTCATATTGTCTTTGAGTGTACGCCACCAATGTGATGCGTTATTATGTATGAGATTCTGGTCTTCAGCACCTCACGAAGTCCACTTGTAGAGACACTCATAACAATTCGTGGACCTCACCTATTTCTAATTATGGAAGTACAGTATATCTCTGGAAACGAATCTATGGTTATAATTGTCTATGCATCAACTACAAAACTGCATTAAATGTGTTATGGTGTAATGATTAGCGTGTTTAAAATCTGTGTGGTAACCCAAGTATAATTCCCGGTGTATCACATGGTTTCATTCATTTCTTTGGAAGGTGTTTGATGTTGGAGTGAAATTAATTAAATATATTATACTATTTATTGAAAAGCAAATTCCATCCAAAAATTAATCCACATAGATCTAATTGCAAAAAGAATAACAAAGGGTCCAAGAATGTGAATGTACACAACCAATGTATTATGTTAACAGTCATCTCCTGGCTGATATTGGGTTGATCAAATATATCAATTCACAACATCAACTGTTATTCCAAAAACTATTGCCCCCATCATCTAGCTTACGGGATGTAGTTAGTATGAAGGCACGTGTATAATAACATTATATATTTACACAATACTTTCAGTATCTGACGCATTTCACTACACTTTATATCAACTGGAACATATTAGTAACAACTGTAGCATGTTATAATTACCAATATACTTAGTATATTTGTTCAATTAATTATTATTAAACTAGCTAGAAATGTGATGCACAATTTGTTATTACTGAATACTTACGTTTTTGGACTTCGATATATTACCAATGATGAAAACATCGAGTTGATAAGATGTAAACATTTAGCAGTTTCTAAATTTATCATTAACATGCACGCATCTCTCTCGCTCTCTCTCTCTCTCAAATGATTAACCTGACAAGCGCGATATAGACCTAGGTGCTAGGGTAGTTATTTGTGCATTTCTAGCCCTGGATTCTGACAGAATTCGTTATATTTACAATATAAACCATTATTTGTTTTCGGTATGCTTTTATTTTACATATATGATGTATATATGAACCTTCAAGAGTGCTAAAATAAGTGGGAAAAGCATTTGGGTGGTGAAAAATGAAGATATTGGCCACCCGGTCATAATCTCAGGCGAGAGAGAGACACAGGCAGCCCTCCCCTCTCGCTGTCTGGGAGTCAACTGAGACGAGCGGGGCGGTGTGTGCCGGTGTCTGGGTGTTGCATAACGATCTTTTATGCAACCCACTTGTGCTACATTATCGTGGGAGAGAAAAATAACCGATAAATGATGATAATAAGTGGATAAATAGGTGATAATTGAGGAGGGGGGAATAAGGTGGGGAAGGAGGGGAGGGGGAGGGGTGAGAAACACATGGATGAGTACTAGAGGGGAATTATCCCACCTAGAGACAAAATCCTTTGTTTTGATAGGCCCTTTTTTTTTTTGGAAGGCTTTTTTTATGGTCCTGCTTCCGTGAGGCCTATCGCGTTCCCTATAGGAAGCCTTCCGTGAGGCCTATCGCGCTTGCCGGGTTAATGCCCTCAATACCTTCCTTGCATCAGATTTTACAACAGAAGATCTCAGTGATATCCCTACACCATCGCCGATTCAGATTGATAATGCAGATGTTCTAAGCAATATCACCGTTACAGAGAGAGAAGTATTGAATTGTTTAGATAAACTCAAGCTAAATAAAACGCCTGGACCTGATACAATCTCATCTAGAGTTCTAAAGGAAGCTAAGGATGAGCTCTCCAAACAACTGACATTGCTATTCGATAAATCCTTGCAGCCTGGAACTATGCTTGATCAGTGGAAGCTAGCCAACGTAACACCGATATTCAAAAAAGGCAGCAAATCCCTACCCAGTAACTATCGTCCAATTACCTTAAACTCAGTTGTATGTAAAATGCTAGAAACACTCATAAGAGACAGACTCGTAAATCACTTAGAGGAAAATAACATACTTAAAGATACTCAACACGGCTTTCGTAAAAAAACCTTCCTGTTTAACAAACCTCTTAGACTTTTTCCACGATATCCTTAACCTCTACGATGAGAGTAAACCTGTAGATATTATATTCCTTGATTTTCAAAAGGCCTTTGACAAAGTTCCCCACAAACGTTTACTGCTAAAACTAAAATCGCATGGAATACAAGACGGTGTGTTGAAATGGATAGAAAATTGGCTCAGCGACAGAAAGCAAAGAGTAGTCATAAGCGGTAAGGCATCTAAATGGACCAATGTAAGTAGCGGGGTACCCCAGGGATCGGTACTAGGACCAATTATCTTTCTAATTTACATCAACGACATAGATGAGGGTCTCACCTGTACAATCTCAAAATTTGCTGACGATAAAAAAATTGCAAATATGGTACTCTCAAAAGAACAAGTTGACGATATGCAGCAAAATCTAAATAAGTTGTCAAGTTGGGCCCAAATTTGGCAAATGAGTTTCAATGAGGATAAATGTAAAGTACTACATACCGGATACCAAAATGAGAAAGCAAACTATTCGATGAATGGCACTCAGCTTAAGAATGTAAACAGCGACTCGCTGGTGTAGTGACTAGCGTCTTGGACTTCCACCCAGAAGGCCCAGGATCGCGCCCACGCTCGGCGCAGTAAAGGTTTTTCACAAGCACTGAGTCGTTACCGTCCCTCATGAGCAAGGGGATGGGGTAGTAGTACAGGACCCCAATGGAAATACGCCTAATCGGCCTTATTGGGCTATCCTTAGCTGGCTTAGCATGCGCTAGCTTTAAGAACTATTATTATTATTATTATTATTATAACAATATCTAGTAACCTAAAACCGAGCCAACAATGTTCAGAAGTTGTTAAGAAGGCAAACAAAATAATTGGTTTTATAGGCAGGTCATTTGAGCATAAATCCAAAGAAGTTATCCTAACCCTTTACAATTCCTTAGTCCGCCCTCTTCTGGAATACTGCGTTAAATCCTGGTGCCCTTATTACCAAAAAGATATAGACAAGCTAGAACGAGTTCAACGTAGAGTTACCAAAATGACACCTAGCCTAAAGAACAAACGATACGAGGAGCGTCTTAGAGAAATTATTCTATTTCCTTTAACCCAGCGCAGATTAAGAGGCGACTTAATTCTAGTGTTCAAAATCATCAAAGACATCGACAATATGAACTGTAGTAAGTACTTCACTATCAACCAATCTAATTACATGCTTGGAAACGGTTGCAAAATTATTGGTAAACCTTTTAACTCACACGAATCTAAGAATTTCTTCTTCAATCGAGTTGTTAATTTGTGGAATGGGTTTCCCCGAGACATTATAGACTGCAGCACCGTTGATTCATTTAAATTTCGCCTAGACAAATATCTCCCATCAAGCCCGCGACTGACTGCGTTTGTAAATGAATAACTTTATTTTATCCCCTCCCCCCTCAGTTTCTAACCCCTCTGTCCCCTACTAACTTCCTAATCCTGCCACGGACATCAGTTCCAGGGCAGTAGTTCCCTTTCCAATGTTTCCTTATCCACTCTAAACCACTGTTTAGACACTTGATCCTCAGTGTTTTGGAGGACAAGCAGCCTAGAAGGGTCACTAGACCTGTTGTTACTCGACTTCCTTTGTACTCTCTCTCTCTGTCTCTCTCTGTCTGGATAATTCGATAATAATTTACTGTCGCAAATCCTGCAAGTAGGAAAGCATAAACATTTAGTAACACATTTTGCCTATGTCAATAATTGTGCATGTTGAAAATTTAATTCAGTCTATTGAATTACAATGAACCAATACAATTATGTTTTGCAACATTCTTTAGTGTTTATGCAACAATACGATGCGAATAATTAAATGCCCCAACATTGTATAACAACAATATTGTTTTATAAATATATTATGTATCGTGTTGCATTTGGAGCACTGAGGTAATATGTATGTTTCTTGAAGTGCATTAACACTTATATAATACTGTTTTAATTTTAGCGTCTATTTTATCTTACTTCAGCTATCCTGCCTAATATTAATTATAGTAATATAGTAATGTAACAAACTAATTTCCAGGTGAATCACACTAATATTTTCATTCGCTATAAAGAATGTTATCATTTCAAGGTAAGCAGTCATGGAATGAACATTATATAATATTCGTACACTTATTTTTCACGAAAATATTAACTTCCCCTGAACTCGTGCATAATATATTTTTAAAATAAAGTTAATCATTAATATACCATGTTTTTCGGCCATGTTTATACGGGATTTGTTATATAGCTAGAAATAATTAGTGAGTTTCTAATGAGGTTTAGTAGCATAAATACTGTTTTGTTTGTCTATGTGAAAGAGGAAGACCAAAAGCAGTACTGCCTGGGACGAGTGTCTCCCCCAGAGTTGAAAGAGTGACAGGGCCAAAATCAAGGGACGTTCGAGCCAAAATGCCTGGACACACGGAGTTTGAAGAAATTTAAGTCATAGGATGCAGGAAAGACTGATTCTGGGAGAGAGTTCCAAATCTCAGCTGTTGAATAAACGAAAGATTGATAATATCATTTCACTCTTGGGTTGGATATATGTACGGAGTAGGGGTGGGATTGTGTTGCAAGACGAGTGCTACGTAATCTACTTAGTCTTATTATGTTCATTTAACTATTTTGTTTTAATTTATTTCTAAAACCAAGTAAAGTATTTCATTCAGTTTAAGAGGGAACTGTTGGAATCATAGGGGTTTTATACCTTTGATTTCTTGAAGGTCTTTCTAAGCTGAATACAATCCTCTGATGTTAACTAGAACAGTAATGAAATGTTGTTGTCATATTGAAGGAGTTAACCCCTTCTGTACCGGCGACGTAGTTTTCATTTGATTTAAGTTACATTTAGACGATTTTATAAAGTTTAGGAAGGAGACTTGGTAGCTAAAAGGATTAATTGAGATGGTCTGTAGCCTTTTAATTGGTAGAAGTCCTTGCTAAGCTTAATAAAGTCGATTAATCATTGCCAGAATGGCTAACCCATTCTCTGAATGGGTTTAAAACTGCGTTCATCTCCGTAATAATTAATGTTCTTACCAACCCTCGTATTATTTTTCCCTCTCAACATTCCTGCATAGCAACCATTCTTATTCTTCCCTCCTCCTCCTCCTCCTCTACAGACTACCCTCGAACATTGTAAACTGTAATAATATCTAAACATTTAAGAACCATCTGGATAAACATATGGAAAATAACCCCCGATTAACAGTTTCTTTCAGAATAACGCACAACGAAGTGTCAACGCATACCGCAATGTAAATTGATATTCATACATCTGTTCCCTTCAGAATTGTAGTAATAGTTAGCTTAGATTACTAATCAACTTCTTTTTCTCCCTGTCGTATCCAAATTTCCGTGGCAGTTTTTCCATACTACATGGTATTTTTCCTATCTGTTTCCATGCCAGCACTAGCTGGAAGGAGTGGTGGGTGGGGAGGAGCCTTCTTCTTTGCTATCCTTTTCTCTACCTCGTAGTCAGTAGATTAGTAGTTTTAAATATCCAAATTTCCCCGTTAGGACCAATAGGTCTGTTGCAGTTTGTTCTCCTTTGTATTCCCTTGTATTCCTCTTCTTCCTCCTCCTCCACCTCCGTGTATTATTTTGTCCTTCTTTTCTTTCTTATCTTTCTTCTCCTATTTATTTATCTTTTCTCCTCCTTCTCCTGTATTCTATAGATGCAGAAAATAAGTACTAAAACAAAGGTTCATTACATTTCCACTCAATCATCAATTAAGTCTTTCCTTGTAACATTTTACCTTTATATAATTCTCATCGCACTGCAGTATCTCTTAGTGTTGATTCTTATTCCTCACGTTGTTTATCTTAGTGTATCTCAAATCTATATAAAAAGGCACGGATATTATGTGACTTTCAACGTTTCCCTTCCTGTTTTTTTTTTATAGCTCTTGGTCCCCTTTTTCTATTGTCTTCTACTCAATCCCTTTCCTTCTTGCATCTCTCAACCAGTCCAGCGTTTCGTTCTCTTTCCAATCAATCTGCATTATATTCCAATTCTTCCTACTCCATCTCACGTTTATTTCACGATCTCCTATACTGTGACATCCCACTGTGCCCACCCTTCCTGCATACTCCTTTAACTCTTTACTACTGCACTCCTCCTAATTATTCATATACCAAAGTCACATACACCAAGTAGCGGTATTACATTAGTTTCTCATATTCTTACTTTCCTTCCTTTTATAATTCTTACCCTTCTCTCTCTCTTTATTACCTCTCTTCTTCTCTTCTTCTCTCATATTCCACTGCCATTTGTTTTCTTTGTTTCGTTACCATTTCTCCTCCATGTCTCTCTCATTCCTGGCACCTTCTCATTCATATCACTTTTATATTCTTCCTGTATTTCCCTTTAATGTCTTCCTAATCCTCCTTTTTTCTGTTCTACCTTTCCCCCATTCCAGTACCAATCATTCTCATCTCTCTTCCTTTTTTCTTGTTCTCTACTTCCAATTCCTTCTCTTCCTTGTTTCTTAAATTTCCCACTATAGTATTTAAGGAACACCCCGATCTTAACATTAGCCCTCCATTACAAACCCCAATGTACTTTAAGAAATTAATGCAAGCATATGATCCTCCCGGGATTCGAACTCGGGACACCACACCCAGAACATAAGCACCTAAACCATTACACCACCAACACAGAGCTGATATAAAACAAATGGTACATGTGTTTTCCTTCCATGCTGTTTCTCTATATGTCAACACCTAAATGTCTCTCTCACCTATACCCTCTAGCCCTCCTTTCTCCCCTCCAGGGTGTCAAACAAGACTAGTCCATTATTATTAGTCTTTATTATTGTATATGTATAGATGAAATTACGGTTTATGGTTCAAA
>CM064510.1:14857891-15072937 GCA_032716605.1 Paralithodes platypus | reverse complement strand
TTAGTAGAGGCCCCGGAATCATTGACGATGTTGCCTATTATTATAATAGTCTCCATTCAACACCTATGTTGGCCGTTTGAATCAGCCGCCGCGGGGAAGAAACAAGAGTCATCTTCATAAGTGCAACGCTACTTCTCTTATGGTGTCGTCATAGATCGGGTACCTACTAAGATAAAACTTTCGTAAAAAATAAGAGAAGAAAAAGAAAACAAAAATTAATACTTAAATACTGTTATAAACATGCTTCCCACATTCGGCGGATTTCTTGTGTTGTGGCTTCTTGCCGCTTCTCGCCAAGCTCATCATTCTCCCTTCACTGATATATCAAGATAAAACTCCAGATATCAAGCGAATGGGAAGGGGATGGTTGGGCGGGCCCTCATTGTCAATGATTCCAGGGCCCCTACTAAATATTAGGTTTTCTTTACTTCCCTCCGGGAATCAAACCTATAATTTAATAGTGGCCCCTCCATCATTGACAATGTTGCCTGAATTCCCAAGACTGGAGGGGGACATTCGCAACAATATCTGAACCTCCGTTACCGCAAGGTAAAGTCCAGAATTCGTTTAACAGAATAAGTCAATTTATTGTTTACATACAATATAGAAAAATACAAAATTGAAAGAGTGTGAGCAGTGCATTGCTTCGAAGAAGTCCTGCTCCATACTTAGGGCCTCTTACATAAGGTCCTGTTGTACAATGTGATAATAACAGCTAATACAAAACTGTTATCACTCTCCTCAGGTTGTAAACTGTGAATAGTTTATCCTCTGTGAAATCACGATGTCACTTGACTATAGGTGATCACTCACCAACTAGTTAGTTGCAACTTAAGATAGAAACACTTTTACATACATAAAAACAAATTTTACTAACTTTAAAAAGCTTGGTTCATAATTTCAATTGATCTCGGACCAAGTATTCTAAAATAATGATAGATTCACTTAAACCTAAAAATTATAAACACTTGAGCTTCTAGCTCGTAAAGCATGACTGGGCTCTGCCCCGGCGGGATCCGCACCTGGCTTGCCCTGCTTGACCGTGTACTCTGGCGGAGGGAGCTACATCCCGATGTACTTGGATTCCTGTGTCTTCCGGCGGAGGGGGTTATCCCTTCCAGTGTACTGGGATACACATATCCTCACCCCCCCCCCCCCTTTTGTTCGCCCAGAATGGGTGTCACTTATCTCAGTACAAAAAACTCTAAAGCCATGAATACCTAAAACAAGTATTAGTGAAGAGAGAGAGATCGGGACCGGTGTGCACGTATACCAGGAAATGAAATTTTTTACTCGAAGATCTAAAATTAAAAAAAAAAAAAAAAATCAAAAACATTTCAGGGATCGAGGTAACTCTCTTTTCATGGGTAAAATAAACAGCTCGTAGAACAAAACAAGAGCTGGCATATATCTAAGGTTACTTAACTTATCTTCCGAGTCCTTTTGCACTGGAGGACCAGAACGCTATGCTGGGTAATACGCCGGGGGAGCTTTAAAAGTTACTAGTTTCACTCGAGCAAGCTCGATTCGAAGGACCAACTCGTCGGCAAATATTGGCCGGCGCGGAGTGTGCTCCCTCGGCGTAAGACCACGAACTTAACTTTTTATGCATAAAACAGTTTAATGCAAATAACCAAAAGGACATTGTGCTTTGAAGGGAAAAAACTTGGTAAGCCGACACGGCAATGGCAAGCTTAACTCAGGAATTGTCGAACCTTTGTGTAGCAAGTCCTATCGTAGAGAAAACTTTTAGATGGTGCCTCTCAACAAGTTTCATCGTAGAGAAAACCTGAGGTGGTTCTACCCTACTCTGATGGAGTTAATCTGATGGTCATTAGGCTTACAAGTCTCTACCCATCCTGGCGGGATCAATTTCCGCCGAGGACCAAACTGGGATTGATTGGCAAGGAAGGGCAGCCGCTTAGGTCAAGTCTATTCAACCCCGATCTGTTTCCGCCGAGGACCTTGCTTGACTTTACTGGTAACGAAGAAAGGCTGCTTAGGACCAGTCTGAAAATCCCGGCAGACCGAGGGTGAGCTGAGAGTGGGTCGACGTATTAGTGGCCCTACTTAGCCGCAGGGGGGACAGGGTATGTCTAGCCTAGTCTGGACAAGTGGAATTAGGACGCCCTTCTATTCCGAGGCAACTGATCAGCAATGTGAGCGGGGAGGTAACTGAAGCTATTTACCCATGGGAATCTGAGGCGGAAAAACTAGCCGCCATTCGTTAAGGGGTTTCCTACGCACCCGCCTTCCCAAGGAGACGAATTAACAATCTTACTCGCACCTATCCCAAGGAGAGGGGGAGTCCTAAAACCTCTTTTATCAAACAATACGACTTGGCCGAATTTTTATATTATGACAAACTGAGAACAGCTGGGAAATCACAATCCTGGGAGTGAGCTACGCCTGCCTTTGACGGTCAGAAGAATACACATTTATATGGAGACCACACTACCTGGCAGGTATTGAGAGCACACGAGGGAATGGGTTCTGAAATCCACTTTCCAGTCGGCTCCCTGTCTCGCCAGACCTTACTCATTAATGTAACTCTACCTTACAAGGTCCTCATTCCGCCGTGGGTTGGAAGATGTCAGGGAAATAAGTAAAATGTGATACTTAAGACAAATGAGCATCTCGTTACAATAGGAAAACCATCTGGTTGTACTTGTATGTTGAGTAACAGAGGAGACTAAACACCCATTACCTAGTGGGAAAAACTTAATTGCCTAGGGAGAAAAACTATGTCCCAGTGCACAGAGCGGGGTAGGCATTACCTACTAGCTTAGAAACTCAAACAATAATCCCCTTAGTGGGGTAACAAGGTCAGGATGGCCAAAATTTCTGCCGATTACTCTACGACCACTGGCAAGACATAGAGGATGGCCGGCCACCGGCGGACCTCTACCCGGCCCTTGGCTATGAGGTATCTGCCTCTGAAGGAAGTCTTTGTTTAGTTAGAACAGCCGCGGCATGTATATACACCGAGGACTGTTGACAAACCTTCTCATTAGTGTTCCGCCTTTATTTTGTCCAGTCATCAAGGAGAGCGCTCACCTTAATTCTGGGTGCCGGGTAAGACATTGCATAGCCTCCCGTATACCGACCGTTATGCACTCGAGGACGCAGCCCAAATGTGCAGAAGAAAAATACTTTGGCGCAGCCAAGGCGCAGTAACACAGTCTCCTATCTCGAACCCCTGTGGCCAGCTTGGCTTAGAGGGGGAGGCGAGATTACATGATGCAGCTTTCTTAGGACAGAAATGTTTGGTCAAAAGATAACTTTTTGTGGTGAGGCTCCGGTAAACCGTTCACCGATCGCCGGCCATCCAGTGTATGCTGAACTTAGGGATAATTATTGGGGTGTACCTTTGATAGCCTGAATCATCACCCGAACATCTCTCAGTGTTTGTTCATTAATTGGAGTCGCTGTTAATATAGGAGAGTAGAGAACTCTATAATAAGCGTTACTAGGTAGCCCCTGCGCCATACTGAGTCTGAGTAGCTGCCTCGCCCTGACTGCCTCAAATAAGGCGGTTCTTATGTCTGACAATGATTGAGCCGGAAAAGGGAGGAGGCATTGTTGACAAGCTTTCACTATGTCCGTCCTCTGACGAGGAGGTTTCGGTACTGGTTGGGCAATGGCCTGGGCTGTATCCCTGGTTAGGAGAAAGCCGATAAATTTTCGATGGGCATTATCTCTGACCAGGAACTCTCTCTGGAGGTCAATGGGGTCAGGAATTCGAAAAGGAGCCGGAAAATCCGTAGCTACCAATTGAGGTACTATGAGAAAATAAAAAATAGCTCTGGGCACTCGGCCGGGTTCTTGCTTAAGCCAGCCAAACTCAGTACTTGGCGGCGGGGGAACTGGCAACGAGGTATTAGAAGTAACATCAATAGAAAATTGTTGGAGCTCCTGATCCCACGCCACCCAAGGGCCATGTCCCACCTCACCCAGATTCAATTCCCTCTGGTCCTGAGGAGGATTGCATCTATGAAACTTTTGACCATACTGAATGGAATGGCAGCCATTGATGTCGCAACATTGAGAGCAAACAGGGCAAATAGGCACAACTGGATCAGGGGGGGCCTGACTATGGGTGTCCGTAGGGAGAGGAGTCATCTTGCCAGGGTTATACACGAAGTACTGAAAATTAGTAGGGTCTGGTATAGCCTGAACTAGTACGTCTAACACTTTCCCTAGTGCATCTTTTACCCTAAAAACATTGCGCCTGTTTACTTCTATCGACCACTCCTGGGACACCGGGACCTCCCCTTGCGTTGACCTGTGCCCATCGCCTCTAGTCACCGTGGTAACAGGGAGCCAAAGCCTCCCTGGTGCTTTCTGAGCTTGAGACTGGTTACTTAATTCTGCCCGGACTCGCGGCGGTAGAGCTTGCGAGTGAGAGGTCGTTTGTTCGTCTAGAACTGGCAGACAAGCCGCCGGCTGTCGATGAGCTTTGAGCGAAAACTGAGATGGAGGCTGTTGGCCAGAAATCAGTCTATCATCTTTACCTTGGTCATTAAACAGTGAGCCAGAATCAGTGTCCTTCCTACTCCCTGAAGACACCGAAGTGCCAGATAAGAGCTTATTTGATTGAAAAGAACTCCTACACATTGCCGACAGTGATTCATTCCCTTGTCGGGATTGCAACTGACCGTCCATCGTTAAGCCTTGTCCCGGCCTACCAGTGGCGGAGAAAGTTACGTTAGAGGACGGCGGGAACCAGGAAACATCAGAGTCTGTTCTAACATTAATTTTGGCCGGCGACAAAGGGCGGATGGACACTTGTCCTGGCCATGACCCAGGTGTGGAAACAGAGTTACTTTAGAGAGAGTAGGCACAGGTTGACCCGGCGGAGGTCCCGTTGCCCGCCGGAGGGGCTACTTGGCGTCTTATGGCACATTGTTGCATGACCCTATGCAGCAAATCATCCAATTGTTTGGACGTAACACATGGAGGTTTTGGTCGTTTGAGAGGCTTTGGCCGGTTTCCCTCTGTATGTTGTTCCTCTACTTGTACCTTCGAACTTGTGTTTAGCATCTTACTACCACTAGGTTGAGATGTTAAGTCTGAACTATGTGTCGGAGAATCCTGGTCTCGGGACCTCGGCGGGATAATTGGTACTTGAGGCGGATGAAGAACTGTGCCGCTTGGTACTGTGTCCCTAATGGGTGGCCTTACGGTCTTCCCTTTTGTAACTTGGTCTAAAACAGTGTCAGACTCTACTGTCGTGGCCACCTCTAGTGTGGTAAAAGATGGAGGATTACCTGCCTGTATCACCTTAGCCTGAGGGCGAACACCGTTCTTGTTGGTAGAGCTCGGAGCCTCCGGCGTCGGGGACAACTCCTGGCCCTGAAAGTCACTGGTATCCAATACAAGTCTAGAACCCTGGCGTCTAACCGTAACTGATTTTCTAACCCTCATCGCAGACCGCGGTTGCTCGGCATCTGTCGCGGAGACCGAGGAAAACCACCGGCGTCGCCGCGGCGGATGTCGATGCTACCGGTTGCTGCTCCGTTTGACAAACTTGCGAGCTAGAGTTAAGGCTGTCTAAAGTTACCCTCTCCCTGCGCCGAGAGCTATATAGTTTTCGTATCTTGTCCGACAGGAACTCCACGCTGGAAGACCTCTGACCCAGGCCTTCAGGAGGTAATGGTTGGGATGGAGAGAGACATTCTGGCGACACCGAGCGACTCCTCTTGTAGTGGGGAGGGGAGCTCTGTATGGAGGTCGTAGATGAATTGGGGGGAGGCCATGTTCATGCATGATACCGGAGGGTTCTGTGTCTGAGCAATTGGGGCGGATTCGAAAGAATATAGTTTAACTATTCTTCACAATTCAGCATTATCGCAGTATAACTCAACGTCTGCTACTCTAGACACGTAAGCTGCGAATTTGTTCTTTATTTCAATGAGTATTAATAGACATGACACATCCTGGCTTGCTAGCCATTCCTCAAATAAGTCTGAACACACTGGGCATGTCCGAGATGACCATCGAAAAGAGGATCTGTCTAGAAACCTTACACACCGTATACATAGCCTGTGTGCTGTGACAGGTACTAGGAGACACGTCGGCGTCGAACAAATGGAAAACAGAGGCATGATAACAGTCTCCCCTCCCCGGCGGGAACCACTCATCCGTAGCTGGCCGGACTGTAGAAGAGATCTGGAAATAGAAAATTTCCAGGAATCAATGCTCGTAAGGATAACCTGAGAGATTTTAACATCCTATACTCCCGGCGCCAGAACAAGGGTAGGCCACCGCCTCAATCCCTGTTCTGATCCCTAAGAGATTCTTTAGAGTCTCCCTCCTCACGCCATTTTCAATCATAAGGAGGGGGCTCTACATCGGGTTGCCAACCTGTGACATGGGTCATAGATTCGAAAGCCACAACAACTCAGCGGTTAACTGCGTGCCATTACATACAATTGCAAGCAGCCGCCGGTAAGTTTACTCACTGAGCCGCCGCATGACGGGGTAAACTGGTATGCTTAAACGGCTCGCCGAGACTCGTATCAGAGATACGTATCCTTCCGCCGGACATGCAGAACCGGCGTCAGGATAGGTAGTGGCACACTACCATATATACAAAATATAACAGGGGGGGAAAAGACAAGAGGACCAGACCACATGCCAGCACGGCGGCCACAGACCTCCGGCCGCAGACAGAAGGACCGGCGGGTCAAAAACAAGGACAATGCTCGGCTACACGCACCAGCCTGAGAGAAAACCTTCCTCTAAACCCAAAACACCCCTGCAACAAGGACGTCTCCTTGAGCTCCCTGAGAGTGGGCAACACTAACGCACGGGAGAACAAGAAAAGGGGCACAGAATATAACACATACAGATAAAAAACATACATCCCTAACTAAAAAAAGAGTCCCTAAAGGCTTTATCACGAGGCAAAGACTCTTCACGCAGAATAACACTTACTCTGAAGACCACCTCGAGCAGCACGAAGCAGGTGAAGCCCCCGCACGGGGCCTCTAAGCAGGCTCGAATGCCAGAAGATCCCACACCACGTGTGACAATCCTTGCACTGGCGCGCCTGCACAATGAAAAAAGATAAGACCCCTAGGCCGAAAACACTTGACTGTAGAACAGCTTGTGAAGATAAAATGCCTCCTAACTAAGGAGAAGCAAAAACTAAGGCGCAAAATAAGAGCCACGAGTAAACACCCAAGTGGCGTCAGTCTTGAACACATGTTAGCGCCTGAAATGTACCCTAATTTAACACTTACTGCGGGGAAACCATAGCACAACCCGTGCTAGCTAATCTAAACCTTGTTCACTACAACTCAGATATATACAAATGAGCAAAGACTCACTAGAAGAGAGCGAACGTCGAATGAAGCAGAGCTCGGGGCACACGTGTTGACAGGTTGCCCGTGGGGAAGAGAAGGGAGAATGATGCGCTTGGCGAGAAGCGGCAAGAAGCCACAACGCAAGAAATCCACCGAATGTTGTAAGCGTGTTTATAACAGTATTTAAGTATTAAAAAAAACAAAAAATTCTTCTCTTATTTTTTTACGAAAGATTTTTCGTAGTGGGTACCCGATCTATGACGACACCATAAGAGAAGTAGTGTTGCACTTATAAAGATGACTCTTGTTTCTTCCCCGCGGCGGCTGATCCAAACGGCCAACATGGGTGTTGAATGGAGACTATTATACTAATAGTCAACATCGTCAATGATGGAGGGGCCACTATTAAATTATAATATGTTGGAGACATTCTCAGTCATTTTTTCTTTATGCTGCAACAATGAATATCGTACGTAATAAATGTGTCGTGAACAAATATATAGCTGAGTAATCGTAATCAATATTTTGTTAACGCTCTCAGGATACAAAAATACGTTTAATTTTTATTTTCTGGGTATTATTTGACGTATTTATTTAGATTATGAAGGATTAATGGAAGTCAGAGGGTTATTTGAGCCTTTTTCATTCTCAACATTCCCATAAATCCTTCCTAAGCTGTACAGATCCGCCTAAGGTTAGCCAGAATAAATTATCACAGTGCATCACAATCCTCTGTTGGTTAAACATTAAAACATTGTGAAATTTGGATGTTTTATTTACCAAAATATTTGCTGTAATGCGAGCATGGTTGCAAAATTGGGTAACACAAACCAATTAAGAGAGAGAGAGAGAGAGTGAGAATGTTTCTGAGTGTGTGTGTGTGTGTGTGTGTGTGTGTGTGTGTGTGAGAGAGAGAGAGTGTGTATGGGTGTGTGTGTGTGTGTGTGTGTGATAGAGTGAGAGAGAGATAGCAAGAGAGCCGACTATCAGATTAAGTAGAAAAATAAATAAAAAGATAAAAAAAGAGAAAGAGAGAAAGGGGTACATACAGTACACGGAGAACTAAAGTCAAAGGTTAATTGCACACCCCCTTTGATCTGTGGGAACAAGGACCACTGCAATCATCTTAAGACAATATAGGTGGGGAGAGAGAGAGAGAGAGAGAGAGATATGTACATCGATTTACATATATACACTGGCCACACAGATCTTACGATCCCTGCGAGGTGACCAGAACTTTATTATAGTGGAGATAGCAACCCTAAGAAAAAGTGGAAGGCAAGGATTTCAAAGATGAAGGCTCTCTCACCACCCTCCGCTCCCGCCGACAATTTGCCGTATATGAAAACAATTAGAATTGAATAACCTTGCAGGGCTTGGGAATCGCCTGAAGGAATTTATATAATAGTTAGAAATGGAAAGGAAATGCTATGCCTACCTTTACCTTTTTTCTGCTTTCGTCAACTGAAAAAAGTTTATATTTCTGAGAGAGAGAGAATGTTGAAAAATGTCTTACAAAGGAATGGGACAAACGGAAAACATAAATTACTCCGATACTGGTGGGGAAACTGAAAATTAATCATGCGTGTATGAACAGGAGACTATTTGAGAGGAAAGTGGACAGACAAGATATTTCATACTAGCTACATTTAGACGATTTTATAAAGCTTGGTAAGGATATATGGTAGCTAAAAGGATACATTGAGATATTTTGTAGCCTGTTAATTGGTAGACATCCCTCCTTAGCTGAATATAATTGTCTAATAGTGGTCAGAATATAATGAAAAGGAAGTCATCGGTACAGAAAGGGTTAACAGTACGACCATATAAACCAATAATACATTGAATATTTATATTTTAAAGGTGAGGAAGTAAACAGAAAAAACAATAATGTAGATTGAAAAATAATAGTAAGTTCAAGAGAGATAATAAGGTAAACAACAATTATAAACAATAGAAGTAAAATATAAGATATGTAAAGCTTATTAGAGAACTAAGATAAGTAAAGAAAACAGTAGACTGGCAGAAATGGAACAGGATGTAAAACAGTTTGCTAATACGAAGGTATAATAGCATCAGAATAACAGTACACCGAAGGGAGATGTAAACAATTCGACATGGAATGAAGACAACAATAATATTATTATTATGAGAATGGATAAATAAAAGTAAGCCAAAACAAAGAAAACAAGTGGACTTGCAAAATAAGGCCCGAAATCAGCAAGCACGGGAAAAGTTAAAAAAGAACAAAAGTAGCCTAAGCAACAGACCAAACGAGCAACAGAGGGAAAGAGGGGGAGATTGTAGAGAAAAATTAACACCTGGGGTAAAAATGGCTACGGTGGCTGATGGTGCGTAAAGTGGATGGCCAAGCGTATAACTTAACTCGGGAGTATAACTCAACCTCTGCTGTACCGGCAACGGCTTTTTCATTATATGCTAGCTACTGTATATTTAAGCGATGTTATGCAGTTTAAGAAAGATCTGTGGTAGTAAGAAGGGTTGTTGTCGTTGTCAACAACAAAGTAAGAAAGGTTAAGTGAGATAGCTCGAATCCTGTTAATTGTTTGAGGCCCTTCTTTAGCGGCCTATGCGGTTTATTTATATGTACCGCCCAGCGGGGTGTTTTTAGCCAAAATAGGGCTGTTTATGTGATCATTTTCATGCCTAAATAAGACCCAGAACGTAAAACAAGTATCTATCCCTGAAAGGGCATAAACAGAGCTTTCGAATGACACCATAACGATCCTTTTATGATGGCTAGTTTTCTTGCAATAACCGTGCAACGCGAGTGCAAAAAGCAGGTAATTAGCCACTTTCCCGATACAATTCCGTATATAGTGAGTGAGAGAGGGAGGAGGGAGCTGAGATTCGTGTCAGTAGGTTCGCCGCGGTGATCTGGAGCAGTCATACGCTCGCTAGTCTCCTGCCACCACTTGTCTCTCTCTCTCAGCAACATTACGTGCTGAAATTGCCACTCGACCTATGTCGAGCGCCGCCACATAGTCCAGCTTTATTAAAAACGACTTATGTGGTGAGCCGCTTTTTAAGGGTTAAGACTGAATAAAATCGTTTACTAGTAGCCAGAATAAAGTTAAAAGGACGGCACCGGTACTGACTGGGTTAATGACATGTGTCCAGTTTATTAAGTGAGTTTTGAAAGTACAAATGTTGATGTTTCCTATCTGCCCACCAAATATCGTGGACATCTCTGGATCGCCTACTATATTGAATCATTATTTCCTTGGCACTTAACCCAGCTTCCCACCAAAGTTTATGAAAGTCGGTTTATAGAGTATGTGATCTCTGCCCACTTATAGTCTACCTAAAGGACTCAAAGGGATACATACGATACAAAAAAAAAAAAAAAAAAAAAACATAACTTATGTATTATTTTCAACTGCATAAAATCGTCAAATTTTAATAATTTTATTTTAGTAAGCGTTATTTCCACATAGCGATTTTGATTAGTTATTTTACCCTTATCTTGTATCGTCCCAGTTTTGGTTTGCTTAGTTTGCAAGTATTACATTTAAAAAAAGAATAAGCTTTAAAAATACGTCATTGTGCTGAAGGGGTTATTATAGACCAATTACATAGACCAAATGATGTCACATATCAAATAAAATACCCAACAACATCAATGTAAATCCAAATTATCACTACACAAACAATGGTATGTATGAATGTATAAATGAATGTATGTATGTATGTATGTATATACAGTATGTATGTATGTATGAATGTATGTATGTATGTATGTATATACAGTATGTATGTATGTATGCAAATGATGGTACCAATAACAAAATCCCGGAAATAAATTCTCGACTGACTGCTTTAAGGGGGAGTGTTTTTTCTGGACCCCGTTTTCCCTCATAAGTTTTCCCCATAAGTTTGGAGATTTTAAGACCTCTTGCCCCATTTCTTTTTCAATTTTAAAACCCTTCGTGGTATTTAGGAGTCGATTTGTTCTTGGTGAGCAATAGCAAGCGTGCAGCGGAAGAGTAATCGGTCTTCGGCTTGGGCATTTCTTTACCGAAAAATGCACTAATATATCTCGAAGTGGGGGGGGGGGGGGGTCTTATTTGTATTTATTTAAGTTGCTTGGAGGTCTAGGGAGGAAACTGAATAGCAAAATTAATAGTAAAATACATAAATCAATCAATACATAAATATATAAATAAATAATAATTACACATAGAATTTTCCTTTACCAGTAAGCTAGCCGGATATTCAATGTAAAAAAGTGTCTTCAAGTTACGAGTCATAAATCAAGGTATGCAGTATATACGATAAAGAAATAGAACACAATACTAGAACATATTAAACTGAAACCAATGTCACACGAGCCGTACTGTTATCGGCAATTGTCGATGAGCAAGTATTTTCTCGTAATGATTTGAGGCGACTTTGCTTTGACATCGGGAATTAGACTGAAGGTAGACTATGTTAGAAACTGAATAATAATAAAACTTGAATTTCATAGCTGCCAGACTACTATTGCTATACAAAGTGACGGGAAAAGCGCTCGTGTGCCATGTCTTTAAGGGGAGGCAGACCGTTTTTCTGGACCCCCTTCTCCCTAATGTTTAGCCCCACTAGTTTTGAGATTATAGGACGTTCGGCCTATTAGTTTGGCGATTTTAACACCTTTAGCCCCATTCCGTTGTCAATTTTAAGACCTTTCGTGCCATTTAGGTGTCGATTATTTCCTGGCGAGCGATAGCGAGCCTGTAATTTTAAGAGGAACCGGCCTTTGGCCGGGAATTTTTTCTACCGAAAAATTTAAAAATTTATCTTGAAGGGGGTCTAGGGGGTGTTTTCTAAGCTTGGTGGAGGTCTAGGGAGGGAACTAAAAAAATATTAGAATAAATGAATTAATAGACCAAACAAACGGTCAGTCTCCCCTTATGTGGATAATGAGCGACTAAAACCGAAATTGATAAATATCACAACAATACAAACACAAAAACAGACCCTAGTCTAGCGGGTGGTCTGTGGCCGTTTTGGGCCTTTTCAGGCCATTCTGACTGCTATATCAACCATCAGCATGAAAGAAACTGTATTGTGCCGAAAACTAGGTGGAAATCGCTACACAATGACACCACATACAGCTACGTAGCACTCGTGGAGCACTGACAGTGTTACCTCAAAGATGGAAGTTTAGCGGATTTTGCTACATTGTTCACTTTTAGCGAACTATTGGTCACACTATCATCCTCCCGTGCGGTGGGGGAACTGGAGTTAGTGTGGGCCGGGAGGCCACAGATGTCGGATGTATGATTCATTACTGTTCCACCCATTTTCACTCGATTTTCACCCATTTTTCACCCGTTTTTTGCCAGTTTCTTTAACTCGACTTATGTTGCGCGCTGCTCTTTAAGGGTTAAGAACCATTAAGTTTTTAAGAGATACTAAGAACATTGATGTTAATACAGTATACAGTACACAGCATATATATATATATACAGTATATATATATATATATATATATATATATATATATATATATATATATATATATATATATATATATATATATATATATATATATATATATATATATATATATATATATATATAAAAGCTTTATATATTTTAGAATAGGTGATATTCTTAAATGCACTCAACCACGCTATCGTTATATCGTTGATTTAAAGTACAGTAATTGTACAGCTCAAACAGAAATTCTAGTTTATAACAAGGTTTCGCCTCTTATATCCGATTACGGAAGAAATACTAGACGCGATGCCAAGATTTATGCAACCTCGTCTTTAATTAACTCCTTGAGGATTATGACCCGTTCTGGTAATTTATTCAGGGTATCATTAGACGATTGTATTCAGTTTAGGAGGGATAATTGAAAGTTAATTGATATATACCTTACCCCTTTGATTCCCAGAGAGGCTTCCAAAGTTGAATACAATTGTTTAATGTTAGCCATAATTAACTGTCAAAACACGTCATAATCCTCAAGGGGTTAAGTCTCTGACCAAAAGTGGAATGAAACAAAGGGTTTATTTATTGGTCGATTTATCTATTTATATATGTATTTATTTATTTATTTATTTATCTATTTATTGTGTGTGTGTCTTTTTTTTCCATCCCGAAACCTCTATCAAGCTTAAAAGAACATCCCCAAGATTCCCCTTCTAGATGAATGTGTACATTTTTCGCTAGAAATGACCCGGCTTTTGGTTCAGAATAAATTGCAGGCTCGCTATCGATCACTAGGAAAATAATCGACACCTAAATGGCTGGAATGATCTTAATTTTGACAAAGAAAGGGAATGAAAGGTCTTAAAATCGCCAAAGTAATAGAGCAAACGTCTTAACAAACGTGCGAAACATGAGGGAGAAGGGGGACCAGAAAAAACTCATCCTCCCTTTTAAGATCCACGACCTCTAAAATAAGAACTAAGTTAATATGTTTTAGTTACCTAGCATAGGGTGAATGTAGATGTGAGGCTGGATGGGGAAATATTGGAACAAGTAGAGTGTTTAAATATCTAGGAGGAACGATAAGCAGGAGTGGAGGTATGGAAGTGGAGGTAAAACAGAGAGTGTGTGAAGGAAGGAAGGTTTTCGGAGCAATGGGAAGTATGTGGAAGACGAGAAATCTCGGAGTGAAAGTAAAAAGTGCACTGTATCAAGGAATTGTTGTGCCAACAGTGATGTATGGGGCTGAGACATGGGCTCTGAAGAAAAAGGAGAAAAGAGGGCTGGATGTGATGGAGATGAGCTGCTTGATGAATATGTGTGGAGCTACTCGTAGAGACAGATTGAGGAATGAAGAGATACGTAGGAGAGTGGGGCAGCAGGAACATTTGTCAGCCAGAGTGGACAGAAGGGTGCTGAGCTGGTATGGTCATGTTGAACGAATGGGAGATGAAAGGCTTACAAAGAGAATATGTGAGTCAGGTACAAGGGGAGATAGAAGGGCAGGAAGACCCCCATTGAGATGGAGAGACTGTGTAAGAAAGGCTTTGGATGATAGAGGAATGACTATAGATCAGGCAGGGGAAGTGGTGGTGGACAGGAGTGAATGGAGAATGCTTTTGAATAGTTGAGTGAACACGTGGTCATTTGGAGTAAGTGGTCGGGCGCAAGTTCGACTAGATAATAGTCCATCAGGCGCCTGGCCTTGGGGGACGATTAATATGAAGGGTGTGCCTGGATGTGTGGTGGGAGGGCTTGTGGCTTTGGCTCCGCTGCATGTCTGCCTGCCGAGATCGGAACCTCTCCGGGTGGTCAGGGGCCGGGGGAGTGCTGGAGTGACCTTGGTAACCCTGGTCTCTGGGTCTTCTCCTGGGTGACCTGGATGTGTGTGAGTTTGTGTTTTTTATCTGTGTTTATTTTATGTTTTATGTTGTTTTTGTGTTTTCCCTGTTCTTGCTCTGTCTTGAGTCGGCTACCCCCAAAATGGGGATTGGGCCTGAGCATATAGATAGATAGATAGATAGACCTTCCTTTACTTGTCAAAAATGTTTAATAGGATTATTTTGAAGTACATAAATTACAGGCGTTGGTTAGAGAAACAGTAGGGGACAAGTAATTCTGGATATGTATAAAGGCAGGGGGCTAGGAATCCTCCTACCCTTGTATAATTCTCGTACTCGAAAGTGATCCCGGACCATGAGAATAGGAACTGTAAATGTTGTTTCTGTTCGGGCTCTGTCTTCTGTCGGCCACCTCCAGCAATGGGATATGTACCTGAGTATATACATACATACATAAAGACACACGCACTCATACAGAGAGAGGGGAACAGTACAAACAAGAAATAAACAATAGAAAGGGCAGATGAAGAATGTATACAAGAAAAGAAAGGTCAGGATAATAATAAAAACAAGATACCAACAACAGATAGGACAGGAGAATAATACAAACAAGAGACCCAGAGAACAAAGGTCAAGAAAATCATAAAAAACAATCGGCAAATAAAATGAAGGAGAGGAAAATCTACCAAACAAGAGAACAAAGGGCAAGGTAATAATACAAACAAGAGACAAAGGAAATTACAAAGAACAGGAAAATATCATAAACCTGAGACCAATAAAAGAAAGAACGGGAAAATGAAATACAAAAGAAAACAAAAGGCAGGATAAATCTTAGGAACCCAGACATAGGGAAGCGCTCCAAGGATCCACCACGACTAAAACTACCTGGAGAGCATAATTGTGAGAGGGGGGAGGGGAGAGGTGCCCCAAATTTAATTTCTAAACTACCCTCCTTCGGTTTCTATCCCTCCATCTGTGCCTTTGTCTCTAATTTCCTTTCCGGCCGTTCCATAGCCGCGGTTGTGGACGGCCATTGTTCACTTCCTCACCCTATAAACTCCGGTGTTCCTCAGGGCTCTGTCCTATCTCCTATTCTCTTTCTAATTTGTATATTATGATCTCCTTAACTGTACCTTAATTCCCATCCATTCATACGCAGACGACTCAACCTTACACTACTCCATTACTTTTTCAGAACGCCCCAGCCAGCAATCCCTCAACGACAAACGTAATGAAGCCATAGAACTCTTAAATTCTGATCTAAATACTATTTTCAATTGGGGCACAGAAAACCTTGTTAACTTTAATGCTTCCAAACCCCAATTTCTCCATCTATCTACCCGTCAGGATCTCCCAGCGGACTATCCCTTATTCTTCAACAATACAAAAATCAACCCTTCATCTTCTCTCAATATTCTTGGTGTCTCTTTTTCTTCTGCTCTCATTTGGAAGGACCATATTACCAGTCTTGCTAAGGCAGCCTCCCAGAAGCTGGGTGTGCTCAACCGCCTTAGGGGGTTCTTTTCCCCTGCACAGCTTCTTGCTCTGTACAGGGGCATAGTGCGCCCTTGTATTGAGTATTGTTCACATGTGTGGGAAGGTTCCTCTCACACCGCTCTCCTAGACAAGGTTGAAAGGAAGGCCTTTCGTATCATTAACTCCCGTCCACTCACCAACTCTCTGCAATCTCTCTCTCTCCGCCGCAATGTTGCATCTCTCTCGCTATTCTATCGCTACTATAATAATCAGTATTCCTCAGAGCTATCCCAGTGCATACCACCTCCTTTACGAAGGGCACGTGGTACCCGTCTTGCAACTCAATCCCACCCCTACTCTGTGCAACTCTCCAACCCAAGAGGAAACGTTACTCTCAAATTTTCTTCTACTCAACAGCTGAGCTCTGGAACTCTCTCCCAGCATCAGTCTTTCCCGCTTCCTATGACTTACATTGCTTCAAACTCCGTGTGTCCAGGCATTTTGGCTCGAACGTCCCTTGATTTTGGCCCTGTCGCTCTTTCAACTATGGGGGAGGCACTCGCTATAGGCAGGTATGCCTTTTGCCTCCCTCAAACACATAGAACAAAAAAAAATGATTTAATGGACTTTACGTTTCGCCGGTAAAGCGTACGAAAGTCGGCTTATGAGGAGAGATTGGGAAGGAGGTGAGTGGTGGTAGGTACAAAGGAGTATAAAGGAGTACAAAGGAAATCAAGCAACACCAGATATAGTGGCCCTTCTAGGTTGCTTGTCCTCCAAAACACTGAGGATCAAGTGTCCAAACAGTGGTTTAGAGTGGGTAAGGGAACATTGGCAAGGAATTACTGCCCTGGAACTAATGTCCGTGGCAGGATTAGGAAGTTAGTAGGGGGACAGATGGGTTAGTAATTGAGGGGGGGATAAAATAAAGTTTTTCATTTACAAACGCAGTCAGTCGCGGGTTTGATGCGAGATATTTGTCTATGCGGAGTTTAAATGAATCAACGGTGATGCAGTCTATAACGTTTCGGGGAAGCCCATTCCACAAGTTGACAACTCGATTGAAGAAGAAATTCTTAGATTCGTGTGAGTTAAAAGATTTACCAATAATTTGCAACCGTTTCCCCGCGTGTAATTAGATTGGTCGATAGTGAAGTACTTACTACAGTCCATATTGTCGATGCCTTTGATGATTTTGAACACTTGAATTAAGTCACCTCTTTATATGCGCTGGGTTAAAGGAAATAGATTTAATTCTCTAAGACGCTCTTTGTATGGTTTGTTCATTAGGCTAGGTATCATTTTGGTAACTCTACGTTGAACTCGTTCTAGCTTGTTTATATCTTTTTGGTAATAAGGGCACCAGGATTGAACGCAGTATTCCAGAAGAGGGCGGACTAAGGAATTGTAAAGGGTTAGGATAACTTCTTTGGATTTATGCTCAAATGACCTGCCTATAAAGCCAATTATTTTGTTTGCCTTCTTAACAACTTCTGAACATTGTTGACTCGGTTTTAGGTTACTCGACATTGTTACTCCCAGATCGGTTTCTCTGTTTACATTCTTAAGCTGAGTGCCATTCATCGAAGTTTGCTTTCTCATTTAGGTATCCGATATGTAGTACTTTACATTTATCCGCATTGAAACTCATTTGCCAAATTTGGGCCCAACATGACAATTTATCTAGATTGTGGTGCATATCGTCAACTTGTTGTTTTGAGAGTACACTATTTGCAAATTTTGTATCGTCAGCAAATTTTGAGATTGTACAGGTGAGACCCTCATCTATGTCGTTGATGTAAATTAGAAAGATAATTGGACCTAGTACCGATCCCTGGGGTACCCCGCTACTTACATTGGTCCATTTAGATGCCTTACCGTTTATGACTACTCTTTGCTTTCTGTCACTGAGCCAATTTTCTATCCATTTCAACACACCGTCTTGTATTCCATGCGCTTTTAGTTGTAGCAGTAAACGTTTGTAGGGAACTTTGTCAAAGGCCTTTTGAAAATCAAGGTATATAATATCTACAGCTTTACTCTCATCGTAGAGGTTGAGGATATCGTGGAAGAAGTCTAAGAGGTTTGTTAAACAGGAACGTTTTTTACGAAAGCCGTGTTGAGTATCTTTAAGTATGTTATTTTCCTCTAAGTGATTTACGAGTCTGTCTCGTATGACCGTTTCTAGCATTTTACATACAACTGAGGTTAAGCTAATTGGACGATAGTTACTGGGTAGGGATTTGCTGCCTTTTTTTAATATCGGTGTTACGTTGGCTAGCTTCCACTGATCAGGCATAGTTCCAGACTGCAAGGATTTATTGAATAGTAATGTCAGTGGTTTGGAGAGCTCATCCTTAGCATCCTTTAGAACTCTAGGCGAGATTGTATCAGGTCCAGGCGTTTTATTTACCTTGAGTTTATCTAAACAATTCAATACTTCTCTCTCTGTAACGGTGATATTGTCTCTAACGGTGATAGGTAGGTAGGTAGGTAGGTAGGTATAAAGGAGTACAAAGGAAATCAAGTAACAACAGATCTAGGGACCGCTCTAGGCTGCTTGTCTTCCAAAACACTGAAGATCAAGTGTCCAAACAGTGGTTCAGAGTGGATAAGGGAACATTGGAAAGGGAACCACTGCCCTGGAACTGATGTCCGTGGCAGGATTAGGAAGTTAGTAGGGACAGATGGGTTAGTAAAATAACACAGTTATAAGTTATTGTTATGCAGGGTAATAATATTTGCCTGCGTACTTCAGTTCTCTCTTTCCAATCTAGGGAAACTTTTAAGAACTATAACACTCAGCAGGAACACAGCTGACTCCAGATATGCAATTATAAATCTCCTCAATCTCTACCAATGACACAGAATACACGGTTTGGTTTTCACAAGTTTTTATTTCACTTTATATCAGGGCACTGGCATGTATTATAAATAGACACTTGGTCGAGTTGTATTTATATGGAAATACTCTCGAACTTACTTCAAGAATTAATAATAATATTCTTAGAGCATGGATAATACATAAATCATTAATAATAATAATTGATAAATCACAATTGAATAAACATATGATGATTATATAAATATCGCATAAATGCTAACAGAGCGGTTAGTCTCAAACAATGGCTGATATCCTGAAGGTCAAAGTTAACACGTGGTATAATGGGACGCGGTTTAAGGTAAAAATACTGAGGTCACAACGTCTCAGTTAAACAGAATATATACAATAAGAATATCAGCTGAATGGCAAATGATATATAAATAAAGAGAAAGGTTTTAAGTCTCTATTAACGTATACAGTTAGATTTAACAATCGTAGTTCAGGGAACTGAGCAAATAAAGATAAGTCCTATGGAGAAAAGAAAACGTTTAACATTGACATATTAACACGATTTGGGCAAGATAGAATTACTATGAATTCAAGTTAAATGTTTAAACTTGTTGTGAAGCCAGGAAATATAAATACAATTGAGTCTAACTAAGAGACACGATAGTTAACACTCTCTGTGAACATTTATACACGATATACGTACCCTGATAATCCTATTAACTTAGAATCAGATCTGTCAGGCGTGTCTACAATATTTATGTGTAGTGTGCGGGTAATCGGGCCGAATGGATATATATATAAACTTCATGGCAATACATGAATATATATTACGCAGTATATATAATATATATAAATCAATCCAAGGATAGCATTTGTATGTACTCACGACACAAGTAACAAAAGGACTAAGGTGAGAATAAAATATCTCAGGTGTTTACATTAACTTGAACACATAAGATATCCTACACAACCCTTGCAATAATCACGAAACACAATAAGTAAACAAGAAGCACTTAATTTTAAGTAGGAGTATAGCAGAAAGTAGCCTTGTAGAGATCTGACACACATGTGGGCGACTAAGTGCGTGGTCCATCTTGGCCTGTGGCTAGCCTCTACGGATGGTGCTATCCGGATCGAGTTGTTCACGTATACTCCCACAGGCTACCCATGGGACACAGTGCCTCGATTTGCCTAACTTTACCCTGTTTTCGGCCAGGTAGTATTTGATTTTACGGAGAGTGACAAGCCGGTGGTTTCCGGAACATAAGAGGCATGGGAAATCTCGTTTTTTATTTATTGTTTGGTTGTCTAAAGCCTTATAAATACAATGCATACATGAATGTAGGGAATAGTATGTTTTATTTATTAATAATAGAAGTGAATAGCCTAAAGTTTAGGTATACATAGGATAATTAATTTACAGTATTGGAGGCCTTTCTCCATTTAGAGGCTTCTATAGAGTGGTCTGCTTGTCTTCTCGTCTAGTTGAATTGCAAGCACAGTCTCGTCTAGCGGT
The DNA here is from genome assembly GCA_032716605.1 of Paralithodes platypus. Taxonomy (NCBI): domain Eukaryota; kingdom Metazoa; phylum Arthropoda; class Malacostraca; order Decapoda; family Lithodidae; genus Paralithodes; species Paralithodes platypus. The sequence continues at coordinate 15,052,519 of CM064510.1, read as the reverse complement.
GGTAGTGGTGCATGGAATCGCCAGGGTGACTGGAAAGGAATGAAGGAGGTTGTTGTCTCATTTGCATAAAATCCTCCTCCGCATAGTCTAAATCTGGCCAGGTGTAGGCGGCCTTTGTTTACCTGGCGCCCGGGGCACAAGCCAAACAACTGTGGCGGATGTCCTCCCCCACGTATGTGAAACGTATCGTAGGCCGCACATTTCTTCTGGAGTTGTGGTATGGGTGACTGGTGTATCTTGTTTTTGCTGTCCAGGGGAGGCTGTTTCCAGTCTCTCTTCCGGCTTTTTATGGACGCAATTCTATAGTTGTGAGTTGTTGTTCCTTCCGTTGATGGGAATGGGTTTGTGGTCTTCTTTGGTATTACATATTCCAGCCCTGTCAACTCAGTGATCTTTCGTATATCTGGGAAAAAGTGAGTAACGTCTTAGTAATATATACGCAATAATCCTTGATTAATCTGATGGGGGAATAACATAAAGTTGTTCATTTACAAACGCAGTCAGTTGCGGGTCTGATACAAGATATTTATCTAGGCGTAGTTTAAATGAATCAACGGTGCTGCAATCTATAACATCTCGGGGAAGCCCATTCCACAAGTTGACAATTCGATTGACGAAGAAATTCTTAGATTCGTGTGAGTTAAAAGATTTACCAATAATTTTGCAAAAATTTTCCCGCGTGTAATTAGATTGGTCGATAGTGAAGTACTTACTATAGTTCATATTGTCGATGCCTTTGTTGATTTTGAACACTTGAATTAAGTCGCCTCTTAATCTGCGCTGGGTTAAAGGAATTAAATCTAATTCTCTAAGACGCTCCTCGTATGGTTTGTTCTTTAGGCTAGGTATCATTTTGGTGACTCCACGTTGAATTCGTTCTAGCTTGTCAATATCGTTTTGGTAATAAGGGCACCAGGATTGAACACAGTATTGTAAAGAGTTAAGCCCCGTCCACACGATCGAGCAGTGTCTGGCAGGCTGTGCCCCCTCACCGGGCAAAGTCTGTCGAACACGCGTGTTGTTGTCCACACGGGCGTGACTGGCCAGTCAAAGTCTGTCTGTGGTCAGACAAGATGCTCGGCAGGGCAGTTAAAGAGAGATGTAAAGTGTTGTGTAGCATAATAATTGCTATGTTGCAAAAGAGAACAGAAAAGGAAGTTGTTTGAAGATAAATAATGTATTTCATTAGCTTACTATTTCTTACAATATAATTATCCAAAACATTTAATTACGTAGGAATGGGTTATAATTTAATATGAAATGAACGTCAACATGATCAAAAACACAACACAGTTGAAAAGATCATATACCGGTACCAATAAAAGAGTGAACTCGCAAAATAGCGTAAGTTAGAGCTGCAATTACACACACACTCACTCTCTCTGATGCTGTCTTATATTTACGTAAAGTTCGGTTCACACATGCACGAATTAACGTCCCGTCCGTCCCCGACCCCTTAATTCGCCGTGCCTCGGCGGCGTCCTTTTTGTGCAGCGTAAAATGGTCGTGTGGGTTGGGGACACTGCCAGAAAACGTATTATGGTATTATGTCGGGGACACCCACGGAACAAAAAAACTTTGGAACGGCCCTAGATGCCATCGTGGCCACCAGATTGATGCCGTCCTGCCTATTTTCTTGGTCGAGGATGGACGTGACGTTAATTCGTGCATGTGTGAGCCGAGCTTTATACACTGATAAGCTTAACGTATGGGTGTGAGTATCCTAGGTTTGAGTCCTTGGAGTGCCACATGCATTTGTTGATTTCATAGAGTTTAGAAGTAAAGTTGGTTGGTGACAAAATATGAATTTATCCTATCATATAACTTCTGATAGTGCTTCAATCATCACGCGATTTGCTGATATGGTCAGCAAACGTACGTTAAACGAACATTAAATCAATAGTTAGGCAGAAGATCATGGTGGGGTGGCTTTTTCACAATACTAAGATTAATAATACTATTTATAATAATACTCATAAGAATATTAATAAAGTATCTAAAAATAATAGCGTCTATATAATTTCTGATAGTGCTTCAATCATCACGCGATTTGCTGATATGGTCAGCAAACGTACGTTAGACGAACATTAAATCAATAGTTAGTGCAGCAGATTATGGCGGGGTGGCTTTTTCACAATAATAAGATTAATAATACTATTTATAATATTACTCATAAGAATATTAATAAAATATCTAAAAATAATAGTGCCTATATAAATAGGGATGCTACCCATACAATATTCTAAAGCTAAAACTCAATGCATACCATCAGTGACCGATAATAAAGTGCTTGCACATATTATATCCTGGATATCTTCCACCGGATTTACCTGATAATCATCCATTATTATGTTCCTTCCAACAACCAACCATACTCCTAAAATCGATTAATGAAATTTACAAACACATGTGGCAGTCCGTGGACTCGAACTCAGGATGCTCACACCGAAAATCAACACCTTATACATCGCACCACGAAGACAGTTAAATGTTGGTGGACACTGCCTACGATTTATTATGCAACTTCGAATCTTGCATATCAATCTAAGCATGTACACACATCCCAACTGCAACTCACATAGGCTATGCATATGTGAATGGAAAGAGCAATTAATGGGGCCTTAACCACTTAGGGAAGTCCTCTCGATAAATTACTCCTGAACCAATATCAATTATTATGTTCTTTCCAACAACCAACCATACTCCTAAAATCGATTAATGAAATTTACAAACACATGTGGCAGTCCGTGGACTCGAACCCAGGATGCTCACACCGAAAATCAACACCTTGTACATCGCACCACGAAGACAGTTAAAGGTTGGTGGATACTGCCTACGATTTATTATGCAACTTCGAATCCTGCATATCAATCTAAGCATGTACACACATCCCAACTGCAACTCACGTAGGCTATGCATATGTGAATGGAAAGAGCAATTAACGGGGCCTTAACCACTTAGGGAAGTCCTCTCGATAAATTACTCCTGAACCAATATAAATTATTATGTTCCTTCCAACAACCAACCATACTCCTAAAATCGATTAATGATGTGTACAAACACATGTGGCAGTCCGTGGACTCGAACCCAGGATGCTCACACCGAAAATCAACACCTTATACATCACACCACGAAAACAGTTAAAGGTTGGTGGACACTGCCTACGATTTATTATGCAACTTTCGAATCCTGCATGTCAATCTAAGCATGTACACACATCCCAACTGCAACTCACGTAGGCTATGCATATGTGAATGGAAAGAGCAATTAATGGGGCCTTAACCACTTAGGGAAGTCCTTTCGATAAATTACTCCTGAACCAATATCAATTATTATGTTCCTTCCAACAACCAACCATACTCCTAAAATCGATTAATGAAATGTACAAACACATGTGGCAGTCCGTGGACACGAACCCAGGATGCTCACACCGAAAATCAACACCTTATACATCGCACCACGAAGACAGTTAACGGTTGGTGGACACTGCCTACGATTTATTATGCAACTTCGAATCCTACATAATCTAAGCATGTACACACATCCCAACTGCAACTCACGTAGGCTATGCATATGTGAATGGAAAGAGCAATTAATGGGGCCTTAACCACTTAGGGAAGTCCTCTCGATAAATTACTCCTGAACCAATATCAATTATTATGTTCCTTCCAACAACCAACCATACTCCTAAAATCGATTAATGAAATTTACAAACACATGTGGCAGTCCGTGGACTCGAACCCAGGACGCTCACATCGAAAATCAACACCTTATACATCGCACCACGAAGACAGTTAAAGGTTGGTGGACACTGCCTACGATTTATTATGCAACTTCGAATCCTGCATATCAATCTAAGCATGTACACACATCCCAACTGCAACTCACATAGGCTATGCATATGTGAATGGAAAGAGCAATTAATGGGGCCTTAACCACTTAGGGAAGTCCTCTCGATAAATTACTCCTGAACCAATATCAATTATTATGTTCCTTCCAACAACCAACCATACTCCTAAAATCGATTAATGAAATTTACAAACACATGTGGCAGTCCGTGGACTCGAACCCAGGATGCTCACACCGAAAATCAACACCTTATACATCGCACCACGAAGACAGTTAAAGGTTGGTGGACACTGCCTACGATTTATTATTCAACTTCGAATCCTGCATATCAATCTAAGCATGTACACACAATCCAACTGCAACTAACGTAGGCTATGCATATGTGAATGGAAAGAGCAATTAATGGGGCCTTAACCACTTAGGGAAGTCCTCTCGATAAATTACTCCTGAACCAATATCAATTATTATGTTCCTTCCAACAACCAACCATACTCCTAAAATCGATTAATGAAATTTACAAACACATGTGGCAGTCCGTGGACTCGAACCCAGGATGCTCACACCGAAAATCAACACCTTATACATCGCACCACGAAGACAGTTAAAGATTGGTGGACACTGCCTACGATTTATTATGCAACTTCGAATCCTGCATATCAATCTAAGCATGTACACACATCCCAACTGCAACTCACGTAGGCTATGCATATGTGAATGGAAAGAGCAATTAATGGGGCCTTAACCACTTAGGGAAGTCCTCTCGATAAATTACTCCTGAACCAATATCAATTATTATGTTCCTTCCAACAACCAACCATACTCCTAAAATCGATTAATGAAATTTACAAACACATGTGGCAGTCCGTGGACTCGAACCCAGGATGCTCACACCGAAAATCAACACCTTATACATCGCACCACGAAGACAGTTAACGGTTGGTGGACACTGCCTACGATTTATTATGCAACTTCGAATCCTGCATATCAATCTAAGCATGTACACACATCCCAACTGCAACTCACGTAGGCTATGCATATGTGAATGGAAAGAGCAATTAATGGGGCCTTAACCACTTAGGGAAGTCCTCTCGATAAATTACTCCTGAACCAATATCAATTATTATGTTCCTTCCAACAACCAACCATACTCCTAAAATCGATTAATGAAATTTACAAACACATGTGGCAGTCCGTGGACTCGAACCCAGGATGCTCACACCGAAAATCAACACCTTATACATCGCACCACGAAGACAGTTAAAGGTTGGTGGACACTGCCTACGATTTATTATGCAACTTCGAATCCTGCATATCAATCTAAGCATGTACACACATCCCAACTGCAACTCACGTAGGCTATGCATATGTGAATGGAAAGAGCAATTAATGGGGCCTTAACCACTTAGGGAAGTCCTCTCGATAAATTACTCCTGAACCAATATCAATTATTATGTTCCTTCCAACAACCAACCATACTCCTAAAATCGATTAATGAAATTTACAAACACATGTGGCAGTCCGTGGACTCGAACCCAGGATGCTCACACCGAAAATCAACACCTTATACATCGCACCACGAAGACAGTTAAAGGTTGGTGGACACTGCCTACGATTTATTATGCAACTTCGAATCCTGCATATCAATCTAAGCATGTAGACACATCCCAACTGCAACTCACGTAGGCTATGCATATGTGAATGGAAAGAGCAATTAATGGGGCTTTAACCACTTAGGGAAGTCCTCTCGATAAATTACTCCTGAACCAATATCAATTATTATGTTCCTTCCAACAACCAACCATACTCCTAAATAATAATAGGATAAAATATATTTGATAATTTAAGATCAAACTACACACTACTCCCCTCCTTCCACAGACCCCTTTTATCCCCATATCCACCGGCAAACTACCGGGCAGTGTCTGGTGAATTCGCTCAACTACGGCCGCGGCCATTCCCCTGCTTTGCCCGCTGAATTTTTCACATGACGGACATTTTCCTCGTGCCTGATGGGCAGTGCTCGATCGTGTGGACGGGGCTTTAGGATAACTTTTTTGGATTTATGCTCAAATTACCTGCCTATAAAGCCAATTATTTTGTTTGCTTTCTTATCAACTTCTGAACGTTGTTGACTCGGTTTTAGGTTCCTCGATATTGTTACTTCCAGATCGGTTTCTCTGTCTACACTCTTAAGCTGTGTGTCATTCGTCGAATAGTTTGCTTTCTCATTTTGGTATCCAATATGTATTACTTTACATCTATCCGCATTGAAACTCATTTGCCAAATTTGGGTCCAACATAACAACTTATCTAGACTGTGTTGCATATCGTCAACTTGTTCTTTTGAGAGTACGCTATTTGCAATTTTTGTATCGTCAGCCAACTATGAGATTGTACAGGTGAGACCCTCATCTATGTCGTTGATGTAAATTAAAAAGATAATTTGTTCTAGTATCGATCTCTGGGGTACCCTACTACTTACATTGGTCCATTTAGATGCCTTAGGTAGGTAGGCAGGTAGGTAGGGAGGGAGGGAGGGAGGGAGGGAGGTAGATAGGTAGGTAGGTAGGTAGGTAGAGAGGATTGGAGGTAGGTAGATAGGTAGGTAGGAAATGAGGGAGGGAGGGAGGGAGGGTTGGAGGTAGATAGATAGATAGATAGATAGATAGATAGGTAGGTAGGTAGGTAGAGAGAAAAAGGGAGAGTGAGTGAGAGAGAGAGAGAGAGTCGAAAGTGAGAGGAGGTTCAAGAAAGGACTAAAGGTCTTCAAGGGGAATTGGATTGTTAAGCCTACTTGAGATTAAACGCGATACACGGAAGGTATCGGGAGGAATTTGATTACCAAGTTAGTAGACCAGAAGCAATATCCGTAGCGTAATAACCATTATATTGCACGTATGGTGCTATAACTCAGGTTATTTGATTATAATAGTGTAATAATCATAATGATGTAGATATGGTAATTTAATTTAGGTCGTTTGGTTATTGATAGTGTAATAACCATAATGGTGCTTTTAAATATTGATAGTGTAAACTAACCATAGTAAAATGGGTATGGTGCTATATACTGTATATCTGTTTCTTTTATTATTAATAATGTAATAATCATATTGATATAGGCACGGTGTTATATCTCTGGTTATTTGTGTATTGAAAGTGTAATAACCATAATGATGTTGTATTATTGATAGTGTAATAACCATGATTATATAGGTATGGTGCTATAACTCTGACTGTTTGGTTATTTACAGTGTAATAACCGTACTAATATAGGTATGGTGCTATAACTCTGACTGTTTGGTTATTTACAGTGTAATAACCGTACTAATATAGGTATGGTGCTATAACTCTGACTGTTTGGTTATTTACAGTGTAATAACCGTACTAATATAGGTATGGTGCTATAACTCTGACTGTTAGGTTATTTACAGTGTAATAACCGTACTAATATAGGTATGGTGCTATAACTCTGACTGTTTGGTTATTTACAGTGTAATAGCCGTACTAATATAGGTATGGTGCTATAACTCTGACTGTTTGGTTATTTACAGTGTAATAACCGTACTAATATAGGTATGGTGCTATAACTCTGACTGTTTGGTTATTTACAGTGTAATAACCGTACTAATATAGGTATGGTGCTATAACTCTGACTGTTTGGTTATTTACAGTGTAATAACCGTACTAATATAGGTATGGTGCTATAACTCTGACTGTTTGGTTATTTACAGTGTAATAACCGTACTAATATAGGTATGGTGCTATAACTCTGACTGTTTGGTTATTTACAGTGTAATAACCGTACTAATATAGGTATGGTGCTATAACTCTGACTGTTTGGTTATTTACAGTGTAATAACCGTACTAATATAGGTATGGTGCTATAACTCTGACTGTTTGGTTATTTACAGTGTAATAACCGTACTAATATAGGTATGGTGCTATAACTCTGACTGTTTGGTTATTTACAGTGTAATAACCGTACTAATATAGGTATGGTGCTATAACTCTGACTGTTTGGTTATTTACAGTGTAATAACCGTACTAATATAGGTATGGTGCTATAACTCTGACTGTTTGGTTATTTACAGTGTAATAACCGTACTAATATAGGTATGGTGCTATAACTCTGACTGTTTGGTTATTTACAGTGTAATAACCGTACTAATATAGGTATGGTGCTATAACTCTGACTGTTTGGTTATTTACAGTGTAATAACCGTACTAATATAGGTATGGTGCTATAACTCTGACTGTTTGGTTATTTACAGTGTAATAACCGTACTAATATAGGTATGGTGCTATAACTCTGACTGTTTGGTTATTTACAGTGTAATAACCGTACTAATATAGGTATGGTGCTATAATTCTGGGTGTTTGGATATTGATAGTGTAATAACCATAATAATATATATAACTCTGGGTATTTGGTTATTGATACTTAGGTCAGTTTTATCACTGCTCCTTGTCGGTCTGTGTGTGTGCGTGTGTTACGTCACAAGACTTAACACTTAGTAAAGTATATTAAAAGACCTTTTTGTCACTTCCATTTAAAAGGAAAATATATTGATGCTATATCTAATGCTTCTGTACGGTATTTACGGAATGTCATATTTACATTTAAACTTTCACTTAAATAATCCGATATTAGAAATTAGTTCTTTCAACTTTGATTTGTAATCGATTTGAGTTCGCAAAAGCTGATTCAATTATACACATAACGAGAGAGAGAGAGAGAGAGAGTGAGAGTGATTCTTGTCTTTAATGGCTACCTGAGAACAATTACAGGGAGCGATCAAGTGGGAGTGAAGGGAAGACTGTTGTAATAAATTGTTTACGTACACACACACACACACACACATCACACACATCCACGCATTACACACACACATCCACGCATCACACACACACACACACACACATCCACGCATCAGACACACACACACACACACGCATCACACACACACATACATACCCACACACACACACACACACACACACACACACACACACACACACACACACACACGCATCACACACACACACACATACATACTCACACGCATCACACACACACACACGCACAAGAAACCCGACATTAATCATTATAACAGTATATGCTCCTTTCTAGACGCTTAGTGAAGTGAGATAAAGATGATCAAAATTATACATTAAATATATCATTAGGCATGGAATCATCTATAATAGATTCTATATAATAATTATCTTAACAAAAATTATTATACTATCTCTAAATCTGCATATCCTATTCTAATTTTCCTATGGTGAAGTGAAGTAAAGAAGATCAACATTCTACATTAGGTATATGATTAGGCATGGAATAATATATAAACTGTACCCTAACAAACAATTATACAATCTCTGAAATTCCTTATCCTTTTCTAATTCTTCTCACAAAACTCCCGTAGTGCGAGGCTGCCCTTAGAAACGCGCTTCTGCTTATTATCTATGGGGGGATTGACTTCCTTTTTTGTTTTTTCTCTCTTTCTCTGGGGTGTATCCATTCGACTCCATTCAGCCTACAGCATTAAGACGTTTGTCCCCATCCAGGCGTCGATTTCTTCATGGCAAGCGATAGCGAGCCATCATTGTATGGAGACATCCGGCTTCGCAGGAGACATTTTTCTATCGGAAAATGTACAAATCTAGCCTGCTGTCATGAACATTTATATACATATGTTGGCCCGCTGACGCTCGCCAGGAAAAAATCAACACCTGAATGGGGATAAACGTTTAAAACAGTAGGCTGAATGGGGCCGAATAGATACACTCTTTATTTTATTAATTTCAGCCTAACACCAAACACCTCCAATGAAATTAATGAAAGCATATTATGTGATCCACCGGGATACAAACCTGGGTTATCACACACAGATGTTTAAACACTCTAACCATTACACCACCAAGACGGTTCAAAGACAACCCAGAGAGAGAGGGAGAGAGAAAAACAAAAAATGAGGTGAGCACCATTAAGTGGGGTCACCGGCTTGTTTGATCTGTCTCTCCTTTTCTCTCTTTCCCTGACTTGTATCCATTCGGCCCCATTCAGCCAACTGTTTTAAGACGTTTATCCCCATCCAGGTGTCGATTTCTTCCTGGCGAGCGATGGCGGGCCAGCATTGTATGGAGAAATCCGGCTTCGCCGGTAACATTTGTCTATCGAAAAATGTACAAATTTAGCTTGCTGTCAAAACAAATATCAATAAAAGCTGGCTCGCCACCGCTCGCCCGGGAAACAATGGCACCTCGATGGGGGGAAAAGTCTTAAAAAAGTAGAATGAATGGGGGCGAATGGATACAAGCCAAAGAGAGAGGGAGAGAAAGAGAACAAGAAGCGAAGTGAGCCCCCTTAATGTGACTTGGGCTGAGTGAGAGGAGGGAAATTGCAGGCTGTATGTCCCAATCGTAATTGCAGGCTGTATGTCCCAATCGTAATTGCAGGCTGTATGTCCCAATCGTAATTGCAGGCTGTATGTCCCAATCGTAATTTACCTGTGAAAGTTTTGGACTCAAAGGAGTACAAAGGAGTACAAAGGAAATCAAGCAACAACAGATCTAGTGACCCTTCTAGGTTGCTTGTCCTCCAAAACACTGAGGATCAAGTGTCCAAACAGTGGTTTAGAGTGGGTAAGGGAACATTGGAAAGGGAACTACTGCCCTGCCACTAACGTGGCAGGACTAGGAAGTTAGTAGGGGACATATGGGTTAGTAACTGAGGGGAGGATAAAGTTATTCATTTACAAACGCAGTCAGTCGCGGGTTTGATGCGAGATATTTGTCTAGGCGGAATTTAAATGAATCAACGGTGCTGCAGTCTATAACGTCTCGGGGAAGCCCATTCCACAAGTTGACAACTCGATTGAAGAAGAAATTCTTAGATTCGTGCGAGTTAAATGATTTACCAATAAATTGCAACCGTTTCCCATGTAATTAGATTGGTCGATAGTGAAGTACTTACTACAGTTCATATTGTCGATGCCTTTGTATACTCGTGTATATTACTGTAGGAAATGAGGATGAATGTAGATTATTTTATTATATTTACTTTGTATATATTTAGTTATTTATCTATTTATTTATTTATTTACCTATTGATATATATATTTACCGACATTTTTATATATACAGTATATATATATATATATATATATATATATATATATATATATATATATATATATATGTGTGTGTGTGTGTGTGTGTGTGGGTGTGTATATTTACTTATATATTTATTTACTTACTTTTTTGTAAGTTATGTTTCTGTGGGGATTTCTTATACAAATGTAATTCAAAGCTGCTGAACCTGAATCGCTTAACCCCTTTCGTACCACTGACGTATTTTGTATTCCATTCCAGCTATATTTACACGATTTTGTGCAGATTAAGAAGGATCTGTAGTCTTAAAAAAGGTTACGTGCGATCATTCGAAGCTGCTGGAGGCCCTATTTTAAAATGAATAAAATCGTCTAATAGCAGCGAGAACAAAGTTGAAAGGATGGCACCGGTACTGAAAGGGTTAAGGGGAAGTATTTGTTTTATTATAAACCACCTGCTCCTTCATGTCTAACCCCATCAGTTTTCACATTTTAAGATTTTCGCCCATTTCTTTGACATTTCTTCGTATCATTTAGGTGTCGATTTTGTTCCTGGCGAGCGATAATGAGCGATAGCGAGCCAGTAATTGAGGAGGAATAGGCCTGGAAGTTTTTCTACCGAAAAATGTATACATTTATCTCAAAGGGGGGTCTTTGGGGTGATATAAGTTTGATAGAAGACTAGGGAGCAAACTAGAACAACTATTATTATATACCGGTAATAATAATAATAATAATTATAATAATAATAATAATAATAATAATAATAATAATAATAATAACAAAAACAAATATATAAACAAGTAACGTCCCCTTAAACAAATGCCAGGATCATAGCTTCCATGACTTATATTTTTTAATGTGAGAAAGTAATATGTGCAAAGCTGACAGGCGAGGCTTACTGGCTAAATTATTCTGTCGGCAAATGGAATGTGGTAGGAAAATGTCGAATATTTGTTCGTGAATGTAGAGATGTGGTTTATGCAATACTACATCTCATTGACTTAAAGGGAGACGGACCGTTTTTTTTTTTTTTTTTTTTTTTTTCTATTAATTCATATATTCCTTTATTTCTTAGTTTCCTCTCTAGACCTCCATCAAGCTTAGGAAAAACAACCCCGAAACCCCCCTTCAAGATACATTTGTTCATGTTTCATGTTCATGTCCAGGATCGCTATCGCTCGCCAGGAAATAATCGACACCTAAATGGCACGAAAGGTCTTAAAATTGACAACGAAATGGGGCAAACGGTGTTAAAATCGCCAAACTAATGGGCCGAACGTCTTATTATTTCAAAACAATTGGGACAACACGAGGGAAAAAGGGGACCAGAAAAACGACCCATCTACCCTTAACCTCAACAGTCCATCAACCTTAAGAAAATGTCGAGTAATTGCATATTCAGCTTAAAAACATGCATTTTACAATACTACATTTTATTGACGTAATAACATGTCAAATTATCATATTATGTCACATTGAACTTGAAGATATCAAATAATTAATCTATGTATCTATCTATTGCCCGACGCCTAACTCCCGTTGACGGTGGCTATACACAAAACTCCCCAAGTGGACCTATTCCCCATGAGGACAATCCGTGCCAGTTTATGAAGGACTTACAGGACTGAAAATTCAACTTAGGGACCGTACGACTCAGAGGCTTTCTACATATTTTTAGCACATATTCTACAGTGGTGGGCGGCTTGTTCATCCACCAACCTGCTTCACCCTTAGGTAAGCAGTAAGGATTTATTTAAGGTTGTCTCCCCTAGATGGGTTGCCAACCAAGGCTGACGAGTCCCATCCATCCGGAAAAAAAAAATAATAATTTATTTAACTCCGAACACCAAACACCTCCCAATAAAATTAATGAAAGTTATGTGCTCCTCTCGGGATTGGAACCTGGGATACCATATACTGATCTTAAGGGGAGGCATTTTGTTTTTCGAGTCCTCCTTCCTCATGTTTAGCCCTATTAGTTATGAGATTACAAAACATTCGCCCCATTAGTTTGGCGATTTTCAGACCTTTTGCCCCATTTCTTTGCCAATATTAAGACCTTTCGTGTTATTTAGGTGTCGATTGTTTTCATGGCGAGCAATAGCAAGCCTGTATTTGAAGAGGAATCGGCCTTTGGCAGGGATATTTGTCTACCGAAACATGTACACATTTATATCGAAGGGGGGTCTTGTAGGTGTTTTTTTAAGCTTGATAGAGGTTTAGAGAGCAAACTAAAACCCCTCCTTAACCCTTCCTCCCCGGGTGTCATTTTAATATGACACCACGGCAGATGGGCAGGTACCCGGGTGTCATTTTAATATACAGTAAGCTTGAAAACCTATTCAGCTTGGTCTGAACGCCGTGCGTCCGACGCATGTAAACAAAGCCGATCGTTGCGTCACCGCACCTCCGAAAACAAGAAGGAGAAGACTCGTTTGTTATTGTATGTCTGTATGTCGTTGTTTCAGTAGTGAAAAGATCGTCGTATTGCTAACATTGCCTGAAAATGCTCTCCACTAAAATCGTCATCACAACTGAACCAGTTGACTTAGAGAGCTCTACTCAACGCCAGTCTACAGATTGGAAACCGCATTACGTTTATAGATGCGTGGGAAATTTCTAACAGTTAAAATTTACCAAAATACGGTAGCCTAGGCCTAGACGTTTTTCGGCCAGATCGCCCGGGTACGCCGCACTGTCATTAGGAGAGCTAGCCCGGGCCAGGAGGGTTAATCCATTGAGCCGAACCCGTAAATTATGGTGCACAATACTGTCTGAGCTCCCTTATGCACTCTAACCATTACATCAGAACCATGGATTACAGATTCTCTGAGAAGTACTTATAGGCCTATGTGGTTTCCAGTAGGTTGGCAAAAATAATAGTTAAATAGATAAATAAATACATAAATAAGTCATTTTGGCCCGAACATTCCTTGATTTAGGCCCCGTCACTATTTCAACTCTGGGGGAGGCAATCGTCACAGACAGTTCTACCTTTTGTCTCCCTCATCCACAAAAAAAAAAAAAAAAAAAATGAAAACAAAAATAATAGTAATACAAATACTATGATAATATATAATAATATCAATCCCTAATGAAGACCAGTGCTTTGAACAACACTCGCATACTCAGAACCCCAAATGTTTACTTTAGCATTATAAAGGCATTTGTAATATACCACATATTTTATAAGCCAGGGATTTGTAACAAAGCATTTCACCGTCATCAGGTTTCCACTAACTCTAGCTGTAAAGGTTAGAATATTTTAAGGGGAGATTGGTCGTTTGCTGGTGGGGCCCTAGCAAACTTTTTTTGTCTTCCTCATTTTTAGCCCCATTAGTCTTCAAATGTTAAGACGTTTGGCCCATTAGTTTGGCGATTTTAAGAATCCTCGCCCCATTTATTTGTCAATATTAAGACATTTCGTGTCATTTAGGTGTAATTTTTTTGTAAAAAAAAATCCTGGCGAGCAAAAGCGAGCCTGTTATTTAATAGGAACCGGCCTTCGGCCGAGATATTTGTTATATCGAAAATTGTACAAATTTATCTTGAAGGAGGGTCTAGGGTGGGTGTTTTTTTTAAGCTTGATGGAGGTCTAGGGAGGAAACTAAAAAATATAATATAAAATATACATACAGTATATGAGCATATAAATACACCCATATCCTCCCTTAAAGGTTAGAGTATTTTAATTCCTAGCCTAGTGGATTGTAGTTATTAAGTATTATTATTATTTTCATTATTATTATTTACATATTTGTATTATTAATATTATTATTGTTATAATAATAATAATAATTATTATTATTATTATTATTATTATTATAATCAGTATTATTATTTGTATTGTTTGTTGTTGTGTTACATTATGTTATCCATATATTTATTGTTCTATTTGCCTTGATGATTTCCGAGAAGGCTCGCTTATTGCTATAGTCATTAATGTCAACGGTCGCCAGGAAATTATATAATATATGATATTCTTGATATGTGTTGAATTGTAGCACACGTATATATACACAATGGAATCTTTAGTTAGTTCCACACGCTCCAATTTGAACATATAAGCTGATTAATATGAACAATTATTCTTTTTACCATATATGCTGCAGATGAATGTTAAATACTTGTAGTGTATAAGTCAGGTAGTTACATTTATCTTCGTAGTTACGTGTTATTAAATAATTTACTATACTAATTATAAATACGACACTAGCAATATCAACAACTATATCAACAATAACAACACCAGACTAATTCTTAACTGCAGCAGCAAGCACACACATTCAGGCGGCACTTCCAGCATCATTACACAAAACATACCTCATTAGGAGCACCAGGCGAGGCTGTTAACGGAAGCTAAACATGTAATGCAAGCAATTACTTAAATAATTAAGCACCACAAGACAATTAAGACAACATAATCATAGAACAACAAAACATGAATAGCAGGAGAAACAAGCTCATACATAACAAACAGACATTCTTGACCCCTTATATACCGGTGAGATCTTATACATTTTATTCTAGCTTTATTTAGATGATTTTGTGCAGCTTAAAAAGGATCTGTGGTAGTATAAAGGGTTAAGTGAGATAGTTCAAAGCCGGTTAATTGCTGGAGGCCCTTTTTAAACTGAATAAAATCGTCTAAAATTAGCCAGAATACAATTAACGAGGCGTCGCCGTTACAGGCGTTAATAAAAAAAAAACACCATCAACAAATAACAATACCGAATGAAATACAGCTATAATAACAATATACAGTAAACACACAGCAATACGAAATAACGGCACCTAAAACATTACAGGACACAAAGCAACATCAGGCAGCGCGCCTGATGTTGCCAATGCCGTACTTTTTTTCCTGACTGAAGCTGATATTTAACCTATTCAGTACCGATGACGTCCTTTTCATCACATTCTGGCAAGTGTTAGACGATTTAATTCAGCTTTAGAAGAATCTGTGTTAGCTAAAAGGATTAATTGAGATAGTTTGTAGCCATTTCAATGTTAAAGGTCCTTCCCAAACTTAATACAACCATCTATTAGTCGCCAGACTATAATGAAAAGGACGTTAGCTTCAAGTGTTGAGAATATGTGACTGACTATAGTGTTTCTGCAGAATATGTGACTGACTATAGTGTTTCTGCATAATATGTGACTGACTATAGTGTTTCTGCATAATATGTGACTGACTATAGTGTTTCTGCATAATATGTGACTGACTATAGTGTTTCTGCATAATATGTGACTGACTGTAGTGTTTCTGCATAATATGTGACTGACTAAAGTGTTTCTGCATAATATGTGACTGACTATAGTGTTTCTGCATAATATGTGACTGACTATAGTGTTTCTGCATAATATGTGAATGACTATAGTGTTTCTGCATAATATGTGTCTGACTATAGTGTTTCTGCATAATATGTGACTGACTATAGTGTTTCTGCATAATATGTGACTGACTAGTGTTTCTGCAAAAAAAATTCTGCTTCATTCGTCTACAACTGTACAATCGCGACAAGAGTCAAACATACCCATCATATAGCACATTTTATTAAATTTAGAAACCTTCAGGTAATTTTTCTGGACCCCCTTCTTTCTTATACTTAACCCCATTGGTACTGAGATTTTCAAACGTTATTCTCATTAGTTTGGCAATTTTAGGAAATTTCGCTCCATTTGTTGTCAATGTTAAGACCATTACTGTAATTTAGATGACAATCATATTTGGCGAGACATAGTGCAATATATATGACGATCTTGTCTTAGCGGGCGATACCGAGCATAATATGTTAGGAGGAACCGACCTTTTTCTAAATAAATATTTATAAATTTATCTCAAAGGGAAGGCTTGGGGGGTGTTATTTTTAAGGATAATAGAGTTCTAGGGAGTAAACGAAAACAAATCCTCTTAACATAATTATATATATTATTAATTTCACCACCACACCAAACATAGACCCTTGAGTATCAACATTTTCTTCACATGAATTGTGAAGTTTTGTTTCAGTCGTTCATTTTATTTTGTATTTTATTTCTGGAGATGAGTGAACCTATATACCCTGTCAGATTGAATTGAAAACAAAATAACTAGACAAAACAAAACTTATCATTTGAAAGTCTGGAGTTCGAAGCCCGACGGTGGGCATTATTTTCATTAATGTATTTATTCGTCTAACATTTACTTATCTGTTTATCTTATTTATTTATTATGTACTTATCTAACACATAAGTATATTACATTAATTATATTTATATATATATATTATATATATATATATATATATATATATATATATATATATATATATATATATATATATATATATTTATATATATATATATATATATATATATATATATATATAAATACAATTAATTATCAGAATCTATTAATTTATTTATCTTAGTTATCTATACTTAACTATATTACACTTTTCATTTGATAACCCTTTACTCGGAGCTATGAAGGAAGTACTCGTTTTTTTACTCCGACCGTACGCCATTTTGCTGAATTTCTCAACGCATAATTACCCAACCAACACATGAGCCCAAAACTAAGCGCATTATCAGAGGGCAAACCAATTAACACCTAAAGAGCGGCCTAGGCGGTAAATAATATGTAGACACCAGCGGGGTGTTTTTACCCAAAATAGGGCTGTTTACGTGATCATTGTCATGCCTAAAGAAGACCCAGAGCGTAAAACAAGTATCTATTCCTGAAAGGGCATAAACAGAGCTTTCCAATGACACCACAACGATCCTTGTATGACCTCTAGTTTTCTTGCAACAACCGCGCAACACGAGTGCAAAAACCATGTAATTCGGTACTTTCCCCATACATTTCACTATGTAGCGAGTGTGAGAGGGTGGAGGAGGGTGGGATTCATGTCAGTTGGTCCGCTGCGGTGGTCTGGAGCAGTCATACGCTCGCTACTCTCCTGCCACCACTTGTTTCTCTCTCTCAGCAACATTACGTGCTGAAATTGCCACACGACCTATGTCGCGCGCCGTCACATAGTCCAAATTTATTTCACTCGACTTATGTTGCACGCCGCCAGTTAAGGGTTAAAAAGTTTTAACATCGCTTTGATTTTATTAAATCGAATAATAGGGTTCAGTTTGTTAAGGAGGAGGGTTTATTTAATGGTAGAAATATTCAATTGTTTGTTATTCTTTACGTTTCCTCCCTAGACCTCCATCAAGTTTAAGAAAACATACCCAAGATCCCTTATCTACTGTAGATAGATTTGTACACTTTTCGGTAGAAAATGTCACTGCCGAAAGCCGGTTCCTCCTACAATATAATCTCGCTATCGTTTGCCAGGAAAATATCGACACCTAAATGGTACGAAAGGTCTTAATATTGACAACAAAATGTGGTGAACATATTTTGTATCGCCAAAATAATGTCCAAAACGTCGTAAAATCTTAAAACTAATGGGGCTAAACATGAGAGAGAAGGGAGACAAGAACAACTAACCATCCCTCCTTAAGGGGGGGTGGGCTCATTTATTTGCTTGTTTATTTATCTTTCTATAATTTGTCTTAGTATCCTCCCTGGACCTCCATCAAGCTTAAAAAACAAAAAAAAATAAAAAAAAATAGACCCCCCAATATACATTTGTAAATTTTTCGATAGAAAAATGTGACTGCCGAAGGGAGGTTCCTCTTAAATTACAGGCTTTCTATCGCTCGCCAGGAAAAAATTGACACCTAAATTACACGAAAAGTCTTAATATTGACAAAGATATAGGGCGAAAGGTTATAAAATCGCCAAATTAATGGGCCAAACGCCTTAAAATCTGAAAACTAAAGGGGCAGAAGAGGGACCAGAAAAGCGACCCATCTCCCCTTAAAGCGCGCTAGTTCACCTTAAAATCTGGGTGGTTCTTACTGTCCAGGTTGTATAGAGATATTTGTTTACCTGGCTGGCATTCCGTAGGTGCTATAGTCCATTCATGACAGGTAGGCCAGAAAACTTGACCCTTAACCTCTGTGGCTCCATAATGGGCTAAAGCAAATCTGCTGTATATTTCTACTCCTATTCCCTGGCTAACCCTTGCTAAATGATGGACATAATAGCTCGATTACTCTAGTCATTTTTTAGTTATTGAGGTTTGTGGTCGAGATGTTTTGGCCTTCCTATAAAGAACGGACTATACAAGGAGTCACAAAGAATGGGTATACCCTGTTCTAAGTAAGTAGTCCAGAATCCGTAAACTCTAACCTCTGGAACTCAAAAAGGGCCTGAGCAAATGGACTGTACATTTCCACACCTATTCCCTGGCTAATCCTTTCCAAATGGTAGAAGTATTAGCTCGATTACCCTAGTCGTTTGTGAGTTATAGAGGTTAATATTCAGGGGTTTTGGCCTACTTACTTGGAACAGGGTACAGTAGGGATACATAGATGGAGACAGGAAGATTGTGTAATGCAGTAAACACATTACGTCAACTCATAATTATCCTGAAATCCCGGAAATGTATAACTTTCGATATAACTGATCTTACAAGTATAAAAGGGGGAGGCTATGTTAAGTTAGGCTATATGTTATTTAGGTTAGCCTAGGTTACATTAAGTTACACTGAAGTAGGTTGGGTGAAGTTAGGTTAGGCTAAGATAGGCTAGATTAGCTTATTTTAGGCTTGGTAAAATAGGCTATCTTAAAATATTATGAAAAGATCGTGTACCAATATGCATAACCTTGGTATATATAATTATTCTCTCTTCTCATTCACCTTACGAGTACCAAGCCTATGAAATATATCTGAAATGCGCAAACGTCATTTAAATTGTATTGTATCCTCTCTTTTTCATTGCACTTCCTAAAACATTAATATAACTTCAAAAATTATATATATATTTATATATATATATTATATAATAATTTACGAATACATACATAATTTAGTCAATAAGCCAATATATATATATATATATATATATATATATACAGTATATACAGGTATATACACGATATATTGGGTGGTCGAGTCAAGCGGATATTATAATCATTAACTAAATTGCACCGCCACTGGTACATATATTTTATGAACCGCGGCGACAGACTAAAAACAATATGACGTACACACGCACACAGATATACAAGTACACACACATTATATACAAGTACAAACACACGCATATAAAAGCTCGTTCATATATACAAGCAAACAGAATCTCACACACACATACGTAGAGGAACACCCACACACACAGATGCACACATACATGTATGCACAAAGGTTTACACGCGACACGCTGAGAAACGCTCACACACAAACACACACACATACACACAGAACCATTCATGGAGAGAGAGAGAGAGAGAGAGAGAGAGAGAGAGAGAGAGAGAGAGAGAGAGAGAGAGAGAGAGAGAGAGAGAGAGAGAGAGAGAGAGAGCGAGAGAGAGCAAGAATGACCAAGACAGTTAGAGAAAGAAAGAAAGAGAGACCCACCCCTTCCCCTTCACACACACGTAGGCACTTCATTTAAATATCGGTGACCAAATATTAATTAGGATTATCGTATTCTGTGCAGGTAAAATATGAGCTAATGAAAAACATATTAAGGGGGGATGGGCGTATTTATCTGCTTATTTATGTATCTCTTGCATATATTTTTAGCTTCCTCCCTAGACCTCCATCAAGCTGTACATAAATCACCCGCCCAAGACACTCCTTCAAGATGTAAATGTTTCGATAGAAAAATGTCCAGACCGAAGGCCGGTTACTCGTAAAATATAGGCTCGCTATCGCTCGCCATTAAAAAATCGACACCTAAATTAAACGAAAGTCTGAATAATTGACAATGCAATGGGGCGAATGGTTTTAAAATCGTCAAACTAATGAGCCGAACGTCTAAAAATCTGAAGACTAATGGGGCTAAGCGTGAGGAATAAAGGGGACCAGAAAAACGACCAATTTCCCCTTAAATTATGGGATTGGGGGGGATTTAGGTCGAACCCAACAATATTTATGCATTCCATATAGGTAGCTTGTATATCAGACCCTGGCATACTGAACATGTTAGGGTGAGTGCTTCCATACACATAATACTGTACATAACAAAAATAATACACACACACACACGCGCACACAGAACCATACACGAAAACACAACCGCACACATACACATACATAGCTGCATACATACAAACACACGAACACACACACACTCACATCCACACACACACACGGGCATATCCATCTATCTATCTATCTATCCACAAACCATCATTCTCCCCTTGTAATCTTTGTACAAGCAGTCTTCGTTAGTAAGGATTACCTACACAATAAGATCCCCCATTGTGTTTCTCGCTAATACCTAGAACACGAGGGGTCAGACTTGTTCCCTGATTTATCTCGGGTAACGATTATTTTGGTTTACAATTTGTTATATACATGTTTTTTAGTGAGGGTTACCTACACAAAAATAGTCCCCCATTGTGTTTCTAGCTAATCCCTGGAAGAAAACGAAGGGTTAAATTTGCTCCCTGTTTTTTCTCGGGTAACCATTATTCTGGATTACAATTTGTTATATACATATTTTGGTTAGGGTTACCTACACAAGAAGAGTCTCCCAGTGTGTGCTTCAGTAATACCTGGATAAACACGAGTGGTCAAACTTGTTTCCTGTACTCTCGTGGGTAACCATTAGCTTGGATTACGATTTATTATATACACGTTTTTAGTGAGGGTTTCGTACGCAATAAGAGTCCCCCATTGTGTTTCGAGCTAATACCTTGAAGAACACGAGTGGTCAGACTTGTTCCCTGTATTCTCGTGGGTAACCATTAACTTGGATTACGATTGGTCGTATACATGTTTTAATCACTTACATACCCGTGTGTACGTAACAAAGAAATGGTGCGAAATATATTAAAGTCGCTAAACTATTTGGGCAAACTTCTATACAATCTCAAAACCAATGGGGCCAAACATGAGGAAGAAGGGGGTCCAGAAAAAAAGGAAAAAAAATCCCCTCTAATATATAAATAAACACATTAATTAACCCTACCCCCTCAAGCTTGATAGAGATCTAGGAATAAAATAAAAGGATAAATGAATAACTTATTAAAATGAAGAAGCTTAAGTATGTAGCACACTCAATTATCCCAATGCCTGCAGATATTGACCCCTATCAATATCCATTTGTCTACAACACGATAATATTGACCACCTAATATAACTACCTCCAGCATTACCTTACTCTGGACATCTTGGATCCTTCAGAATATCAACGGAATCTGTAGGGTTTATAATTTTTCGAACATGCCGAGTATGGAAATCATTGTTACCCCTATGATGAACAGAGGGGTAGACCTAGAAAGACGTGGGATCAGGTGCTTCGGTCCGATCTCAACATAAAGACCATGACGCCAGAGACAGCCCAAAATAGGTGCACCTGCAATGCCAACATTTAAGATGTAAGACTGAAACCATATTGTTTGTATATGAAGTGGTCTTTAAACTTGTATGTATGAATGAATTTATCACCATCATCCCCTTTTTCGTTGTGAGACCAGCCTATCCCCGTGGTGACGATGACACCTTGCTGCGGTGGCTTATTCCAGCTTGGTAAGATTGTACGAATTGTAAAGATGCTCTTGGAATGCAATTGATCTGATGGCCAAGGTTTCGTATACAATCTGTAAACATATTATTCACATATTACAACATATTGTTTGTATTATGATTGTCTTATCACTAATATGAATGTGGTCAGTAGCACCCGTCTTGCAACACAATCCCACCCCTACTCTGTGCAACTCTCCAACCCAAGAGTGAAACGATACTCCCAATCTTTCTTCTATTCAACAGCTGAGCTCTGGAACTCTATCCCTGAATCCATCTTTCCCTCATCCTATAACTTAAATTGCTTCAAACTCAGTGTTTCCAGACAGTTTGGCTCGAACATTTCTTGATTTTGGCCCTGTCACTCTTTCAACTCTGATGGAGTCATTCGTCACAGGCAATTTTGCCTTTTGTTTCCCTCATCCACATAATATACACCCGAACACTATGAAATATTTACATCGGGCCTAAACGTTTTTGAAGCTATCTCTAACTGAACCGATGTTGATCATTAATTTCGTACCCAATTTTAACACTTCGGAGGTTCATTCTGCTGTTCGAGGGTTCACATTGGTTCATATTGTCTTTGAGTGTACGCCACCAATGTGATGCGTTATTATGTATGAGATTCTGGTCTTCAGCACCTCACGAAGTCCACTTGTAGAGACACTCATAACAATTCGTGGACCTCACCTATTTCTAATTATGGAAGTACAGTATATCTCTGGAAACGAATCTATGGTTATAATTGTCTATGCATCAACTACAAAACTGCATTAAATGTTTTATGGTGTAATGATTAGCGTGTTTAAAATCTGTGTGGTAAACCCAAGTATAATTCCCGGTGTATCACATGGTTCATTCATTTCTTTGGAAGGTGTTTGATGTTGGAGTGAAATTAATTAAATATATTATACTATTTATTGAAAAGCAAATTCCATCCAAAAATTAATCCACATAGATCTAATTGCAAAAAGAATAACAAAGGGTCCAAGAATGTGAATGTACACAACCAATGTATTATGTTAACAGTCATCTCCTGGCTGATATTGGGTTGATCAAATATATCAATTCACAACATCAACTGTTATTCCAAAAACTATTGCCCCCATCATCTAGCTTACGGGATGTAGTTAGTATGAAGGCACGTGTATAATAACATTATATATTTACACAATACTTTCAGTATCTGACGCATTTCACTACACTTTATATCAACTGGAACATATTAGTAACAACTGTAGCATGTTATAATTACCAATATACTTAGTATATTTGTTCAATTAATTATTATTAAACTAGCTAGAAATGTGATGCACAATTTTGTATTACTGAATACTTACGTTTTTGGACTTAGATATATTACCAATGATGAAAACATCGAGTTGATAAGATGTAAACATTTAGCAGTTTCTAAATTTATCATTAACATGCACGCATCTCTCTCGCTCTCTCAAATGATTAATGCCCTCAATACCTTCCTTGCATCAGTTTTTACAACAGAAGATCTCAGTGATATCCCTACACCATCGCCGATTCAGATTGATAATGCAGATGTTCTAAGCAATATCACCGTTACAGAGAGAGAAGTATTGAATTGTTTAGATAAACTCAAGCTAAATAAAACGCCTGGACCTGATACAATCTCATCTAGAGTTCTAAAGGAAGCTAAGGATGAGCTCTCCAAACAACTGACATTGCTATTCGATAAATCCTTGCAGCCTGGAACTATGCTTGATCAGTGGAAGCTAGCCAACGTAACACCGATATTCAAAAAAGGCAGCAAATCCCTACCCAGTAACTATCGTCCAATTACCTTAAACTCAGTTGTATGTAAAATGCTAGAAACACTCATAAGAGACAGACTCGTAAATCACTTAGAGGAAAATAACATACTTAAAGATACTCAACACGGCTTTCGTAAAAAAACCTTCCTGTTTAACAAACCTCTTAGACTTTTTCCACGATATCCTCAACCTCTACGATGAGAGTAAAGCTGTAGATATTATATTCCTTGATTTTCAAAAGGCCTTTGACAAAGTTCCCCACAAACGTTTACTGCTAAAACTAAAATCGCATGGAATACAAGACGGTGTGTTGAAATGGATAGAAAATTGGCTCAGCGACAGAAAGCAAAGAGTAGTCATAAACGGTAAGGCATCTAAATGGACCAATGTAAGTAGCGGGGTACCCCAGGGATCGGTACTAGGACCAATTCTCTTTCTAATTTACATCAACGACATAGATGAGGGTCTCACCTGTACAATCTCAAAATTTGCTGACGATAAAAAAATTGCAAATATGGTACTCTCAAAAGAACAAGTTGACGATATGCAACAAAATCTAAATAAGTTGTCAAGTTGGGCCCAAATTTGGCAAATGAGTTTCAATGAGGATAAATGTAAAGTACTACATACCGGATACCAAAATGAGAAAGCAAACTATTCGATGAATGGCACTCAGCTTAAGAATGTAAACAGCGACTCGCTGGTGTAGTGACTAGCGTCTTGGACTTCCACCCAGAAGGCCCAGGATCGCGCCCACGCTCGGCGCAGTAAAGGTTTTTCACAAGCAATCGTTACCGTCCCTCATGAGCAAGGGGATGGGGTAGTAGTACAGGACCCCAATGGAAATACGCCTAATCGGCCTTATTGGGCTATCCTTAGCTGGCTTAGCATGCGCTAGCTTTAAGAACTATTATTATTATTATTATTATTATAACAATATCTAGTAACCTAAAACCGAGCCAACAATGTTCAGAAGTTGTTAAGAAGGCAAACAAAATAATTGGTTTTATAGGCAGGTCATTTGAGCATAAATCCAAAGAAGTTATCCTAACCCTTTACAATTCCTTAGTCCGCCCTCTTCTGGAATACTGCGTTAAATCCTGGTGCCCTTATTACCAAAAAGATATAGACAAGCTAGAACGAGTTCAACGTAGAGTTACCAAAATGACACCTAGCCTAAAGAACAAACGATACGAGGAGCGTCTTAGAGAAATTAATCTATTACCTTTAACCTAGCGCAGATTAAGAGGCGACTTAATTCTAGTGTTCAAAATCATCAAAGACATCGACAATATGAACTGTAGTAAGTACTTCCCGAGCGACCAATCTAATTACATGCTTGGAAACGGTTGCAAAATTATTGGTAAACCTTTTAACTCACACGAATCTAAGAATTTTTTCTTCAATCGAGATGTTAATTTGTGGAATGGGTTTCCCCGAGACATTATAGACTGCAGCACCGTTGATTCATTTAAATTTCGCCTAGACAAATATCTCCCATCAAGCCCGCGACTGACTGCGTTTGTAAATGAATAACTTTATTTTATCCCCTCCCCCCTCAGTTTCTAACCCATCTGTCCCCTACTAACTTCCTAATCCTGCCACGGACATCAGTTCCAGGGCAGTAGTTCCCTTTCCAATGTTCCCTTATCCACTCTAAACCACTGTTTAGACACTTGATCCTCAGTGTTTTGGAGGACAAGCAGCCTAGAAGGGTCACTAGACCTGTTGTTACTCGACTTCCTTTGTACTCTCTCTCTCTGTCTCTCTCTGTCTGGATAATTCGATAATAATTTACTGTCGCAAATCCTGCAAGTAGGAAAGCATAAACATTTAGTAACACATTTTGCCTATGTCAATAATTGTGCATGTTGGAAATTTAAGTAAGTCTATTGAATTACAATGAACCAATAAAATTATGTTTTGCAACATTCTTTAGTGTTTATGCAACAATACGATGCGAATAATTAAATGCCCCAACATTGTATAACAACAATATTGTTATATAAATATATTATGTATCGTGTTGCATTTGGAGCACTGAGGTAATATGTATGTTTCTTGAAGTGCATTAACACTTATATAATACTGTTTTAATTTTAGCGTCTATTTTATCTTACTTCAGCTATCCTGCCTAATATTAATTATAGTAATAAGTAATGTACCAAACTAATTTCCAGGTGAATCACACTAATATTTTCATTCGCTATAAAGAATGTTATCATTTCAAGGTAAGCAGTCATGGAATGAACATTATATAATATTCGTACACTTATTTTTCACGAAAATATTAACTTCCCCTGAACTCGTGCATAATATATTTTTAAAATAAAGTTAATAATTAATATACCATGTTTTTCGGCCATGTTTATACGGGATTTGTTATATAGCTAGAAATAATTAGTGAGTTTCTAATGAGGTTTAGTAGCATAAATACTGTTTTGTTTGTCTATGTGAAAGAGGAAGACCAAAAGCAGAACTGCCTTGGACGAGTGTCTCCCCCAGAGTTGAAAGAGTGACAGGGCCAAAATCAAGGGACGTTCGAGCCAAAATGCCTGGACACAAAATTTAAGTCATAGGATGCAGGAAAGACTGATTCTGGGAGAGAGTTCCAAATCTCAGCTGTTGAATAAACGAAAGATTGATAATATCATTTCACTCTTGGGTTGGATATATGTACGGAGTAGGGGTGGGATTGTGTTGCAAGACGAGTGCTACGTAATCTACTTAGTCTTATTATGTTCATTTAACTATTTTGTTTTAATTTATTTCTAAAACCAAGTAAAGTATTTCATTCAGTTTAAGAGGGAACTGTTGGAATCATAGGGGTTTTAATCCCTTTGATTTCTTGGTCTTTCTAAGCTGAATACAATCCTCTGATGTTAACTAGAACAGTAATGAAATGTTGTTGTCATATTGAAGGAGTTAACCCCTTCTGTACCGGCGACGTAGTTTTCATTTGATTTAAGCTACATTTAGACGATTTTATAAAGTTTAGGAAGGAGACTTGGTAGCTAAAAGGACTAATTGAGATGGTCTGTAGCCTTTTAATTGGTAGAAGTCCTTGCTAAGCTTAATAAAGTCGATTAATCATTGCCAGAATGGCTAACCCATTCTCTGAATGGGTTTAAAACTGCGTTCATCTCCGTAATAATTAATGTTCTTACCAACCCTCGTATTATGTTTCCCTCTCAACATTCCTGCATAGCAACCATTCTTATTCTTCCCTCCTCCTCCTCCTCCTCTACAGACTACCCTCGAACATTGTTAACTGTAATACTATCTAAACATTTAAGAACCATCTGGATAAACATATGGCAAATAACCCCCGATTAACAGTTTCTTTCAGAATAACGCACACCGAAGTGTCAACGCATACCGCAATGTATATTGATATTCATACATCTGTTCCCTTCAGAATTGTAGTAATAGTTAGCTTACGACTTAATAATCCAACTTCTTTTTTTCTCCCTGTCGTATCGCAAAATTTCCGTGGCGAGTTTTTTTCCATACTACATGGTATTTTTCCTATCTTGTTTCCATGCCCAGCACTAGCGGGTAAGGTAGTGGTGGGTGCGGGAGGAGCCTTCTTACTTTGCTATCCTTTTCTCTACCTCGTAGTCAGTAGATTAGTAGTTTTAAAATTCCAAATTCCCCGTAAGGACCAATAGCGTCTGTTGCAGTTTGGTTCTCATTTGTATTTCCTTATGTATTCCTCCTTCTGTACTCCTCCTGCACCTACGGTTTGTAGTTCTTTTGTCCTTCTTTTCTTTCTTATATTCTTTTCCTATTTATTTATCTTTTCTCCTCCTTACTCCTGTACTTCATAGATTTTTGGTTTTTCTTTTGCAGGAAAATAAGTTACCCCCCCTTAAAAAACGCTCATCTAACATTTCCACTCATCAATCATCAATTAAGTATTTCCTTGTAACATTTTAACTTTATATAATTCTCATCGGCACTGCAGATATTTTTTAGTGTTGATTCTTATTCCTCACGTTGTTTATCTTAGTGTATCACAAATCTATATAAAAAAGGCACGGATATTATTGTGACTTCAACGTGTCCCTTCCTGTTTTTTTCTATAGCTCTTGGTCACCTTTTCTCTATTGTCTTCTACTGCAATCCCTTTCCTTCTTGCATCTCTCAACCCAAGTCCAGCGTTTCGTTCTCTTCCCACATCAATCTGCATTTATAGTCCAATTTTCCTTCCTACTCCATCTCACGTTTATTTCACGAATCTCCCTATACTGTTGGACATCCTACTGATGCCCCACCCCCTTCCTGCATACTCCTTAAATTCTTTACTACTTGCACTCCTTCTCACTCCACTAAGTATGTCAGTATACCAAAGTCACATACACCAAGTAGCGGTTACTTTACATTAGTTTCTCATATTCTTACTTTCCTTCCTTTTATAATTCTTACCATTCTCTATCGATCTTTATTACCTTTCTTATTCTCTGCTTCTCTATATTCCAATGCCATTTGTTTGCTTTGTTTCGTTACCATTTCTCCTCCATTTCTCTCTCATTTCTGGCCACCTTCTCATTCATATCACTTTTATTTTCTTCCTGTATTTCCCTTCAATGTTCTTCCTAATCCTCCTTTTTTATGTTCTGTTCTACCTTTCCCCCATTCCAGGTAACCAATCATTCTCATCTCTCTTACTTTTTCTTGTTCTCTACTTCCCAATTCCTCCTCTTCCTTGTTTTCGTTAAATTTCCCACTATATTATTTAAGGAAACACCCCGATCTGTAACTATTAACCCTCCATTACAAAAACCCCAATGTTACTTTACGAAATTAATGCAAGGCTATGATCTCCCGGGATTCGAACTCGGGACACCAACACCACAGAACATAAGCACCTAAAACACATTATCACCACCAACACAGAGCTGATATAAAACAAATTGGTTACCAAAATTTGGTTTGTTTTTTTTTTTTTCCTATGCTGTTTCTCTATATGTCAACACCCTAAATGTCTCTCTCACCTATACCCTCTAGCCCTCCCCTATTTCTCCCATCCCAGGTGGTTGTTCAAACAAAGGACTAGTCCATATTATTAGTCTATTTATTATTGTATTATGTATAGATGAAAATTACGGTTTATGGTTCAAATTGTCATTGGAATGGCAACAAAACAATAATAATCATGTATTGTGTTAATTTTCCTGTTTTCCTTCTCATATCCATTTAAGTCTTCAAAGGTATTGACTCCAAATTTGACACCTTGCTCCCATTTCTATTCCGAATGCCATTGTCTCCTGTTTATCCTTACTTCCTCCTTTTTACTTAGAACCTCCTTTTACTTCGACCGTCCTCTGTCCTCTGTCTCCCATCATTTAACTTCTTTCAACCTCTCTTTCTTTCGTTAGAATCTTTTCTTCAACCTTCTTTCCATTTTCTTCTTCTCTATTCTCTCTTCTCGCTCTCTCTCTCTCTTCTCTCTCTCTCTCTCTTCTCTATCTCTCTCTTCTCTATACTCTCTTAGCTCTCTCTCTCTCGCTCTCTCTCTCTCTCTCCTCTCTCTCTCTCACTCTCTCTCTTTCTCTCTCTATCTCTATCTCTCTCTCTCTATCTCTCTCTTCTCTATCTCTCTCTCTCTCTCTCTCTCTCTCTCTCTCCCCACTCCAATATCCCAGAGCTGTACAGAGCATTAGTGTTACGTTAGTTTCACCGTTTTTCTGACTTCCTTCCTCCCTTGCAATGACCCGACCGTCTCTCCCTCCTTTCTATTGCCTTCTATTCTTCCTCTTTCACCTCTCTCTCTCATTACTCTCTCTCTCTCTCTGCAATTGAAGCACATCCTGTCAACAATGTTATGCTATTATTCTTTCTTCTTCTTTTCTTGCAATATCCTCACAATCTAACCCTTCTTCCATCATCTCCTAGTATTACTCATCCTCTATTTTCTTCTTCCTCCTCATAATGATTTCTTTTCCTTTGAATAATGTTCTCTTACTTCCTCCCCACTCCTCTTTGTATATTTCAGGGCTATACTAAACAAGTGGTAGAAAGATAAATTCAGCCTCTCTCTCTCTCTCTCTCTCTCTCTCTCTCTCTCTCCACCATTACAACCTCTCATTATCATTTCCTCGGCCCCTGGCACACCATTTGCTCCAGGTCTTCTCTCCTCCTTTATTTATTTTACCTCCATTCTTCTTCCTCTTCTCTCCCTTTCCTTTTTATGTTTGTATATATATATATATATATATTTTGTTTAACTCTTTTTGGCTTTTCTCTTTCTCTCATTCTTACTTTTCCTTCTCCTTTTTCTTTCTTTTATTTGATACCTTTTGGCTTTCCTCCGTCCCTCCTCTACCTTTATTTTACTTTACCTCCTTTGTGTTTCCTATTCTCTTCCCCTCCTAACTTTCATTTTATCCCCATTGGCATTTCCTCCTTGTCTTTTCTTTTACTTTAACCTTTTCCTCCTCCTCCTTTATTTTATTTTACTCACCTTTAGCTTTCCTCCTGCTCTCTTTTCGTATATTTTACTTCCTCAGGTCAGGTGAAGGTACTGAGGGATAAACCTTTCTACTTTTCCTCCTTTTCTTCTCCTTACTTCATATTTGCCCCCCCCCCCCCCCCTTTGAATTTCCTTCTTTCTTCTATCTCATTTATCTTCATTATACCCCCATTTGGCTTTCCCTCCTTCTCTCCTTACTTTAATTATACTCCCTTTGCTTCTCCTCTGTGTTTGTATTTACCCCCTTTGGATTCCCTTCTTTCCTCTTTATAATTTATTGTAGTGGTTGTTCTTAGTTTCCTCCTCTTACTTATCCCCCATCTGTTTTTAATCCAGTTTCGTGTCCTTAGTTTAATTATCTTTGATATCTTATATTTGTTTATTTGCAGTAAAAACGGAAAATTACACTTGAACCGCAAAATATATGTGTTGCAAATGTTAAGATTGTTTTCACCCTCACTCCCTCTCTCCACCTCCTTCTATCTCTCTCTCTCTCTCTCTCTCTCTCTCTCTCTCTCTCTCTCTCTCTCTCTCTCATTAAAGCCTCCAGGGGTCGATGTAAGGAGTTGTTTGCTCTTGGTGTTCGTGATTCCTGGGTGTATCCTGGCACGGGACCACAGTTTTATCTCCAGTATATACAGTACACACCTACAGGATAATAGTAGCCTGTGACGGGAGGTGTAGGATACCCTATGAGTGGTATTTTTTCTGGTTCCCCTTTCTTTCTCATGCATATCCCCATTAGTTTCAGATTTTAAGACGTTCGGTCCATTAGTTTGGTGATGATAAGACCCTTCACCCCATGTCTTTGTCAATATTAATACTTTTTGTGTCATTCAGGTTTCGATTTTTACCTGGTAAGCGATAGCGAGCCTGAATTTTAAGAGGAACCGGCCTTCGGCCGGGACAGTTTTATAAAAAAAAAATGTACAAATTTATCTTGAAGGAGGGTCTTGGGAGGTATTTATTTAAGCTTGATGAGGTTTAGGGACGATGCTTAGAATATAATAATAAATACACATAAATGAGCAAATAAATACGCCCATCCCCCCCTTAAACAGTTATTTCTCTACGCAGATCCGTTAAGGGACGAAATCACTTGAAACAATATGTTACCTTGGATACGGGAGTGCTAATCTGCGAAATTTCTGTAACAGCACTCGTTCCCACAATATTCACCCGATAGTAGGCGCTGCGAAAGGAAAGAAATATTTAAGAATATTATCCTATATGTGTCTTCATTTACAGCTCATATTCTCTGGCCCTTTTTGAGTTACAGAGGTTAGGGGTTACGATATCTGGCCTAACTATAATGATTAAGCCGGATATCTCGACTATTATCTCTATAACTGATACACGACTATAATGATTAAGCCGGATATCTCGACTATTATCTCTATAACTGATACACGACTAGAGTAATCGAGCGAATATTTCTACCATTTGGTAGGAAGCACCCAGGGAATAGCCGTTGATATTTACAGCCCATTTTCTCTAGCCCTATTTATTACAGAGGTTAGGGGTCACGATTTCTGGCTTACCTATAATGAATGAATAGGTAAAACTAACTATTGAAGATGAGAAGAAAGCGTATAGAGTATAGAGCGTTGGATAGTAGAGGGGATGAAGATTTGGAGAGACAGAAAAGAGAGAGGTACTCGGAGAAAAAGAGAGGAGTGAAGGAAAGTAAGAGAAGAGTAGATGAGGAATTTGGAAGGAATCTAAGTGTAAAATGGAGGGAGTGTAAGAAACTGTTCTGGAAAGAGGTCAAGAAAGTTAAGGAGGATAGCAAGGGAAATAGTTTTTAATATGGAACCTGGGGTGAGAGTACATAATTATGTGTGTGGAGTAGAGAGAGAGAGAGAGTGTGTGTGTGTGTATGTCTGTGTGTTAGTGTGTGCGCTACAGTGTGTTTATGCGTATGAGTGTATGAGTGAATCATGCTAGAAAATCCTCTTTCATACATCCTGGATTTTGCTTAATGGATCGGTTGTTGTTGTTGGTGGTGGTGCGGTGATGATAGTGTTGGAGATTAACTTTTTTGGTGTTGTTGTTTGTGGTGGTGGTGATGGAGATGAATTTGTTGTTGATGGGGATGGTGTTGGTGATTGACTTGTTTTTGTTGTTGGTGGTGGTGTTGTTGATAGTGTTGAAGATAGTGTTGTTGTTGGTGGTGTTGTTGATAGTGTTGAAGATGGCCTTTTTGTTGTTATATGTTTACGTTATGGTTTTTGGAAGTTAACATTATTTACATTATAATTGTTGTGTATGACGAGTATATAATATATATATATCAACATTATCCTTGCTCCTGTTGTTTACGTTGTTGATTGTTTCGTCAATGTTGCGTTTTGTATTATGGGGAGATGGTTGTTTGTTCTGGTCCCCCTGCTCCCTTATGTTTAGCCCCATTAGTTTTGATGTTACATGAGGTTAGTTCCATTAGTTTGGCGATTTTATGACCTTTCACCCCATTTCTATAGCAATATTAGGACTTCGTGCCATTTACGTGACGATTTTTTCCTGGCGAGCGATAACGAGCCTGTAATTATAGGAGAAATCAGCCCTCGGCTGGAAACAATTTCTACTGAAAAATTTACAAATGTATCTTGAAGTGGGGTGGAGGAGGTGTTTCTTTAACCTTGATGGAGGTCTAACGAGGACACTAAAAATTAACATAAATAAATAAACCAAAAATTATACCCTACCCCCCTTAATGTTATGTTTTATGTTATTGACGTTGATGTTTTATACCCTACCCCCCTTAATGTTATGTTTTATGTTCTTGACGTTGATGTTTTATACCCTACCCCCCTTAATGTTATGTTTTATGTTCTTGACGTTGATATTTTTGTTTGTGAGTTGCTGTTGTTGATTGGTCTATGAATTATCTTGATGTGGTTATAATTGTGCTGGAGTTAGAGGTGATGGCGAACTACTCTGTTATGATTTCGTAATGTCCCTAGTAATCTGCAAATACTTTTGTTCTGTTTAAACAATCTTGAGACTTTCAAAATATGTATCGTGTTTCTAATTACAAATAGATGCATTAAAGCTGGATTATATCGTTGGTTATGCCTATTTGAATACCGGTACATTTTTGTTAAGCTATGTTAAATATTCTCCAATGTTCAAGTAGTATTTGTAATTAAGTATATAATAACTAATGTAATGCATAAAGAAATAATATAATTTATGCGGTACCAGGTTTTTCGTTGCAAAAGCTAATGCGAAACCTTGAATTGAAAATGACACACTATAATTGTTTGGTAGGCAATATTGATGATAATGTAATGTTGTTGGAGGCATTACAATAATAGGTTATGTATTAGTGTATTGTGTTAGCGTAGTGGTGGTTGGGGGTGAGTGATTGAAGTAGTGATTATTGTTTTCGTAGAGTCGCCTGAGGTAAAAGTTGGTACACACTTCATTTAAGGGGGTTCTGCTTGTTTGTTGGTCCATATATGTATAGATTTTATATATTTGTTTAGTTTCCTTGCTAGACCTCCATCAAGTTTTAAACAACACCCCGTAGACCCCTCTTCAAGATATATTTGTACATTTTTCGATAGAAAAATTTCCCGGCCTAAGGCCGGTTCCTCTTAAAATGACAGGCTCGCTATTGCTCGCCAGGAAAATAACGACACCATAATGGCACGAAAGGTCTTGAAATTGACAACGAAATGGGGCGAAAGGTATTAAAATCGTCAAACTAATGGAAGGAACGTCCTAAAATCTCAAAACTAATATGCTAAACACAAGGGAGAAGGAGGTTCATAAAAAGCGATTAGTACCCCCTTAACAATTTCGACACGCTGACGAGATCATTTGAAAATTTCTCTTTAACCCTCTCCGACATATGACGCGATTTTGAGCCTATTGGGGATACTTTCAAGCCTTTGTTGCCATCAGGGGTATTTAGAAACCTTTAGTTTAGTTACTTCAACCTCTGCAAATGTCTTTGAGTTAGCTGTGGGCAGAAAAATAATTTTGGAGAGGTAATTATAAGAGTAAGAGAACTCTATTTCTTATTGCTAATCTGACAACCTCTGCGTCATATGTGCGTGAAAGGGTTAAACATATACCCACGTCTGCGTCTTCCCTCATTCAATGTTCTCTCATATATTTTCCCCATTCACCAAACACACAATAATTCACACAACCAAACACGTCTACACACCCGCATATCAACCAACCCGCCCATCCACCCACACAACAAACACATATACATACACATACATACACCGGTTCCGTAGTGGAAAGTGTTTTGGTCTTCCACCTGATAGACCCGAGTTCAATCCCCAGCTCAGGCATGAAGGTATTTTCGCATACATTGATAGCCGGTACTATTTCCTTTGAGGAAGGAAATAGGTAATAGTCTTTCAGTAATATAGCTTAGTTTATGTCAGTATGTCGAGCGCTATTCAATATAGGAGCGAGGGCTAGAGGAAAATGGCGCTTAATAAAAGACCTGGAGGTTATTATACACGCGGGCTCCAAAGTGTATATGCGAAGTGAAGTCTTTGAATATCCAATGAGTAGCACAGGATAAAAAATATAGCCAATATAACCATTCTGTAGATCAGTTTTATGTGGGTTTTTTTTCTTTTTTAGCTGTAGGTGCTGACTTTAATACAATCATGTATAGTCACGGTTAGTAATGCTGATACCTACATATTAGAAACTGTTTAGGGTTGTACTGAATCTCTTTAATAACTCTCTAAGTGATATTTGTATTTTGGAGGTTTCTTTAAATTTACCGAGCCTTCAAAATGAATCAGAATTAATAACCATAGGGATCATTAATTGCACAATATATATACTAGTAATGACAATAATATAGACACCAACAATAATACAAATGATTACAATAAATAAATAAGTATCAAACTCGAGTACGCGCCAAAATAAAATATTAAATCGGAAAACGCAATATTTATTAATCGAGGCGCGGGGACCGATCGATACGTCAAACCAGCGATTATATTTCCAGCCTTAATTAATTGGTCTTCGGCAATTACAACAGAGTGGGGATATTGGGATTTTTGGAGGGAACTAATTAGAGAGGAAAACATTGTAATTTATTATTTAATCATGTGGTGCAAATGTTGGCCTTTTATATTGTATTGTTGTTGTTGTTGTTGTTGTTGTATTTGTTGTTAATGTTGTTGCTGTTGTTGTTGTTGTTGTTATTGTTGGTGTTGTTAATGTTCTAGTTCATGTTCTTGTTGCTGTTATTGCTGTTAATATTGTAGTTGTTGTTGTTATTGTTTCTGATGTTGTTACTGTTTCTATTGTTATTGTTATTATGGATAGTAACTCTTATGATGTAATTCTATTTTCTATGTATAAGAAAAAAAAAACAGAAGGCAAAAGCTGTCTGAAACGACTGTTCCTTAACCTGAGGAGCGTGATAAGCCTAACGGAAGTGTCTGTATAGAGGATACGAATAGGCCTCACAAAAGAAAGCCCATGATAAAGAAAAAAAAAAAAAAAAAAAAGTCCCACAGGCACTCAATTGGAAACAATATATGATTAGGTGGCATATTCACCCTTTACTACTTCCTTCCTCTCCTACACATGTATCCCACCCCTCCTACCTCTCCTTCCCTCCTTTCCTCCTTTCTCCCCCTCCTCATTTATTGGCTATTATTCCTCTT
This sequence comes from Paralithodes platypus, assembly GCA_032716605.1. Lineage (NCBI taxonomy): Eukaryota > Metazoa > Arthropoda > Malacostraca > Decapoda > Lithodidae > Paralithodes > Paralithodes platypus. Next base: position 15,016,048 of record CM064510.1, on the reverse strand, counting down.
ATTTTTGTCATTCCTCCATTACCATTTTTGTACTAGATATTTGTTGTTTATACCTATTTTCTGTTCTTCGCTGTCCATATGTTCGTCATACAAGTAAAATATATGCACATGGAGCAAAATAATGCTTTATATGGTAAACATAACAAATTCTGTCATATATGATGGTAATATATGCGCACACGCGGGCGTTTCAAAAATATGAATGGCTCTCTCCTCGGTTTGAATTCAAAGAGTGATAAAGAGCCAAGTTCATTGGAGTCACAATGTCTGGATACACGGAGATTGATGAAGTTTAAGTCGTAGGATCATGGAAAGATAGACTGTTGAGGGAGAGAGTTCCAGAATTTACCCGTTGAGTGGAAAGAAGGCTAGGGAAACAAGTTTATTCTTGAGTTAGAGAGCTGGACAGAATTGGGTTGGGAAAGTTATTGTATAGCATGTCACATATGTAATAAACAGGAATGAATGGAGAATGCTTGTGAATAGATGAGTGAACACGTGATCATTTGGGGGAAGTGGTCAGGCGCAAGTTGGACTAGATAATAGTCCATTAGACGCCTGGCCCGGGGAGACGGCTTATATGAAGGGTGCACCTGGAAGTGTGGTGGGCGGGCTTGTGGTTTCGCTCTGCTGCATGTCTGTCTGCCAAGATCGTAACCTCTCCGGGTGGGCGGGGGCCGGGGAAGTTCTGGAGGGACCTTGGTGACCCTGGTCTCTGGGTCATCTCCTGGATGACCTAGATGTGTGAATTTGTATTATGTTTGTGTGTGTTCATTGTTTTCTGTTGCATTGTCCCTATGCTGGCTCTGTCTTGAGTCGGCCACCTTTCCCCACCCAAAAAAATGTGGGGATTGGGCCTAAGTATATTGAAATAGAAACCATTTCAGAACTCCAGCTTCATATTCAATTTATTGATGTAAAACAAAATGTCTTCAAAACAAATAATTAATATATTGAATATACAGGACAGTAAAGCGTGTTATTATTTTATTTAAAAAGATTGAATAACAAATATATATAGGTTTTTTAGTTGTGTTATAATAATTGAGATGACGGGCCCAAAACCAACGGTACATCGAATGGCCAGCATAACCACACAGGCCACATCTTTACACCAGTTAACCACACCAGTAAGAAGTTTTCTATCACCCACCTCCTTCAAAGAAAACGAAAGACCTCCCCCTGGTCATTAAGGACCCTTCCACTAAGTCCTTCAGGGCCCCCCCCCCCTGGTCCTCACTATCAAAAAGGACATTTCTCTAATCCTTCAGGACCCTCCCCCTGGATCCTCAGGACATTCTCCTGGTCCTCACTATCGGAAAGGACATTTCTCCATCACCTCCACCAAGATGTAGATTACTCAGAGAATATGTTTATGCAATCTACTCACCAGCGCCAGAATTTTGCACGGGCAAATGTGCCTGAACAGTGCCTGACAAACCTCTACATACGAGGATACAGGCACAATCATCTATTATGTACTACGATAATTAGAAGACCTGCAAGACAGTTGTTGCAGTTTAAGCCTTAAGTGTTTTCCATTTTTCACAGCAACCCTGGACCTTCCAGTTGCCCCAATGAATATTGTAATAATACCTTGGAACCAGGCCCATGTTATAATACCTGAGTTCCAAGGCTAGAATGCATAGGTACCTCACAACAACCACTTTTCCTCTTTTCTCAATACCCCTATTACCCCGAGTTCATTGACACCTGAATCAAGAATAATTTAGCATAGGACCTCAGGAAAACCTGAGGAAATTATGCAAACCATCATCGCCCTCTCAGCCTAACCCTTCGGATCAGGCTATTAGGAAAGTGTTTTGGTCTGCCCCAGCCTCCACCCCTTGCCCCTCGAGAGTGCCTCCTGACGTAGCACCTACCGGATTACCGAATGGCTACCCGTCTGCTGCCTAGCGCCCTGAACCGAGGACCTCTGCTCGAGCTCATACATAGGCCTGGACCTAGGAACCCTGCTCGAATTACGTAAACAGGCCTGGACCTAGGAACCCTGTTCGAATTACGTAAACAGGCCTAAACCCAGGACCCCTGCTCGAGGAGGTAACCAGCCGTGCAAGATTGGCTACTACCCTCTACGCCGGCCAGACAAGCACTCTCGTCCCCTGCCCTCCCAAATACTTAAGTGTTTCTGTGTCTCGCTTTGTTGGTTATTGTTGTGAGGTATTGATTATGTAAATATGTGAACTGTGTTGTGCTCTGATTTAATTGTGATCTGTGCCCTAGATCACGTACGTGCATTATAGCTTAATCCTACTGAACCTGTGTTATTCTGTGTTAATTTTACCTTCAAACCTTGATCCTTGTTCAAGATTATTGTTTGATTCATAACTTACGCATACGTTACATACCAGTGTTACTAAAATATATTCAGCCCCCCCCCACCCCACGCTCACAGATTTACTGACTACGTGTATGTTGATTTATTATTTGTGAGTTGAAGTCTTAGTATATTCCGTAATCAATCTAATTATATACTCGCTCTTTACCTAGAACCTATGCCCAATTTTCCAACGAGTACATAGTGTAATTCCTTTAAACTTTCGCTAATTAATCGCATATATATACCTTATAGACGTGCTTTTATGTGCTTGTAAATCTTGATGTTGTGATATTTCGAATACCCTGTTTAGGAATTCTTTCCTCTGTGTTTCGTCTCACTTTCATCCACCATACACTAATTGTGCCTGTGTATTTTATTTTACCTCGTTCTGCTAACCCGTTCAGACTCGAGTCTGATACTACTTGTTTTAACCCTCGTCTAGCGGGAAGTTTTGGGCTATTTTGGGCATATTCAGGCTCTTCTGAATGATTAATCAAGTATCTGCATGAAAAGAAATGTATTCAGCAAAAAACTAGGCACTATAAGCTTCAAAATGAGACCAGAACGAGCTACGTAGCACTCGTCGTTTTCATGCAGTGCTACCACTAACGTGGGAGTTTAGCGTATAGCGGCATATTTTTACAGCTACGCTCACTACTGGCTACACTGCCGGCCTCTCGAGAACAGAGGGAGCGTGAGTCAGTGGGCGGCGGTAAGCCCTGGGTGTCGGCCGTGTGGCCTGCTGCGCTCCTGGCCATTTGCACCCGATTTTAACCCTTTAAAAGCCTTAATAATGCTCCTAACTTGCTGCTTTTTAGATACGGACTTAAGACGGGCCCCGCTCTTTAAGTGTTAAGTATCAATGAGTAGGACTTCGTCGCCTACGTCCATGTACTAATTGTGCCTATACATTTTATGCACCTCGCTCTGCTAATCCATTCAGAGACGAGTCTGATATTGCTTTAAATATCAATGAGCTAAACTTCGTCATTAGCGCCAATCTAATTATAACGTACGATCTTTCGATCGATATCTGTTAACCCGTTCAGATCTAACTCATTAAGATTAATTTATAGTATTCAGTCAAATCTGAGTCTATTGGAACTCAGTTAGTTATTTTGTTTATCTTCGTATGTTGTCTTAGTTGCGAAGATTGGAAATTACATCTTGAAGTAATTAATACCAACCTGTAGACAAATTAAACTACATTTTCACTCTTATTAAATTCACGTTATTATTTTGCTTTACCTAAGAAAAATATAGAAACACGAATTCATAAGCTTGGTTCGTTATCGTAGCATACGTTCAAGTAATATAATTCTGTGATAAGATATAAATTCCCTTTTAAGCTATTTTGATAATTCTCATTAATTATAAATAATAATCTCAGTCCTTCCCTGTAATTTAAATTAACATCGCATTCCGCCTAAGAATATACTTGCACTAACTAGAAAAAGTATTTATTACTATCTCAGTTCAACTAGTGACCTTCCCAGTGACCTGACCTAAAGGCAAGTTCACGTGGTCACCGTTAAGACTCCACCTGAGCCGTACTTGTGACTCCCCCAACCTTGGGGCAATATTTAAAACCTCAACTCTCTCAGTTGTAGTGCTAGGATCATTACCTAGCCGCCTAGCGCATTGAAGTCTCTCATGGTTACGGAAGATACGGGACTCTCATTTATTATTGCATTGAAGGTTAATATTTATTTGCGTGTATAATACCCTTATGTTGTGTACTTTCTTACTGTTCATGATTTAATACTAGACTCTCACTATTTAGTTATTCTAGTATCAGTAACATTGTTCTGAAGCAAGAACAATATGTATATTTGTTACCATTTTTGGATCTTCCTTTATGGTCCTTATTATTATTCTCATTTCATGCTTATTTAATAAAACCTTCATATAATTATGTTCTTCCTTGTGTTGTTATTGAATACTACATTGAACCATTGAATACCATTTGTATTGTATATAGAACCTACTTGGTACGTTCCTGTCAAGTATATTTAAGTCCATCAAACCATATGTGGATTGTTTTACGGACTGTATCAAGGGAACTAATTATCAGAACCCGGCACAACAATAATATTCAAACAGATTGAATATAAAGACCAGTTTGTTGTGTTGTTATAATAATTAAACAGATTGAATACATAAATATATTATTTATGATATTATATTATTTAAACAGATTGAATATATAAATCTATTTATTATGATATTATATTATTCAAACGGATTTAACAAAAATATGTCATTTGTGTTGCTATAATTTGTGAGCATATAATAGAAATTCCTTATAACTTGTTTTAGCTCTCCCCCAACCCAGTGTCACGTCCAGTGGGCACAAGGGAGGATGGTTATTTTTTCTGGACCCCCTTCTTCCTCATGTTTAGCCCCATTAGTTTTCATATTTTAAGACGTTCGGCCCATTAGTTTTGCAATTTTAAGACCTTTCACCCAATTTGTTTGTCAATATTAAGACCCTTTCCTACAATTTAGGTGTCGACAATTTTTCCTGGCGAGCGATAGAAAGCCTGTATTATAGTAGTATAATAGTATAATATAATAGTAGTATAGTTGTACATTTGTCTATAAACCAATGTACCAATTAAGGGGGTTGTTGGTGTACGTGTGTATGTGTGTGTGTGTGTGTGAGTGTGTGTGTGTGTGTGTGTGTGTGTGTTTGAAGCTTGATGGAGGTCTAGGGAGGAAAATAGAAAACAACGAATAAAAGGATAAATCAATAATCAAATAAATACGTCTCTCCTCCCATGATGACATTGCCATTTAAGTATAGTGCCAGACTGGGTGCCAATTATCGGACCCTCTCTACCTTACCTAGTATATGGAGGGTGCGTTTAGTAGGGGCAAGGAGGAGGGAGAGAGAGAGAGAGAGAGAGAGAGAGAGAGAGAGAGAGAGAGAGAGAGAGAGAGAGAGAGAGAGAGAGAGAGAGAGAGAGAGAGAGAGAGAGAGAGAGAGAGAGAGAGAGAGAGAGAGAGAGAGAGAGAGAGAGAGCCTGTAATTTTAGGAGAAATCGGCCGGGATATTTTTTTACCGATTTTTTTTACAATTCTACCTTGAATGGGGACTAGTTTTTTTTGTTCTAAGCTTGATGGAGGTCTAGGGAAGAAACTAAAACATTATATGATTACATTAATTAATAGACCAAACAAACTGCCACTGTCCCCTTTACTTATTGAAGATTATGACGCATTTCGACACTTTATTTTGGATATCATTAGATGATTTTGTACAGTTTAAGATGGATCTGTGGGAATTATAAGGGTAAATACTATCTCAATTAACCCTCTGACTTCCAAATACCCTTCCTAATCTGAATAAAATCGTCTAATAATAGCCAGAAAATATAAACTAAATGCGTATCGGATCATGAAAGGGTCAACTATCAAACAATGCGGTAACTTAGAATTAACAAAGGAGTACAAAGGAACTTAAGGGGGCCAACCTGTTTTTTTTCTCTTTCTCTCCTTTTCTCTCTTTCTGTGGCTTGTATCCATTCGGCCCCATTCAGCCAACTGTTTTACGACGTATATCCCCAGCCAGGTGTCAATTACTTTCTGGCGAGCGATAGCAAGCCAGCATTGTACGAAGAAATCGGGCTTCACCGGAGACATGTTTCTATCGAAAAATGTACAAATTTAGCTTGCTGTCAAAACAATAATATATATATGCTGGCTCGCTACCGCTCACCAGGAAAATATTAATTAAATTGACACCTGGATGGGGGTAAACGTGTTAAAACAGTAGGCTGAATGGAGCCGAATGGATACAAGCCAAAGAGAGAGGGAGAGAAAGAGAAAACAAGCGAGTTGGGCTCCCTTAAGCAACAACAGGTTTGACGATCCCTCAAGGTTGTTTGCCCACTAAATCACTCCTACTCAGAGTTTTCAACAGTATTTTAAAGTGTGTATGGGAAAATTGGAAAGGGAAGTGTTGCCCTGGGATTAATATCCAAGGGAGGGTACGGAGTTGTTAGTAATGCAGGGGACTTTGTATTGTGTACCAGTATTGCCGAATATGTATCATGGGTATGGCCACATTTGGTGTAAAGAGAGGCTAATGATACAAGTGGCTCCAATATGGCGGAGGTTTGCCGATCTCTGTTTTTTATTTTTTATTTTTTTTATGTGAGTGAGGGAGACAAAAGGTAAAACTGCCTGTAGCGAGTGCCTCCCCCAGAGTTGAAAGAGTGACAGGGCCAAAGTCATGGGACGTTCGAGACAAAATGCCTGGACACACGGAGTTTGAAGTCATAGGAAGAGGGAAAGACGATTCTAGGAGAGAGTTACAGAGCCTAGCGGTTGAATAGAAGAAAGCCTGAGAATAGCGTTTTACTCTTGGGTTGGAGAGTTGCACAGAGTAGGGGTGGGATTGTGTTGCAAGACGGGTACTACTTACCCTACGTAGAGGAGAGGGTAAACACTGGGAAAGCTCTAAGGAACACTGATTAGTGTAGTAGCGATAGAATAGCGAGAGAGATGTAACATTGCGGCGAAGAGAGAGAGATTGCAGAGAGTTGGTGAGTGGACGGGAGTTAATGATACGAAAGGCTTACCTTTCTACTTTGTCTAGGAGTGCGGTGTGAGAGGATCCTCCCCACACATGTGAACAATACTCAATACAAGGACGCACTGTGCCCCTGTAAAGAGCCAGAAGCTGCGCATGGGTAAAGAACCCCTTGAGGTGGTTGAGCACACCCAGCTTCTGGGAGGCTGCCTTAGAAAAGACTGGTAATATGGTCCATCCTGAGAGCAGAAGAAAAGGAGACAGAAGATGAAAGATTGATTATTGTATTGTTTAAATATAAGGGATAGTCCTCTGGAAGTTCCGGACAGGTAGTAAGATGAAGAAATTGGGTTTTGGAAGCATTAAAGGTAACAAGGTTTTCTTTGCCATAATTGAAATTAGTAGTTAGATCAGAAGATAAGTATTGCATGGCTTCATTACGTTTGTTTTTGAGGGAATGCTGGCTCGGACGTTCAGGAAAACTAATTGAGTAGTGTAAGGTAGAATCGTCTGCGTATGCATGGATGGGACTGGAGGTACAGTTGAGAAGATAATTTATGAAAATTAGAAAGAGAATGGGAGATAGGACAGAGCCCTGAGGAACACCGGAGTTGATAGGATGAGGAAGTGAGCGATGGCCATCCACAACCGCAGCTATGGAGCGGCCGAAAAGGAAATTAGAGACAAAGGCACAGATGGAGGGATAGAAACCGAAGGAGGATAGTTTAGAAATTACAGATTTGTGCCAGACTTTATCGGAGGCCTTCGATATGCCTAGTGTACCTTATTATTATCTGCAGGTCTTTCATTATGGGGAGGCAAACCATTTTTCTGGACCCCCTTCTCCCTATTGTTTAGCCCCACTAGTTTTGAGATCATAAGATGTTTGGCCCATTTGATTGGCGATTTTAACACCTTTCACCCCATTTCGTTGTCAATTTTAAGACCTTTCGTGCCATTTAGGTGTCGATTATTTCCTGGCGAGTGATAGCGAGCCTGCAATTTTAAGAGGAACCGGCCTTCGGCCGGGAAATTTTTCTACCGAAAATTGTACAAATTTATCTTGAAGGGGGGTCTAGGGGGTGTTTTTCTAAGCTTGATGGAGGTCTAGGGTGGAAACTAAAAACAAATATATGAATAAATGAATTAATAGACCAAACAAACGGTCAGTCTCCCCTTAACCTCTCCGCGGCGCACAGTTTTTTTTTTACAGCTACATACTGTGCGCATGTATGATGATTTTGGGACCCATTGCCAATTTCGATAAAAAGTACATCAGCGTGTAGGGAATGTTTGCGTGCATCGGCCCATATATATTTGACCTCCCAAAAAATGTCTGGGGGGAGTGGGGGAACGGTCCGTAGTTGAAAAATGTGGAGCGAATGGCACCGCGCGGCTAGATTATCATCGAGCGGCGAGATTTCCCTGCCGAATTTTCACCAGCCCAGGGGATAGAACCAGAGGGAGGAGGGGGTGGGTTACCGCGTAATATCACGTATATCTCCTTTTTTGATCCCTTTTAGGCTATGTAGAGTACGTATACGTGTGTAGGCCACCCATATAACAATGAATATGCCTCATAGTGAACAAAAGTTGCAATATATAAGGGAATTATCAATGAATATTTAGGCGGGAATGAAGATGGGTTGGAGGTTTTGCGGCAATTTATGAGATGAGAGTGTGGTTTGCGCTATAATATTACGTATATCTCGTACTTAGAGCACTGTCATGCTATAATACAGACTTGTACGTATGTACACGTGCCATATAACAATATATATACCGCATATAGACCAATTCATGCGATATTTACGCACATTATCAATGAGTTTCTATGCGTGAACCAAGGTGTGATTGAGTTGTGCTGGGAATGAAAGGGGGAGAGGGTGTTTTGCGCCATAAATATTACGTATATCTCGTACTTAGAGCACTGTCATGCTATAATACAGACTTGTACGTATGTAGACGTGCCATACAACAATATATATACCGCATATAGACCAATTCATGCGATATTTACGTACATTATCAATGGGTTTCTAGCAGAAGGAAGCCTAAAAGGGTGGGTGTGGGTGGGTTGGGTGGGAGGGAGGCAGGGAGTGAGTCGTGGAGAGAGTGAAGGCAGGGAGATCTACCAGGAAACATATGCAGCTGTGTGATAATTGTGGAGGTGCCCGAGGTGTATGGATGTCTTGGGATTTTGAACCTTATGTCTAGCAGGTGTCTGGGGTTCGTTGCCACCAAGAGGTCTACAATAACATGAGTCAGGAATGGAGAGAGAGGGAAAGTGAGACATGCGTATATTGTACGTATAAATGGACTTCAGAATTTCATTTTTATGCAAGCAGACATTGCATTTTAGACACATGTGAAGTGCCACAGAAATATGTAGGCCATTGACTGTAAATAAAGTACTATATTATAGACCAGGAACGAGGGTGGTCAGTAAACATCGGCAGTTAACCTTTTTTGATAGAGAGCTAAATATAGACTGGTGTCGCCTTACACTTGCGAAAGGGTAGATTGCCACCAGAGAAACTTATATTTATTTATTTCCAAGTAATATGCAATCAAAATGTATATTCGAGACCTACTGCAAGTATTAATTTGTATGACAGTCATGACTATGTATAATCCAATATACGCGCGTAAGGGCGTAGGCGAGATATAAGAAAGCTGGTTGAGCAATTTTCGACACCCACACAGTTATTATTCATTATTATTTACAATATTATACAATACAAATGTATTTGTGAAGAGTATTTTATGCATTATTGTATTTATACAAATTTTGTTCCCAGACAAAGCTGCTGTGGTTGGAGGGAGCAGCAAGGGTCACCCACTGACCGCTTGACCGTGTGATAGTGACTGGAGTCACACTGAGAGGGGCAATTTTGCTGAGTGTTTGGGCAATTTTTGACAGAATAAAGTTATATAATTACTAATTTTTTTCAGAGACAAACTTTTATAAACCTTTGCATGATATAATTGATAATCCCATCAATTTACAAACGTAAATTGGTGGGATAATTCATTTTTTGTTGTATATTGTCATTTCGATTGTAGACACAAAGTTTTGAGGGACATTTGGTATGAGCTCCTGTGGCATGGTTGGTAAGGTTGCAGACTGGAAAACTCAAAGTGTGGTAGGGTAGTGGGATCGAATCCAAGAGGAAGGTTTTATACTGTTTAGATAAATTTTGATAATTTTTTTTTTTACAAGATCGTGCCATTGTATTCAAACAATATGAAATATTCATAGAATATATCATATTGTAAGAATACAATGACATGACCTTGTATTGTTTTATTTTATTATCTTAGTAGGTTTGACAGGATTTATTGAAACATATTTATTTTTGTACAATTCATTTGAGGTAAGAAAATATATACACATTACTTTGGCTATAACAAACATATATATTGATATACTAAAAAAGAAGGCATATTACATGGAAATCTTTGAAACTTATAAACTAAATAATGAAAGATGCAATTATATAATGTAAAAAGCTATATCACAGGGACATCTTTGGAACTTATACATTATATAATATATATGTAACATTATGAGGTAGCGTGATCAATTAGGTCAGGTCAGGTAAGGTAGGGCGCGAGTCCAGGGCAGGGCAGGGGGCGAGTCCAGGGCAGGGCAGGGCAGGGCAGGGCAGGGCAGGGCAGGGCAGGGGGCGGCACTCAGTAGTTTTTATACGTGTGGTAGTCCCTGAAGCAGTCACCCAAACAGAGTGCAACTTTGCACTCGGCGCACATTGAGGTGACTCTTTTTGCTACATGGGGTTTCCTGACACTGGAGCTGCAGACGTGGCACTGCACCTGCCTGTGACGAGTGCCAATCAGCTCGGTGTTGGTTGGGTAGTGTCGTGCAACCCCCAGCTGGATGCGGTCAGGGACGTGATCCCCACGCCATGCCGTACGTCTGTGAGTGGTGGTGCCATACTTCTCCAGGAGTTGATATGAAACGTTGTAAACAAACTCCCGGAATTTTAGCTTCTGGTGTGGGGCCATCTCTCTCTTCACCAACCACAAGTTGTAGGCGTTGAGCATCGTGATGTCAACTAGGTGGAGGAAGAGCTTGTGATACCACTTCACAGTCTTCCTCAGACACTCAACGCCTGACAGTTGACAGTCAGACTTGTCCACCATGCGCATGTTCTTTGTGTAGCTCACTACCATGTCGGGCTTATAGATGGTCTTCCTGGTTCGGTAGTGGATTTTACTAGAGTCCATCTGGGCACCTGTGTGGACTGTGGAAAGCAGGTGGACGTCTCTTTTGTCCTTCCACGTCAGGGCTACCACTTTCCCGGACTTTTCAAGTTGCTTGTACTTCTGCCCCTTTCGTCGCCTTCTTCGGACATGCCTCTTGCGGTGTTCCTGGGCCAGTTCGTCTTCAGAAGGTGTGTCACTGCAGGAGGCATCTGACAGAAGAATGACATCACCTGTGAACTTAGGCATAAACTTTCTTGTCTTTCTGACAGTCCCACATGACCCCGTTTGGTTGTCATGAAGAAGCTGACAGAGAGCAGGAGACGTATACCAGTTGTCAGTGTAGATGATGTGGCCTTTGCCCAGGTAAGGTGCCAACATTTTCCTGACGATGGCACCTGACATGCCCATGGGGTCACCGGCAGCGGCTTTCGGTACGTCAATGTCAGTGCCTGTATACACGATCATGTCAAGCACTATTCCAGTTTCACAGTCGCACAACACGAAGAGCTTGATTCCGAACCTATGCCTTTTCAAGGGGATATACTGCTTGAAAACAAGACGTCCTTTGAAGAGCACGAGCGACTCATCAATCACCAAATTGAGGAAGGGGTAAAAGTATTTCCTATACCTCTCCAACAACATGGTGAACACATCCCGAACTTTCCATATCCTGTCAATCCTGTTAGGATTTTCGTTGTCTGCAAACTGCATAAATCTTAGCAGCAACAACAATCTGTCACGAGTCATGAACTTATTGAAAGTTGGGGTGGCAATGAGAGGGTCGTGCTTCCAGTAGTGTTGCAACACATGCTTCTTGCAAAGAGGCATGAGGAACAACAAGGCAAAAAACGTCATGAATTCTTCCACAGTTGTATCCACCCACCCTCGTATTCTCGCTTTTGGAGAAATGACGTTCAATTTGCCAAACACCCACCTGTAGTAGGCGTTTGTTTGGGCAACGATGTAAGTCGTTACCTCCAAATCGAAAAAAGCGAGGAAGAAGTCGCTTTCGTTTGCGTTAGCGTCACAGGGCCAGTCATCAGTTGTACCTGATGTCCCAGGATTGAACTGGGCCACGTCAGGCACAAAATTGACCCCGTCAGACCACTCAAACGAAGGCATGCCAGGGATCGGAATGTCGTCTCCGCCTGCTTCTGCGTCTGAAATATCGCTGTCATGTTCGCCATACAATACAGCATCATCATCACCCTCCTCTTCACTAGACAGACTCCCTTCTTCATTCTCATCACCGACATCTGACTCACTTCCACTGTCCACTCCCAAATCCCCCCAACCTTGGTCCCGTGCTAGGGCGTCATCATCGAAACCCGCAGGGCTGCCAATGCCCTGCGAATCACCACCAAACAGCAGGGCGGCGTACTTTGATGGTGTCAGATGTTTTCTGCTCACTCTAGCACGTAAGGGCGTCTTATGGGCAGGGGCAGAAGGGCCGGCAGGGGCGGCGCGGCAGGGGCGGCAATGGTGCATGGTGCAGTGGGCCTGGAGGCAGGCAAGATGATGGTGGTGCCTGTCGCCCCTTTCCCTTTCCCTTTCCCTGTTCCTTGGGCAGGGGCGGCAGGGACAGCAGTGGCAGCAGGGCCGGCAGGGACAGCAGGGCCGGCAGGGCCAGCAGTCGCTTTCCCTCTCCCTTTCCCCTTCCCCTTCCCCTTCCCTTTTCCTTGGGCAGGGGCAGCAGGGGCGGCAGGGGCAGCAGGCGCAGCCGGGCCAGGGGCGGGTGGTGGTGGTGGTGGTGGCAGGGTCACTGTGGCAGGCGTACAGGTTTTCTTCCCTAAGCCCGTGCCTTTGATTTTGCCTGCCCCCGCAGGTTCTGCAGCCCTAGGGCGGCCTCCTGCGTTGCTAGTACTGGTAGCAGGGGTGGCAGGGGTGGCAGTGGTGGTGGTGGTGGTTGTTGCAGTGGCCGGGGTCGTGGTGGCAGTGTCCCAAAAGACCAATGACCTCTGTGCCATTGCCCTGCTTGCACGTGTTTTACGTTCTTTTGGTGCTGGTGCTTCGTCCTCCTAGCTGTAGGGCGTGTCGTACTGGTAGCTAGGGTTTCTGGTAGCCATCCTCTGCCTTCCACGGCAGCTGACACCACCAGGAGGGCTGGTTGTGTCATCAGGGAGCGAGCGTGAGGGACGTGTGGGCTCCATGACTAGTGCTTGGTTACTGGCGCGGTGGTGCTTGCACTAGTGCGGGGCGAGCGTGTGGCGGGGTGGTGTCGAGAGTTGACATGTAGTACTATACCCACACCAATTTTTAGTCGCCTGCCTATAAGCCCGCGGTTTTGGTACGGGTTCAAAAGCCTTGCTCTTAAGAGTCTTCCCGCAGTCCGCCGGGGGAACTCTTAAGAGACTTCCTGCAGTTCCCGGGTTAAGAGCCATTTATCTCTAGCCCTCGCTCCTAGATTCAATAGCGCTCGGTATACTGAAATATTAATTAAGGAACACCCCGTTCTTAACATTAATCCTCCATTACAAACCCCAATGTACTTGAATAAATTAATGAAAGCATATGATCCTACCAGGATTCGAACTCGGGACACCACACCCAGAACTTAAGCACCTAAACCATTGCACCACCAACAGTTAAAGTAGACTATATTATTGAAAGACTACCCATTTCCTTGCTCATGGGAAATGGTACTTGCAATCAGTGTATGCAATAAACCTTCTTGCCTGAGCGGTGGATTGAACTTTGGTATGTAGACCACTAGACTACCTTCCACACTACACTACTGATCCCAGTTATGGTAAGGGGGGATGGTTCACTTTGTGGTTGATATTTTAATGTATTTATTATTGTTCTAATGTTCTCCCTAGTCCTCCATCAAACTTAATAAAAAATATCCAGTAGATCCCCCTTCTAGATAAATCTGTAAATTTTTCTACCGAAAAATGTCCTGGCCGAAGGCTGGCTCTTCCCAAATTACAGGCTCACTATCGTTCGCCAGGGAAAAATCGACACCTAAATAGCACTAAAAGTCTTAACATTGACAAAGAAATGGGGTGAAAGGTCTTAAAGTTGACGAACTAATAGGCAAACATCTTAAAATCTGAAAACCAATGGGGATAAACATTAGGGAGAATGGGGTCCAGAAAAACGGCCCATCTCCCCTTAATATTGCTTACTGTAGGACAAAAGGCATAGAATATAATGTAAATCTGTCTATGTATTTAGCTATCTGAAAACGAATTTTACTAGAGTGATGTATATCTATCTATCTATCTATCTGTCTATTTATCAGTCTGTCTGTCTATATAGCTGTCTATCTATCTATATGTCTGACTATCTTCCTATCTATCTATCTATCTATATCTCTGTCTGTCTGTTTGTCTAGGTAGCTTGCTGTCTATCTATCTTTTGTGTATGCGTTTGAAGGAGACAAAACACAAAGCTGCTGTCTCCCCCAAAGTTGAAAGAGTGACAAATAGCCAAATTCAAGGTACGTTAGAGTCAGCATGTCTGGACACACGGAACATGAAGCAGTGTAAATCATATCTATCTATCTATTTATCTATTTATCTATCAACATATCTATCTATATATCTATCTTCTATCTATCTATTTCTCAGGTCACTGTTTGGATTACAGAGACATAATAATATATATATATATATATATATGTAAAAGCCTGGAGAATAATGTCAAAGCTGTGCAAGAGTTATGTTGACGAAATGTTGCAGCATTTTTTAACAGAGTTGATTGCAACACAGACGAAGCAGAAGAGAGAGAGAGAGAGAGAGCCAGAAGGAGGGGAGAGAGATAGATAGGTAGAGAGAGTGAGAGTGAGAGAGAGAGTGAGAGAGATAGAGAGAGAGAGAGGTAGGGAGATGTAGACAATGGGAGAGGGTTGGGAACATTTGATAAAGGTCGAGCGAAGTGAAAGAGATGGTGGAAGAGGGTGGAATATTGGTAGTAGGGGACGGGTGGGGGTGGAATGTGGTAGTAGAAATGTGGAGAAGGGTTAAGGGTGAAGGAGAGTCGATTATATAAGTAGCAAGGTTGGAGAGGGTATGGGTGGAGGGTGGTAGCGAGGTGGAGGAGGGTGGAATATTGGTAGTAAGGGGGGTAGGGGAGATGGGGGTAGTAGATAAGTGGAGAAGGGGTAAGGGTGGGAGAGGGTAGAATATAGGTAGCAAGGTTGAGGGGAGGGTATAGGTGGAGGAGAGTGCAATATAGGTAGTAAGGTGGATGAGAGGGGTATAGGTGGAAGAGTGTGGACTATAGGTAGTAAGGTTAGGGGGTGAAGCTGGTAGTTGAAAATGGATGAAAAGGGTCGGAGAGGGTTGATTATATAGATAGCAAGGTGGAGGAGGGTGGTAGCGTCGAGGTGGAGTACGTGTATGGGTGGAGGAGGGTGGAGTATAGGTAGTCAGAGTAAGGGGCATTTATAGGACGAGTTTGGTACAGTCATGAACATATTATAAGGATACACCTCGGCCAGACGAGGGAGAAAAAGGGAGCACCAGGCACTGCCAGAACACTCAATTACCTCAGGCAGCTTGTGCTCTCAGTAACAACAAAAGTAATCAAATGAATATAAGTCATTATTGTGTGAACTTATGATACACTGCGTTAATCACACAAGGGCTAGACAAACTAAAGTAATACTTATTCAATCACTCTCATTAGTGGAGCAGATACTGCAAATTTCAGGAGAATCGTTCATTTCCGGAAACAAGCACCAAATTTGGCACACATATTCCTTGGGGATTGCTCTTTTGATAAAACCCGTTAGCCACCTAAAAATTCAAGATGGCGGCCATTTTTCAAGATGGCCGCCTTTGAATATACAGAAATATTGCATTTCGCAATAAAATCGCAAAGACTTGTCCTGTTTGAATGATCTTGGTGTCAAATCATACATTTTTCACTATGTAGAATCCAAATTTGGAACCATGGACTTACTCAATAGCTTCCTTGTACCATAATATCAGTCCCGGAATCCTAATATTCTGCTAAATTAGAGGTTCATGTTACGTCTGACTCGGCTAAAATGCATGGTAGTGTATATCTTAGTAGTGTTAGAGGTTTAGTATGTGTAGCATCTTCCTGTACAAGGCTTCCAAACTGGACATGACACGATGCGGTGGGGGGAGGGGGGGGAGGGGGGGACGTTGAGAGACTTGCAGGTATAAAATAGTAGCTCAACAGAGCGGATGTCAACGCACAGCCAGGGCACACTGGTGGCACCGCTGCTGTGAAACTCAGCATGGGGTTCAGTATCAGCTGAATAATTAGTTTAGTGTAGCTAAATAATTAGTTTAGTGTCCCAAATGCTGTCTAATAAGCCCCGCATCAGTTAGCTACTGTAGATTACATGTAGTTTAACATAGATGTTTAGTTAGATAGCCGCGCCTGAATTGACAGGGTGTGCCAGCGCGGGAGAGCCGAGCCAAGGGTAACGGGGCTTTACATTGCTTTGCATGTAGTTACCTGGATGGTGTACAGATCGCACGGGACTTAAATGATACTGCATGAACGATCGGGCTAGGTGTAGGTCATATATTTTTATTCCCGAACCTAGTCGTATCCCATACCTTATTGTGCATGATTGTGATCAAGGTGGTAAAAGGATAAGCCCTCGGCCTTGATTCACTGAATACAGATAATTATCATACTGTGATTATCTGTTATATCTGTTATCATATAACATACTGTGTTATATCATACTGTGATTATCTGTTATATACTGTGATTATCTGTTATCTATTATATCTGTGTTACAGATAATTATCATTCCGATCCACTACAGAGACATGGTGACCCTGGAACTGAAGCATCCTCAGCTGGCTCAGGAGTTCCAGAGTGGAAACCTTGTTGTACACAAATCGAGCCGACAGTTCTCAGCAATGGCTATTGACCAAGCTCACGAGCAGGCCAACGCTGTCATCAAGGCAGACGGGGGTGTGATCGGCGTGACTGAAGACCCATCAACACTGAGAAGATGGATGATAGCTTGTCCTCAAGTCAGCCACTTGGTTGCACAGTATGAGGCAGCATGTGGGACCAAGGAGGGTACTGAACACACCAGCCACCATGAGGAGACAGAACGAGCACAAAGAGTGTTCCTTGAGAAAGTAGAAAAGCTCTCACAAGCCATGACAGATATGTGCAATCCTTTCCAGGAGGAGAGTCGGGACCTGCTTTCGTTTGATACAAAGGATATTGCTCACCACACTGCCGCCGAGCTGATTGGCACACACCTTGAGAAAGGCAAGGTCCGTTTCCAGGAGTTTATGAAGGGACTGGAAGGGGAAGAAGAATCCACCTTCTATGAACCAATCAAGAAGAACAGGGTTGACTTTTTCCGACAGGTACCAACCTCTGTTGACTCTTCAAAGCAAAAAGTGCTGAAGGAAGACTGTCAACTGTTCTCCAAGCTGTTCATATCATGCCAGAGCAGAGAGTGTGACTTGAAGGAGTTATTCCGTCATGAGAACCAGTCACATCCTGCTGCCCTCAGTAATGGTGGAAAGCTCCAGACCTGTCAGAAATCCCACCTCACTACCATTCTTCAGAGCCAAGTTACAACCCCTGAGGCAGAGCCAGACGCCGACACCATCATCATTGATGGTGCAGCGTTGGTGAACAGTCTGCCCCCACAGAGTTCAAAGACGTTCGAAGAGTACGCAATGCTCGATGTCCTTCCTAGAATACAAGCATACTCTACCAAGTACAAGAGAACAGACATTGTGTTTGATGTCTACCGGCCATCTAGTCTGAAAGCTGAAACTAGATCAAAGCGAGGATGCGGGGTGAGACGCAGGGTGACAGGGAAGGGCAAAATTCTCTCAAACTGGCGATACTTCCTGAGAGAAAATGACAACAAAGCCGAGCTGTTCAACTTTCTGGCTGATAAGATTGCACGTGTGGCCACACCAAATATGGTCATTGTGACCAAGGAAGAAGATGCTGTCAGCAACCGCACTATCAATCTGGCTGGGGTGGCACCGTGCACTCATGAAGAAGCTGACACGTGGATCTTTGTGCATGCCAGGCATGCAACAGAAGCAGGCAGCAAAGTCATCATGGTCAAAGCCAGCGACATAGATGTTGTCGTCATCGCAGTCAGTGTTCTGCAGGCACTTCAGGAGCTAGGTCTGCAGCAGTTGTGGGTTGCCTTTGGCCAAGGACAGAACCTGAGGTGGGTTCCTGTACATGACTTGTGTTGCACTCTTGCAGAAAAGAGCAAAGGGATGCTCTTCTTCCATGCCTTCACTGGCTGCGATGTCGTTTCAGCATTCCGTGGCAAAGGGAATTAGTCTGCTTGGCAAACCTGGGATGTTTGTGATGAGGCTTCCGGTGTCTTCAGCAAACTCAGCCAGTACCCACCGGTAGTTGATGATGAAGACCTGGAGACCTTGGAGAAGTTCGTGGTCATGATGTACGACAGATCCAGCACAGCTGAAGGTGTCGATGATGCGAGGTTGGACATGTTTGCTCGGAAGCAGAGGCCGTACGAAGCCATTCCTCCAACCCGAGCAGCACTGAAGCAGCATGTGAAGCGTGCTGCCTACCAGGCGAGCTGCATCTGGAGTCAGTCAACAGTACGTCAACCAGAAACGCAGACTCCTGCCAACTGGGGCTGGACCAAGAAAGGAGATCTGTGGTAGATCGTTTGGACAGAGCTCCCACCCATTGCAGAGAGTTGCCAGCAGCTGGCCAAGTGTGGATGCAAGTTGGAATGCTCCGGTCGATGCAAATGCTACTGCTTTGGTCTGACCTGCACGGCACTGTGCAGCTGCAGATGCGAGGTTTAGAAGCGTTGTAGTATACTCATCCAAGCAGCAAGACAATAAGTGACAAACAAGTATAGGCCTACTGCCTACATGTACATCCAATAATATATCGACTGATGGTGCCTATGATTATGGGCACTTTTTACCCTAATTATGATTCCGGGACTGATATTATGGTACAAGGAAGCTAGTCATCAGTATAGTCCAGGAGCTAGCAAACATTTGTATTACATCTCGAGTACAAAAGGTTTGAGTACTGGAATTTATTGATAGTCTATTGGAGATCCCCAATCGGTGATTCTTAAGTTTTATAATTGGTGCATTTGGTAGTAGGAGCCCCTTATAAATAATTTCCCATAAGAGTTCTTAAACATGTATTTTTGTTTGATACTGTACATAGTTGTAGAGTTATCTGACGGGTCCCAAATGACTCATCTGAACAAATGAAACAATTTATGTTCAGACTATGCTTTGCTAATGTTGACTGTTTGACTTGCACAGGCACCTGTAGTTCAATAATTGGTAAAAAATGGCAACTTTTGTCTCAAGAAATTGAACTATAGGTGCCTGTACTAGTCAAACTGTCAACATTAGCTAAACATTGTCTGAACATAAGTTGTTTCTCTTGTTCAGATGAGTCATTTGAGACCAGTCAGATAACTCTACAACGATGTACAGTATCAAGCAAAAATACGTGTTTAAGAACTCTTATGGGAAATTATTTATAAGGGGCTCCTACTACCAAATGCACCAATTATAAAACTTAAGAATCACCGATTGGGGATCTCCAATAGACTATCAATAAATTCCATTACTCAAACCTTTTGTACTCGAGATGTAATACAAATGTTTGCTAGCTCCCCTACTAGTGAGTCCATGGTTCCAAATTCGGATTCTACATAGTGAACAATGTATGATTTGACACTAAGATGATTCAAATAGGACAAGTCTTTGCGATTTTATTGCAAAATGCAATGTTTCTGTATATTCAATGGCGGCCATCTTGAAAAATGGCCGCCATCTTGAATTTTTAGGTGGCTAACGGGTTTTATCAAAAGAGCAATCCCCAAGGAGTATGTGTGCCAATTTTGGTGCTTGTTTCCAGAAATGAACGATTATTCCAGTTATCTGCCCCACTACATGGTAACAATACAAGGGTAACAGTTGGCAACTGCCAACACTCGAGACAGCGGAGGAAAGGCGTCTAGCAACCTAGCCTCGCGCCAGGCCCCTGTAATATATGCCTTGTACTTGTAACTCACTCACAAATGATGTACTGTAGGCTACAAACTCATTTGGGAGTGACAATATATTATATATATATATATATATACATATATTTATATATATATATACAGTATATATATATATATATATATATATATATATAAGCAGCCTGGTAAGGATTATAACATCTGCTGTTGCTTGCTTTCCTATGTACTCTCTTTCCCATCCCCTTTTCTCTTTCGCACTCTCACCTCTCTCTCTCTCACTCTGTTTGTTTCTCTCTCTCTCTCTCTCTCTCTCTCTCTCTCTCTCTCTCCCTCTCTCTCTCTTTCCACACACACACACACACAGTACACATTCATTTATCAAGCACCCCCAGTCTTTTTTCCAGTCTCTCTCTCTCTCTCTCTCTCTCCAAACACAGTACACATTCAATCATCTGCCCCCCCCCCCCCCCCCCAGTCTTTTTCCCACTCTCTCTCTCTCTCTCTCACGTTTATCTGGCCTCCCAGGTCTTTTTCCCATTCTCCCCCTCTACACTTTCCCCAACACTTTTACTGTGGGTTACATTACAAGCACGTCAGTAATTATCAAGGTTTAAACGGTTTCTGAATAGTACACATTTAGTAGACATTTAAACAGCCTATTTAAACAGCCTATATTCCGGATATTTTGGCCTAGCATTTTTATATTCAACAATTATAAGAATTGAACCCCATGAGGATTATGTTGCGTTTTGACGGGATATTCTGGCTATAATTAGATGATTTTATAAAGTTTGTTGAGAAGGATCTGTCGAAATTAAAAGGGTAAAGACTACTGTATATCAATTAACCCTCTGACTTTAATATACCCTGTTAAATCTGAATAACATCGTCAAATAATAGCCAGAAAACATAAATAATACGTTATCCTATCTTGAAAGGGGTAACTTCTTAAAAAAAAAGTCCCCCTTCAGTACAGGTACCAAACCCAATGCATTATAACTTTTTATTGTTCCCAATAATAATATAAAAAATGCCAGAGAAACCGGTCTTGTGAGTCGCGTGATGATAGCATCTAGTCTAAATATATCAAGGCTTAAAGTTCTTACACATTATACCATATACTAACAAAAATATGGGAATGGAATGTGTGATTAACCCCATTTTGTACCGGCGACGTCTTATTGATAATATTCTTGCTATATTTAGGCGATTTCGTGCAGTTTGAAAAGGGTCTGTGGTAGTAAAATATGGTTAAGTGAGATAGTTCGAAGCCTGTTAATTGCCGGAGACCCTTATAAAACGTAATAAAATCGTCTAATTGTAACTAGAATAGAACACAAAAGACGTCATCGGTATAGAAGGGGTTAAAGTGTCTTTAATACTACTCCCCGTTCGAGATAAATTTGTACAGTAGATGGCCAACTGGCCAAAGGCCAGTTCCTCCTAATTTACAGGTTCGCTTTCGCTCGCCAGGAACAAAAATGTACACCCAAATGGCACGAGATTTACAAAACTAAGGACGCGAAAGGTCTTATAATCCTCAAATAATGGGTCAAAAGTGTCAACATTTAAAAAACTAATGGGGCTAAAAATGAAGGAGAAGGGGGTCCAGAATAAAACCCCCTTTATTGTTTACTTCCCGTTTTGCAGGTTTGTGCAGTCGGTGTATAGTATACATATGTAACTCCATGTAACTCTCTCTCCCCTTGTTCTCTCTCTCACTCTCACTATCTATCTCTCTCTCTCCCCTTGTTCTCTCTCTCTCACACTCACTCTCACTCTCTCTCTCTCTCTCTCCCTCTCCCAAAGCAAACTATTTGATGAATGGCACTCAGCTTAAGAATGTAAACAGAGAAACCGATCTGGGAGTAACAATATCGAATAACCTAAAACCGAGTCAACAATGTTCAGAAGTTGTTGTGAAGGCAAACAAAATAATTGGCTTTATAGGCAGGTCATTTGAGCATAAATCCAAAGACGTTATCCTAACACTTTACAATTCCTTAGTCCGCCCTCTTCTGGAATACTGCGTTCAATCCTGGTACCCTTATTACCAAAAAGATATAGACAAGCTAGAACGAGTTCAACGTAGAGTTACCAAAATGATACCTAGCTTAAAGAACAAACCATACGAGGAGCGTCTTACAGAATTAAATCTATTTCCTTTAACCCAGCGCAGATTAAGAGGCGACTTAATTCAAGTGTTCAAAATCATCAAAGGCATCGACAATATGAACTGTAGTAGGTACTTCACTATCGACCAATCTAATTACACGCGGGGAAACGGGTGCAAAATTATTGGTAAATCTTTTAACTCTCGCGAAGCTAAAAATGTCTTCTTCAATCGAGTTGTCAACTTATGGAATGGGCTTCTCCGAGATGTTATAGACTGCAGCACCGTAGATTCATTTAAACTTCGCTAGACAAATATCTTGCACCAAACCCGCGACTGACTGCGTTTGTAAATGAATAACTTTATTTTATCCTCCCCTCAGAGACTAACCCATCTGTCCCCTACTAACTTCCTAATCCTGCCACGGATATTAGTTCCAGGGCAGTAGTTCCCTTTCCAATGTTCCCTTACCCACTTTAAACCACTGTTTGGACACTTGATCCTCAGTATTTTGGAGGACAAGCAGCCTAGAAGGGTCACTAGAGCTGTTGTTGCTTGATTTCCTTTGTGCTCCTTTGTACTCCTCTTGTTCTCTCTCTCCCTCTCACTCTCTCTCTCTATCTCTCTCTTTCCCCTCGCTCTCTCTGTCTCTCATATTTAGAATATGTTTCCCCAGGGCCAAATGGAACTGTGTAACAATGTCCTGACCACCACCAACCTCAACCTCTCTCGCTCACTCTCACGCTCACTCTCACTCTCTCTCTCACTCTCTCTCTCTCTCTCTCTCTCAGTACTGTATTTACCATGTTATCAGCACCACTACCACTACCACCACCACCAAAACACACCTCTACCACTCAACACCACCACAAACAAACCACTACCGAACACCACCACCACAAACCACTACCACACAACACCACCACAAACAAACCACTACCAAACACTCCTACCAACACAAACCACTACCAGACACCACCACCCTAACAGACCACTACCACACACCCCTACCACCACAAACCACTACCACACACCACCACCATAAACCACTACCACACACCACTACCACACACCCCTACCACCACAAACCACTCCCACACACCACCACCACAACAAACCTTTACCACACACCACCACCATAAACCTCTACCACACACCACCACCATAAACCACTACCACACTCCACCAGCACCTCAAACAACTACCAGTGCACCATTACCACACACCTCCACAAACAAATACCACACAAACATTTACCTCATTACTATACAAAAAACGACCACACAACACCACATACAAACCACTACACACCACCACCAACACCACCACCAACACACACACACCACCACAATATTAACAACAACATCAGCAGGAACATCAGTTATACATGGCGGTGCGGTGTTCAATCAAGCGTAAGAAAAAAGTCGGGAGAGCCAGTTACATCTCAGGAGGCTTTATTTTGTTCAACCAGGATGGGCATTCCGTACACTCGACGACACAAATCCTGGCCCAATGTGAACCCTGGAACAGCAAAACGGACTTTCGAAAGATAAATAATAGGTAAAGAAATAAAAAAAACAAAAAATCGATTAAGTTCGGGATAGCTTCGAAAAATTAAGGCCACGATATAACTATGTCCTAAAGTCTATACATGGCAACAACTAGTCTAACCTAACCTAACCTAACTAACTAATATATACATACATCATGAGGGTGGTATTGGTTGTATGAGAACCATTAACTCTTTGAACATTATGACGCATCTTAACAGTTTATTCTGGCTATCATTTGACAAGATTGTTAGCTTCGAAACAAACTTACGCCCTAACTTATCTCGTTGAGTGTATGTAAGCAAGCTTTCTCACAATTAATTAGCCTTTGTCAAACACATGATGACTTCCTTTCCCTCCAGTACCCGCTAATCGACCACTGGCGAGTTTCAGACTATGGGGTAGTTGGAGCCGTAAACATCACTATTAGATAGAAATGCAAAAATAATGTAGGTTTCTGATGGATAAAATGTATGTTGAATTTGGTTGTATGTGTTTATAAATGTACTATGAGCATTTTTTCCTGATTATTATGCTTAACCCTTTCACTGCGGACAATGTAAATATACGTCATATGTAAAAGAGGCTAACAATGTGGCCGACGTACATATTATACGTTCTGGTAGTATCAACCAACTCACCCCGCTTATTGCCAGATGCTTCCAGGAGGTTCTAAGCTTGCCACCCATACTCAGATCAGTGTGCTTAGTTCATTGGTTTAGGAAGGGTGTGTATACAATAAAGAGGCATTTTAGAAGCTGAAAGTCAACAAAACAGGGCCACTGATCTATGTAATTATGACAGCTCAGTACCAAGTACGAATATGAAGTTAATTCCTCTTCATTTCAGCAGCTCATACTGTCATGAAAACAAAACACATGATCTATCTATCTATATGCTCAGGCCCAATCCCCACTTTTCCTATCTTTTATATATATTTTCCTCTATTTTATTATTTTTTTTGTTTGTATTTTATTGGGCATGGCCGACTCAAGATAGAGTAAGAACAGGGACAACACAAAACACAAGACAAAACAACGAACAAACACAGCTAAAACACAAAATTCACACACATCTAGGTCACCCAGGAGAATACCCAGAGACCAGGGTCACCAAGGTCGCTCCAGCACTCCCCCAACCCCCGACCACCCGGAGAGGCTCCGATTTCGGCAGGCAGACATGCAGCGGAGCCAAAGCTACAAGCCCGCCCACCACACTTCCAGGCGTACCCTTCATATTAATCGTCTCCCCGGGCCAGGCGCCTGATGGACTATTATCTAGTTCAACTTGCGCCCGACCCCTTCCCCCAAATGACCATGTGTTCACTCAACTATTCACAAGCATTCTCCAATAATTTCTGCTTATTACCACTTCCTTTGCCTGATCTATAGTCATTCCTCTATCATCCAAAGCTTGTCTTACACAGTCTCTCCATCTCACTGGGGGTCTTCCTGCCCTTCTATCTCCCCTTGTATCTTACTCATATATTCTCTTTGTAAGCCTTTCATCTCCCATTCGTTCAACATGACCATACCAGCTCAGCACCCTTCTGTCCACTCTGGCTGACAAATGTTCCTGCTGCCCCACTCTCCTACGTATCTCTTCATTCGTCAATCCGTCTCTATGGGTAACTCCACACATACTGTACTCCTCTAGAAGCTCATCTCCATCACATCCAGCTTTCTTCTCTCCATTTTCTTCAGAGCCCATGTCTCAGCCCCATACATCACTGTTGGCACAACAATTATATGATACATTGCACTTTTTACATTTATTCCGAGATTTCTCATCTTCCACATACTTCCCATTGCTCCGAAAACCTTCCTTCCTTCACACACTCTCTGTTTTACCTCCATTTCCATACCTCCACTCCTGCTTATCAATCCTCCTAGATATTTAAAACACTCTACTTGTTCCAATATTTCCTCATCCAGCCTCACATCTAGATTCACCCTACGATCACCCCATGATAAAAATATCTAAATATCATCCAGTTATCGTGAGTGGAAGTGAAGGAGAAAATTGTATATTGTTGCTGGCGAGTATGAGGTCGACTGGTCACCGATGAAACAAGCAGTATATTGATCGATTTTCCTGGGTGGTGTGAGGAGGTAGGAAGGGAATGGTGACTGTTATAGGAAGAATTTGACCCAATCTTTTCATTGGAGCTCTCTTCAATTTGTTCAAGGCTACGAATATGGCGTTAGAGCGACGTATATTGAGCAAAATTTGCGGGAAACTAGGCGCCTGGACGTATTCTTCCCAATAGAGGCCGCCACAATGCACGAGTTAATATCGATGCCTACAGCACCAGCTTCCTTGTAGAACGAAACACGCAAATAGTCAATTTATCACCGCTCACCCCAAGCCCAAAAAATTATCCCCCTTGTCCTCATGCAAAAAAGATTGCTACATTCGTGTTGAGGAATGCCTGGACATTTATGGAGTGGCAGATATGACACACAGGCGAACTATTTTGACAAACAACGTGAGCCATATAGATTAAACAACTGGGATTCACTAGTTAACGCTCACCGTCTTATATTTATCATTAGTGGCTGTTCAAGTATTCCGCGCCTGTAGGCTATGTAGTAAGTCAACCTAATCTAACCAATCCTGACCTAACTATTGTCTAACCTAATTGTAACCTAACCTTTATAATAAACTAGGCTGTATTAACTTAACTTAAAACTATCTTATCTTAACTAGATATATCCAAACCTATCCCTACCTAACTTAACCTTACAGATGTATTAGTATATATTTTGGAAATATAATTTGTATATACAATATTGTATAGTATGTATCTTACGGTATTTGCTGTACATAGGAAGAGCGAGAGAGAGAGAGAGAGAGAGAGAGAGAGAGAGTGTGTGTGTGTGTGTGTGTGTGTGTGTGTGTGTGTGTGTGTGTGTGTGTGTGTGTGTGTGTGTTGTGTGTGAGTGCATTAATGCCTTTCTTCTTAGTAGTCTTCTCTCTTCATGTCTTGTAAACATTTATTTGTATTTCTCTCCCCTACCCTATGTCGTGCGACCGATGTTTTCTGAGGGGAGGCTTAATGTGTTTGACAAATAACCCTGGAGGAATGAGAATGTACGAGTCTAGGGTTATTTATGACAGGCAGGGGAGGAAGAGAAAAATATCGTGGAAAATGTAGTAGTTTTACCCTGGAATGAAATGGTTTATATATACAGTATATATATTTATATATATTTTTTTTATCCCCTTCTCCCTAATGTTTAGCCTCATTAGGTTGATTTTTTTAGTTTGCTGATTTTATGATCTCTCGCCCCACTCATTAGTCAATATTAAGACGTACCTTTTGTTCCATTTAGGTATCGATTTTTCCTGGCGAGCGAAAGCGAGCCTGTAATTTAAGAGCAGGCCTTTGGCTGGGGCATTTTGTCTACCGAATAATGCACAAATTTATCTTGATAGGGGATCTAGGGGTACTTTTTTAAGCTTGATGAAGATCGAGCGAGAAAACTCAAAAATATATTGAGAAATATATATATATAGAGAGAGCAAAAACCAAGCATTACCCCCTTAATGTGTTTGACAAATATACACGGAGTAATGATAATGTACGATTCTGAGGTTATTATTTATGGCAGGGAAGGGAGAGAATAGATAGTAGAAAATGTTTGTTATGCCTTGGAATGACAGTTAGAGGAGGTAATATGGTTGATGATTAATTGGAGGTGTTTGGTGTTGTGGTGAAATTAATAAAACATAGATATATGGATATATATATATATGGATATATATTCAGGTGTGGTGGAGAGGTCTTGCCACTGGACTGGTAATCCAATGGACCCGGGTTCGAATCCCGATATGTCAATGGGAAGATATTATTGGGATGGAATTTGTGCTGTACAGCCACGAGCATAAGTCGTTCGACATCCACGAGATATCCCTTTGCGTTTGTAGGTGGCCCGGTTATCGTTTTTATGAATGAGTGGGTGGAGGTAGGAGGTGGGAATGAGGGGTCGTAGAGTAGAATACTAGCTTGTTTCGCGCGTGCGTGCGTGTGTGTGTGTATGTGTATGTGTTTACCTGGTAACAATTTCATTACACGACTTATTTATCAAATTACAACATTGTTTTTGTTTCAGTGCATCATGACGATCAATTTCAGGAAGGAATTGCTCCCAGATATAGCATAATGCAACTATTATCTTGTCTCTATAACTGGCTGTTAGAATATCTCCCTCTCATGCCCCCCCCCCCCCACCCCCCCCCCCCCCCCCCCCCCCCCCCCCCCACACACACACACACACACACATACACACCTCGTCTTTTGCTCACTCCGCGATACCAACTTTTACAGCTAGGAAATGATTGTGTGTACGGGCACAATACTTGAAATAATAATTATATTTATAATCATTATTGTTCTATGCCATATATTACAGCATTGATATACGTATATTGTAATGTATACTAAGTGAAACCTCGCCCCTTCCATTTATCTCTTCTTGTCATTGAAACTGCCTAAGGTTGGTTGAAAACCTATCTTTTTACCCAAATTGCCCATAATGTTAAGCACATATATTAGTTATATATCGTAGATAAATTTCTGAAGTCCGATATCATAACCAGCCAACTACTTATGAAATAATTAGTTATGATTAGTAATTGGCGTTGGCATGTTTTTATACGGTTCTTATGTATAATCTAGTGATTGGGGGACACTATTACATTTGAATATCATTGATAGCAAAGTAGGCAAGGTGCATAGCCTATATATGTTTAAATATTTATTAGTATTAATGGTTATTTCAACACATTTAGTTCCAACTTTTTATATTGTAGCATTGGTATTTACTTTGTGCATGGTTGGGATGTCAGCGATTACAGTTATATGAAATGACTATGACCAATCTTTATAGACGAGAAGATAGCCATAATAGATCAAAGTTACGTGTACTCTCAGAAACATATTACCTACTGTTACGTCCTGGGATATATAAACACTGGGCTCTTTCTATTGGACTAGGTATGCGGCAACAAGCAACAACGGAAAACGCTAGATCCAACCCTTATCTATAAACCCAGGCAACAAACCACCCTAAACCGTCAAGAGTCCTGCCTGGACAACGAGGTATCCTATGACTCGGTTACAGGGTGCACGCACTATAGACTGCTGATAGTCAAGCAGGCTATATAAAAGATCACACAATTAAGTTGACTTAAAGCTTCAAGGAAAAGATAGATAACGGAATTAAATTGCAGAAACAATTTAATAACAAACTAGAAGAAAGTACATTTAACGTTACGTTAATTAATACAACTAATCACCCCTGCGTGAAAGAAGGTGAAAGCAAACAGTCCTCAAAACATCGTACCGGTAGACAAGATGCGGGTTTCTAAACTGCATGCGGCTACTGTAGGATCTGATGCTTAGCAAAGAAAGTAAGTTACGGATTTAGAGAACTCTTAACTCATAAGCAGGAATACATACTAGTGATAGGCCATACAGTGTATAATGGGATAGGTATAATTAAATAAAGGCAGCAACTCGCAACATAACCACATACAGGTGTGCTTCTCACTCTTAGTCAGGCAAGCTTGCTCGGACAGAGTCTCTAAGCCACACCCTGACTCACAATGCTCACAAAAACGGTAAACTGTGGCACAATAACAAGCATACAGAAATAATAAACCCCTAGCTGTTAATCTGCCAGGTGGCAGAGGTCTAGCCGGAAGGATATAGGCTTCGGATACCCGGGCTGAGCCACCTGCTCTAGCCTAGGGACGTTCCCAAGTCTGTGCGCCAAATTACTCTAATTGAAAGGGTGCTGTCTTGAGAGACTCAGATCACAAGTATCTGACTCTCTCCTGGCGACCCTAAAACAAAAGCAAGACGTGCTAGCGCAGTGCTGAGTGGACTAGGCAAGGGCCCTCACACAACACAACACTAGACACACAGGGACACAGACAAGAAATGCCCCCAGACTCCCACGGGTATCCTAGTAAAGTCGTGCGGGTCCACAGGACTCGCACCAGCAGACTTTACTTAAAGGATCGCAAAAAGCCTCCCCTCCGGTCTAGCCCCTGCTAATCTGACACAAGAACACACTACCAAGCATGAAACCACCAAATATGAGACAACAAAAAAGCTTCCTAGGTCTCATTAACAATTACATCTCTGCATAAGGCCCAAAATCCTATCTAATTATCTGAGAGCTCGTCGTTAATACAATAATAGATATAAGGTCTATCAAGGGGATGGGATAATTAAATAGATTGGTGAAGTAGTGGAAAGAAGGTATACAAAGTAAGAGAGAAAGTTTCTAAGTGGGGTTGAGAGGGATAGATATCAAGGGGGTCCGAAGGGTACGACAGTGAGGTGAGCTCTGAGTCTTGAATCTGTCTGGACCCCACCCTAGGCATGCAAAATACATCCCATGCTTGGCAACACTCAACACAGTTGCCGGGTCAAAATCCTCTACCCCGTGCGTGAGTCGAAACTAAGCCTAACGTTGCGATCAAATGCACGACTATGCAGGAGCGTCACACCTCCCCCAAGATATAAGACCCTTGACAAAGTTCCTCATATCTAACAGAAAGCTTCTCATAGTACCACACACTGTTGCGACACAAGGCACTATATATACAACAAATAAAGACTGTTGCGCTCCACCGAGCAAGTTCAACTAACTTAGCGACAATAAGCGAAAACATTCAACTTAGATACTGCTACAACATCTTATACAAAATTCTACACGTTATAGAAATAAAGAGTTTTTATAAGTTTTTTTTTTTTTTAATTTGTTTTTTTCGGCTGAACTACAGTGACAGCCTATTTTCCTCCACACTCAACCCTCAATCCTGTAGCAGTCTAACCAACATCATCCACCCTTGATAGACAATCCGCTATCACGTTATCAGAACCGGCAATATGGCGTTTGTCCAGATTATACTCCTGAAGCATGAGTGATCACCTGGTCAGCCTCATATTCCGGTTATGAAACTGATTCAAGAATTTCAGAGGGTGATGATCGGTAAAAACCACTACGACTGGTCCGAAAGCAGGAACATATACATCGAAGTGCCTGAGCGCCAGCACTATCGCCAGGAGTTCTTTTTCAATTACAGAGTAATATAAAACAAGACAGCCCCAGCCCCTACGCCACTGGCATCAGTCGCCAGCTGAAAAGGTCTGCTGAAGTCCGGGGCCCTGAGTATGGGGGGGGGTACATAACAGGTGTTTCACCAAGGAAAACGCCTCTGCACACTCAGGAGACCACCGGAACTTCTTGTCCTTAGATAATAAGTCAGTTAAAGGTGCAAGTACAGTCGAATACTGAGCCATGAAGCGACGATAATAGCCTATCATACCGAACCTAGAAACATTTGTTTCTTAGTCGGCTGGGGAAACTGATCGATGGCTTTGATCTTTGTCTGTGGAGGGCACCACCATCCCCACCCACCTCGAACCGTACAAAACTGTGGCTTTGACAAAATCGCACTTACCCAGGTTTACCACCAAACCTGCTTCATTCAGTTTATTAAAAAGCTGTCCGATGTGAGCACAGTGACTGTTAAAATCATTGTCGTATATTATGACATCATCTAGGTACACCGTACAGTTGGGAATGTCGGCTACAATGTCGTTCATTAATTTCTGAAACGTTGCAGGGGCATTTTTCAGCCCGTATGGCATAACATGGCAACAATATGTGGCACCGTCCACCACAAACCCACACACCTCTCGCGCTCGCTCAGACAAGGGCACTTGCCAATAACCCTTAACAAGGTCTATCTTAGTGAGGAACTTGGCTTTTCCTATCTTATCCACACTGTCGTCCACGCGAGGGAGAGGGTAGGCATTTGTGGGGGTTAAACCATTCAACCTGTGGAAATCTATACAAAACCGCACCTTGCCATCTGGTTTGGGCTGCAGTGTGACTGGGGAAGTCCACCTTACTGCACCCTCAGAAATCAGCCCACGTTTCAGCATATAATCCAGCTCTTCCCTAAGTGCTGGTAATTGAATAGGGGGAACACGGTATGGCACTGATTTAAAGGGCGGGTGGTCCCCAACATCGACATCGTGCACCGCTTGAGTAGTGAGGCCAGGATGCTCCGCGAAAAAAGCTTGGTTTGAATCAAACAAGTGCTGCACAGCTACATGCTGTTGCTCAGGCAGGTGCAATATCAACTCGTGAGCCACTTGTCTAAAATTCCCCGCCCACTGATCCGCGGAAACATGACAATCCCAATTATCCTCCCCCGCAGCTTGACTGTCCCTTCCTCCTTCTCCACCACGATCGCTGCAGATCAACACCGGGACAGTGAGAGGCTCGGAGGGGCGCCTCACATACTCTTTCATCAGATTTACATGGCAAAGTTGGTTCTTTTTCTTACGATCAGGAGTAGCTACTAAATAGTCTAGATCAGAAACCTTCCTTACAACCCGATACGGACCAGAATACTTGGCAGACAAGGGGTGTCCCACCAGAGGCAGTAGTATCAGTACCTCCTGATCTACTTCAAACTCCCTCAGCTTCACCTTCTGGTCGTATCTGTCCTTCATCTGAGCTTGTGAACTCTTAAGGTTCCGACCTGCTACCTCCAAGCTCTTTAGCATTCTCTCACGGCTTTCAATTACATACTTTAGAAGCGAGCATGGCTTTGTGACTCCCTCCCAGATCTCCTTGACTATGTGGAGGGGCCCCCTGCCCCTGTGTCCAAAAACCAACTCGTTCGGGCTAAATCCCAAGCTCTCCCCAGGTACTTCTCTCGCAGCAAATAAAACGTATGGGAGACCTAGATCCCAGTCCTTCCCATTTTCCATGCAATAACACCGCTACATACTCTTGAGAGTCGAGTGCCACCTTTCCAAAACTCCCTGGCTCTCGGGATGGTAGGCAGATGACACCACAGACACTATCCCATGTTGCTGCATGGTCTGCTTAAATAGAGCAGAAGTAAAATTGGATCCCTGATCAGACTGGATCTCCTGAGGGTAGCCATAACGAGAGAAATAGACAAGTAGGTTTTTGACAACAGTCTTAGCCATCCCGTTGCGCATGGGGTAAGCATCTGGATACCGTGTTGCTACATCCATTACAGTTAGTAAACATTTATTGCCGGCACTAGTGGGGGGCAATGGGCCAACCATATCGATAACTACTTTGCTGAAGGGCGGCCCAATGACAGGGATGGGTTGTAACGGGGCTCTCGGGATGACCTGATTGGGTTTCCCAACAACTTGACAAGTGTGACACTGTGACACCCATGACACGACACTCGCCTTTAACCCAGGCCACCAGAAAAGCTTGCTCAGAAATGCCTCCGTCTTACGTGCCCCCAGGTGCCCTGCCAAAGGCGCATCATGAGCTAAACTCAATAAGCTCTCACGGCACACCCTCGGTACTACTAACTGGTCCACTAATCCTGACCCGCCATCCCACTTTTTCTTGGGATCCTGATGTCTCCGATACAAGATCCCCTCGGACAAGAAAAAATCACCAGGCTGCGCATCCCCATCGCTCTCCAGTTCGATAGCACCATTACCACACGCCCTGACTTCAGGATCTTCCAGCTGCAAGGAACATATATCAGCAGGTGCGAGATTATCCAAGTTCATCTTAAATAATTTATTTCCACCTCCAATGTCCCGCTGAGCCATCCTTTCCTCACGCTGCGCATAACGATGCTGTCGCAGAGTCTCTTCCTGCCCTGCACCTGCACTAGCAGTGACAGGCCCCGGGGCCTCTCCAGACTCTAACATAGGTGCCAATAATGAGTCACCAAGAAACACTGCCGGCTCAAAACTCTCCAATTGATCAACACTTCCCGTTTTCTTGTGACCTTTCCTCCGCAGTTTGATAGACTGAGGTGGTGGCTGCAAGGCTCCGGATGTCTGAGAACGCGTCACAACACACGCCATGGTTTGTACGCTACACTTCTCAACCCACTCCTGTTCCTCCCTACTAACGTCGGCCGCCTTCTCGGCAACGACCAAGGGTGAAACCTTAGAAGCAGGCACCGCAAAGTCGTTGCCGAGGAGGAGGTCGACGCCCCCAACAGGCATGTTCTCTACAATTCCCATCCAGCTCCTTTGCCACACCACCCACCTCCAGCTCCATCCGCACCAGCGGGTAGGACTTCGTAGCATTGATCCCCTGAACTACCACCACCCGAGCAGCGTTAATCGGTCTACCAGTAAAGTTCCTTAACAAGGTCTGAGAAGCCCCAGTATCACGCAATAGCTTAACTCCTCGCCTTTCGCCAGCCCACCTCACAAAACCATGCCCTCTATGACCCCCAAAGACGTCGCGGACAGGGTTCGAGCCTTCCGGACTCTTGAACACAGGCTGTGTCCCAACCTCTGACGAACTACCCTTGGCAAACTCAGAAGATATAGGCGACACCCCTATGCTGCGGGTCAATGACACAACCTTGTTTGGTGGCTTGTTCGGACAAGCATTTGCAAAGTGACCCTCCTTGTGACATGCAAAGCACTCTTTACTCTTTGGTTTCCCTTGGGAGTGGGAGGTACCATTAGACTTCTTATACGGGACGGTATTTGGTTTATGTTCAGTTTTATTGTCAGTGCTA
This sequence comes from Paralithodes platypus, assembly GCA_032716605.1. Taxonomy (NCBI): domain Eukaryota; kingdom Metazoa; phylum Arthropoda; class Malacostraca; order Decapoda; family Lithodidae; genus Paralithodes; species Paralithodes platypus. Next base: position 14,981,752 of record CM064510.1, on the reverse strand, counting down.
GATGGTTTTGTGTATTTATGTGTATCAAAATTCTTGGGAGGGGGAGGGGTACGATCCTTTGCACCCGACTCACTCCTAGCTGCTGCTTCGCACCCTCGAATTAATGACAGTCGGCGGTCAGCCATTTCTGCTGCCTCCTGGAGAGTTCTAGGATTTTTTCCTTTATATTTAATGTTAAGTCCCCGCCTGTGCACTTAAAGAACTGCTCCAAGAGAACCAGCTCACTCAACTCCTCAAAAGTAGCTGCCCTCTCAGAACGCAGCCAATGTCGTAGTGCATCAGACAAGTCCCGGGCGTGTTCTAGGAAGGTACTATCCTTGCCCTTAGTAACACCTCGAAACTTCAAGCAGTAAGTTTCTGGTTGTAACTCATAGTCCCGTAGCACAGCCTTCTTTAGCTCATCATAAACTACACAGGACTCTAAAGGTAGTGCATCATACGCTTTTAGCCCCTTTCCTAGGAGTCTTGATGAAACTAATGCTGCCCACTTTTCCTGAGGCCACTGGTGTTCCTGACACTTCTTCTCAAATCGCATAAAAAACTCAGACACACCTAATTCATCGAACACAGGAACTAGTTTAATCAGGTGCGACAATGATTGGTCCCGATGTCTGTTACCTCCCCCAATATTTTGCCCTGTTACCTCCACTCGAGATCTCTCCAGCTCCCTGTCAGCCCGATACCTAGTAGACTCTGCCTGCAGTTCAGCCTCTCGTATAGCTGTTCTCTCTGCAGCCTCAGCCTGCACACTAGCCTGTCTCTCGGCAGCCTCAACCTGAACTCTAACCTGTCTTTCGGTGGCCTCAACCTTGGCCATCTCAAGCCGAAACAACAAATCTGGAGTCAACCCTTGAGGAGGGGAAGGTGCATTTAATGGAGAGGGTCCCTGTGATTGAATTCCACGCTGCCATTGACCATCAACTTGGGGGTATGTACTAAATTCAGGCACCCTGACGTTTGATACGGGGGTAGAGTGGAGGGGGGCTGAGGACTGGGGCCCCCAGTCGCCTCTCCACCCAGGTCTCTCCCTTCTAAACCCAATATCAAAGTCCTCAGCTGATCTTTCCTCATGCCACTTAAACCCTGGTGACCCTGAAGATCTGCCACACACTTTAAGCCATACTTATTCAGCTTCAACACCCTGTCAGCGGTAAGGGGCACCTCTAAAAATCTTCTAGCACCCTCCACGCTATCGACTAGCCACTCCACAGGTCTTTCTCCCTCCGAGCCCGTATCGTGACCTGACCCATCACTGTGTTCTGATGTATTAGACATGCTTGTGTACTGCAGTAATTATCACGGTTATAGAATGTGCCATATCTCCTATGCAAGTATGTATATACTAATGTTATTTAATGTCTATAATGTGTTATATTGGTTGCTCCAAAAAAAACCTCTATGTCCACTGTATTCCTCTAATCATAAGGAATCTCAAAACAAATGACCACTATATTCCTCTGTTCAGTAAATCCTATGCAAGGTCGCCATTTGTTACGTCCTGGGATATATAAACACTGGGCTCTTTCTATTGGACTAGGTATGCGGCAACAAGCAACAACGGAAAATGGAAAACGCTAGATCCAACAGTGAGGTGAGCTCTGAGTCTTGAATCTGTCTGGACCCCACCCTAGGCATGCAAAATACATCCCATGCTTGGCAACACTCAACACAGTTGCCGGGTCAAAATCCTCTACCCCGTGCGTGAGTCGAAACTAAGCCTAACGTTGCGATCAAATGCACGTGGCTACTATGCAGGAGCGTCACACTACCATTCAAGAATGGATGTGGTGAGGTGGCAACAAGACACTTTGACAAATTTGATAACAAAATAATGACATTGATCAACAATGGAGCAATTACAAATTATTTCCCCCATTACGTCTTCGAAGCGATGTTGCATCTCTAGCATTATTCAATAAATATGTTAAGGTAAATGTTCATTCAAACTTGCGTATATTGTTCCACCTCTCCCTGTAGAACCAAGGCGGTTGACAATGCCCATGACCTAACAATTGCTCATCCACAATGCAGAACTTATATTATTTAGCATTTAATTTACTCCGCAAACCTCATCTATCTGTAATTTCCCTTCCTCCAAGTATCTTTCTATCAATCCTCAATCTGTAACAGTTAAAAAGCTGATGTAAAAAATGTTAATATGAATAAAAGAGTTTTTTTCCGTTCTCCCTTTTTATGTTTAAAAACAAAACTACAACCATACATATTACCTATTATACAAAATGTCAGATTTAAACCTGATTTCAATTTTATTTTCTTGATATGCATATACCAACAGTATATTGACCCTGGAAAGGCGTCAGAACTCTTTAAGAGGTTTTACTGGGCGAAGGTGCCCGGACTCTTAACCCAAAAACGCTGACCGTCCTCAATAGAGGTTTTTCTGGTGCACTGCGACCGTCCTCAATTGATCCAGAGCATAAAAACCCTTAGAAAATATCCCATTGGTACTCAAAACAAAGCAATTTGTGATTAGGTGAGATAATTCCCCTCCATCACTTTCTACCACTCCTACATATATGCCCCCCCCACCCCTTCGCCTCCTTCACCCCCTTTTCCCTTTTCCTCAATTATCAGCTATTTTTCCTCTTATTCCCCCTTTTATCGGGTAATTTTTGACGCAAATTTCCCCCTCCCGGTCTCTTTAACATGGGTGAGTAAGCTAGAGATCTTTGCAACACAAGATACTTCTACTCAGATTCGCTAGTGTTGCTTGAGAGCTTGGAGAGGGAAGATATACGTCCCCCCCAGCTCTCGACTTATGATATGATCATACCCTTTTGGAGGCCATTCTAGCACTTGGATTGCCTGGTTTTCCTGCAACAAGTTTCTACCTACCCGACTGGTGTGCATTGGGCTTTAATCGTGAATTAGCTTTATAATATTTGGGGCGGGGACGGCCTCACTGTGGGCAGCAATACTTCCTCCAATATTTCCAAAAAAAAATTGTCGGTGAAGCGTCCATCTAATTTCACCAATTGTCCTTGTCCATACACAGACATCCATCCCCAGAACGAGGTGGTAGCGTGTCCACTTGCTGCTCTCTGTTGCATGTGTTCCTCACTATATCTGGCATTCACAGGTCTCCGGCAATGCCTCTTTCTTGAGGCTACTGAAGTAAAACACTTTTCATCAGTAAATATAACATCTGACCAATAATCTGGATTCACCACCAAGTGTTGAAGGGCAAATCCCAGCCGAGGGTCTTTGTGTGCATTTGTCAATTTTTCTTTAACAGCAGGAATGTAGCAACTAATACCGTTCTTCCATAGATGTCACCTTGTCGTTGAGGGGTGGCAGGGGAGTTGCAGATCAGCTGTTAACTGCACCGCTATTGTCAACAATTGAGCATGCGCACCCTGCACCAGTTGACGGTCATGATCTTGGATTATTACTGGTGGTCTGCCTCTTCGAAGCCTGGTTGCAACTTGCAAGGGAACCCTCATTCTGTCACCATGATATCCACCTGTTGATAGAATAGCGGCGGTGCAGTCCAAGATCTCCCGCTATAACTTTCATAGACTTGCCAGCCTTCCACATGCCAATGATTCTTCCACGATGAGCAATGACCTCTGGTGCATTGGCGCGTCCTGTAGCCATCGCTGTTGGGAAACAAAAGCTGTAATATGAAAAGATTCCTGCAATCGTAGATAGCAGATTTCGCCCCCGCCGTGCTGTCGGAGACTGCCACAAAATGTTTGGGGATCTGTAAGACAATCACTACTACTATCACCATCATCACTACTACTGTCTCCATTATCACTACTACTATCCTCATCAGCACTACTACTATATACTTCTATTGTATCTATGCAAGCAATTATGATATAAAAGTAACAAACGAGCTATCACCATCATCACTACTACTGTCACCATTATCTCACTATCACCCTCATTACTATTACTATCATCATCACTACCATCATCACTGTATACTGTCACCATAATCATTACTACTATCACAATCACTGCTACTACATTCACCATCATCTCGCTACTATCACCACCATAATTTTGTATCACTATATTTTAACAACTAAGTAATAATACAAACATCAAGGCTATTAAAAGTATGTAGGCTATATATTAAATATTCCTAAAAACCGACTCAATGTCCCTAATTTTGAGATTGGCTTTTACATATTCGAGTTCTCAAAGAATTTTAGTGTTCTTGTATATTTTGCTGATCTTCAGAATGATATAGACTACAGAATAATAAAGAATAATCAAAAGACGATATTAGCAAGATTATGTCATGGGATCCCCACTACACAGACACACCATCACTGTTGTAATGTTTTATGTAGGTTTATATAAATGTCAGGTTAGATATAATCAGAATCAAGCAATATACTGTACTTGTATTATGTGCAGTTTTATATTAATTCCAGATTGATTATAACCTAATTTTATATAGTGAAACTTATGTTTATAATCCAATACCTTGATTTGTAAAAAAATACTTAATCACATGCTGTGATGTGTGATCCCTTACGGCGTACACCCATCCATACAGACAGACACGGTGATTACAATACTACGCTACCCCTATTGGGGGGGGGGGGGGGCTACGTCATTACTACCACAATCATCACCACTATCACTACCACAATCACCATCAAGTTAGCTACTGTGATAATGGCACACACACAGAAGTGCACAGGACAGACACATGCACACAATGATTACAGTACTGCGCCAACCCTACGGAGGCGACGTAATTTCACATAAATCTCCGCCATCGCTGCTAATTGGTGCGGCCAGAGAGCGCACTAGAGCAAAAACGCGATAAATATTACTGAAGAACCAATGGGAATTATTCTAATTGGCCCACCTTTTTTGCCTACTTATGCCACTTGTTGCAAACTGTTTGTCCAATTAACACTGCTGTTTGGCAGTTTGGAATCGGCTGCTGTTGCTGACAGCATTGATTATCTAACCATTTAGGTCTGTAAACGAACAGGCAATCATTACTGTAGGTTTGTGCCATGGTCGCATTAATTAATAATTTGTTTAACTTATTATAAATTTATTAGGTTCTTTGTTAATCCACCCAAATAGTTGTTGTTGTTGTTGTTGTTCCCCAAGCTGCCTGGCCGAACAGCCCCAAGGCCCCGAGCAAGGCCAAGGCCATAACCGAGCGCCCCCACAGAACCCTCCCCGCCGACCACAATAAAGCCTGGGTGACCGAAGCCACTCCATGGCGGGGAGCTGAGGAGGGTGCGGAAATGCCCGGGAAACCATAGCCACACCCAGGGCCCCACAGCAATTATGAAGAGAAAGTTGAGGGGCAAGGGAAAAATGTGACGCTTTGGCTTCCAATCTTGGTAGATTGGGAGGTCAATCCACGTTAGAGACGCCGTCACTTGAGATCTAGAAAATATATAAGTAAAAGGAACAGTCAGAGTAAGCTATGGGTATGGCAGAGATTGCTCAGTTCTCACTCTGATAGACCATCCCATCACCACATGGCTAGAACCCAATCCTCTCAGCATCAGCTAGGAAAGGCCCTAGAAAGCCGCCTATGGCGGTGTATTTCTCCATTTTTGAAGTAATTGCACCATGGACAAAGTCAATAAGAAAGGACTTTGGGCGAAGTGATGGTGAAGTATATGTTTTTGTCTCTCTCTCTCTCTTTCTCTTTCTCTCTCTCTCTCTCTCTCTCTCTCTCTCTCTCTCTCTCTCTCTCTCTCTCTCTCTCTCTCTATCTCTCTCTCTCTCTGTTTCTCTCTCTCTCTCTCTCTCTCTCTCTCTCTCTAAGATCAGTCGATTTAACTGTTAACAGTCAAGCAGACTTGTAGGCGAAATGACAGTTAGGCGAGGCTAACCAATTGAAATATTTTTCGTAATTATCATTGTAAAATTCACCTACTAGGCAAGACAGAGAAAGGGGCGAGGGAACGTGAAAGTGGTCCTGGACCCTAAGAATTGGAACTTTAAATGATGTTTATGTTCGGTCTCTGTCTCAAGTCGGTCACCCCTAACTATGGGGTATATTCCTGAGTAAATACATAGATTCATCATTGTATGATTCTATAAGCATATAAATAACACACGTATGGAAAAAGTAAACAATATAAGATTTAAAGAATGTCCTTACCAAGAGTTGTGTTCGTCCATGGTCAATATTCCACTAAAATGGGGGAAATATACAGTAATGAGTGTGAATATTACTCTAGTGGATGATTATCGATCGCCTTGACGGGTGATCTGTAGTGACAACCAATCACAGCACTCTAATCAGTGATGTGGATCAATCACAGCACTTGCTCGGCAATTATTTGTCGCCTGGGGTTTTAAAATGTTATATATAAATATTTGTTTTAATTCCACCCCATTCATGATGCGCTATAGTCATTCTAGATGCGTTAATTATAGTCATGGTTTAGCAGCTTTATAGGTGCTCGCAATACCAATAAGACACGAAAGCGAAACACGTGATAGCAGAGGTTTATGTGTATACTTATGTAACCATAATATTTGTTTACCTTAAATCCACTATAGTAGATCAATATACCCTATTTTGTGAGACGTTGAAGAAGACCTGTGTAACTGATATTGAAGATTAGTTAGTTAAAATAGGACTTTATAGGCTATCGACCCATGAGGATCATATTACGCCCACTTTAAAGTCAGGAAGAACATAAGACCGGATTCCCCAAGACCCCCCAAGTTTATACCCCTAGGAATACTGGGAATATATACCCGGAAGTTGTCCTGCTTGAGAACCCCAGACGTCTTTCTTAATCGCGACCAGGACTGGAGACTCTGTACGAGAACCCCAGGCCCTTCTGATATCGAAGAGGACCTCCTCGCACTTATAAAGGGCTAAGGGAACTTCACCAATGCTTCGAGAAACTAATCCTGCAGGGGACGACTAACATTCGAAACGTGTGCCAGATTAGACACAAAAAGACTAAACAAGGAAAACAAAATCGACAGCAAATTATGTAAAAAACAGCTAGCGTGATCGTTATTCGCTATGGGAACAAAGGGCGGTTAGACCGCTGCGGATATTGGAAATATGGGATGGGCGAGTCATATATGGTATGCATTATATAACATCGATTTAATTAATGTCATAATAAAACACTTATATTATTATTAATACTATTATAATCATCGTCTTTGTCCACGGGAATGTTGCCATAGTTATAATCCTAATTATATTGAGCCCTTCATTGTTATTAGTGTATTACTTATAACTTTATTATAATAATTAGTGTCATCATTATGTTGCAATACTAATACGGAACAACTCAATATAACAAGGATGCTAAATAGCTTTGCCCAATATCAAAGCGGCATACCCAAACCATACGGCATACCCAACCCATACGACAACTCAACCCATCAATGCTACTGCCACCATCATCACTAAGACTATCAACATCGTCACTACTACTGTCACAATCATCACAACTAATCACAATCACTACTACTATTAAAATCATCACTACTAATTTCACCATCATCAATAGTATTGTCACCATTATAACTACTACCATCATCACTGCTACTTTCACCATCGTGCCATTATCACTACTATCATTATTAAAACTACAGCTATCACCATCATCACTACTATTATCAACATCATCATTACTCTGACCATCATCCCTACTACTAACACCATCCCTGCTACTGTCACCATCACTACTACTATTACCAATCGCTTCGAAAACAACTCCCCCGAACGTTTTATCTCCTCGAAATGAAGTCGCCTATGATTATAGTTTGTTACTTTTTATTGAACTAAACTCAAATAAACTAACTAATCTTATCCTAATCTAACTTAACCTAACCTAACCTATCCAAATCGGAGCAAGTTCCTCATACAAAAGTGGGACGAGTTGTTATTGGGGCGAATGGGGATTGATGGAATGATACTCGGAGGAAGGAAATTACAGATAGATGAGGTTCGCGGAGTAAATTAACTGTGCTAAATAATATAAGTTCTGCATTGTGGACGAGCAATTGTTAGGTCATGGGTATTGTCAACCGCCTTGGTTCTACAGGGAGAGGTGGAACAATATACGCAAGTTTGAATGAACATTTACCTTAACATATTTATTGAATAATGCTAGTGATACAACATCGCTTCGAAGACGTAATGGGGGTAATAATTTGTAATTGCTCGATTGTTGATCAATGTCATTATTTTGTTATCAAATTTGTCAAAGGTCTTGGTGCCACCTCACCACATCCATTCTTGAATGGTAGGTAATATGTTTCTGAGAGTACACGTAACTTTGATCTATTATGGCTATCTTCTCGTCTATAAAGATTGGTCATAGTCATTTCATATAACTGTAATCGCTGACATCCTAACCATGCACAAAGTAAATACCAATGCTACAATATAAAAAGTTGGAACTAAATGTGTTGAAATAACCATTAATACTAATAAATATTTAAACATATTATATAGGCTATGCACCTTGCCTACTTTGCTATCAATGATATTCAAATGTAATAGTGTCCCCCAATCACTAGATTATACATAAGAACCGTATAAAAACATGCCAACGCCAATTACTAATCATAACTAATTATTTCATAAGTAGTTGGCTGGTTATGATATCGGACTTCAGAAATTTATCTACGATATATAACTAATATATGTGCATAACATTATGGGCAATTTGGGTAAAAAGATAGGTTTTCAACCAACCTTAGGCAGTTTCCATGACAAGAAGAGATAAATGGAAGGGGCGAGGTTTCACTTAGTATACATTACAATATACGTATATCAATGCTGTACTATATGGCATAGAACAATAATGATTATAAATATAATTATTATTTCAAGTATTGTGCCCATACACACAATCATTTCCGAGCTCTAAAAGTTGGTATCGCGGAGTGAGCAAAAGACGAGGTGTGTATGTGTGTGTGTGTGGGGGGGGGGTGGGGGGGGTGGGTGAGAGGGAGATATTCTAACAGCCAGTTATAGAGACAGAAGATAATAGTTGCATTATGCTTATCTGGGAGCAATTCCTTCCTGAAATTGATCGTCATGATGCACTGAAACAAAAACAATGTTGTAATTTGATAAATCAGTCGTGTAATGAAATTGTTACCAGGTAAACACATACACATACACATAGCCCGTAGCCTAGTAGGTAGAGCTCTCGTCTCACACACGAGGGGTCGGGGGTTCAATCCCCGGCCGGGCGGAGACAAATTGGGCTTGTCTCCTTTCATGTGTTAGCCTCAGTTCACCTAGCTGTAAATAGGTACCTGGAATAAGTGGACGACGTTGTGACGTCCCCTCTGGGGTTGGCAAAAATGGTACAAGGCGAGATGGGTATCATATGGTTCACCTAAGCTGATGGCTACCTAAGCCTTCGGGCGAGACGGTACCGTCTATAGTGAGAATGGTACCATACAGATCCACCCTAAGCCTTCGTTTCCGATGTCGCCAATTGGCTAAATACAGACTACACACACAGCCACAGCCATTCCAACAGTACATAAAACACTTAACATGCATTTCACGCAATGCCGGTACATTCCCAGTTAAGGAGGCGCGAAAATAATGAGCTTAGCTCGCATTGCGTGGATTCCCCTTGACGAACAAGTAACTGAGTAACACACGCACGCACGCGCGAAACAAGCTAGTATTCTACTCTACGACCCCTCATTCCCACCTCCTACCTCCACCCAATCATTCATAAAAACGATAACCGCGCCACCTACTAACGCAAAGGGATATCTCGTGGATGTCGCACGACTTATGCTCGTGACTGTACGTAGTATCAGTGCATTACCACAAAGCCCACCGAAATGCCAACAATATACCCTCAATGTTCCCTGATTAAATAGCACTGTATCAATATTCCCATATTCCAAATATGCTACAGGGTGGCAATGCCTAGTGAGTTAATTGTTCAATAGGTGGTGTTCTGAGTGACGGTCCGAGTGTAGGGGGTCAGAAAGTGAAACACAGAGGCGAAGCAGCTTCGGAGATGGGGCTGCTTCGAGCCGTAAGTGGGTGCTTCACATGTCTCACTCCCTAGACTGAAACGAGACCTCACAGGCTTCACCATGTTGAGCAGTAGAATGTACAGTCTGGGGATAAAATCGTGGCATGGATCTTTAGTCATCCATTAGTGCCCCCTGACGGCGGTATTTGAAGCAATCCAAGATATGATGTTTTTGGCTCTCCATAGATGGCTCTGTTCGACACGTCAAGGTAGCACCAAAAGTAAGCGAGAAACTTCCTGTTTCTTGGTTAATTACGACCATGCCTACTAGAACACACATACACACACACACACGCACAAACACACTACAGTACTTCATTATTTGCATGTATGGAATATATATGCTAAAAAGAAGCGAAAATGCACTGGGTATCCATGACAGATGTAACAGGCACACATTTCAGAGTTAGAAGTGGTGTGTGTCATTTTCCTTTATAGGTAATAATATAGGTAGATATCCCTATTTACAATAGTTTATTTATGCGAATAATATAACCATAATGGGTGTTTATATTATAGGTTGTTAAATTACTGTATTGCTAGCGCAAATATTATGTATATAAAATTGAGATTAGGATACTAACAATACAACTCAAATACTGTAACTGAATATTGTATGGTTCATAGGAATGACAAAGTGGTGTAACATAACATTAATTAAAAAACAAAATATATGATATTAATATTGAAGTGACGGGGTTGAATGGAACGGGGTTAAGTAACACCTGTAGGATTGCTAGCCTACAGGTGAATAGGAAGGAGAGAACAGCAGAGATGTAATCCCATACCAGTTTCCCATGCTGTAGAGAAACATGGAACAGAGGAGTGCCCCATATTACCAGGTCATTCCCGTTTTCTAAATACCAGGAAGATGGGTCACGTAGGTCAGTCACCCATACAAAAGAGTGGGAGTTTGAGCCAATCACCATCCAGCTTTCAAACCCTCTCCACCAATCACCAGCCTTCATTCGACCAGCAGCCAGATTTGCAGTACAACGAGCAAATGCTTATGCAAGTTCCGCATCAAAGATCTGAGTGCTACCGAGATAAGTGGGGATATTAGGATCTACAGTGCAGTACCATTACGGAGAACGCTGGATCAACCCAGGAACATAGTGAAGAACAGAGGAGTTATCCACTGCATCACCAATAACCCTCAATTATAATAAAAATCACCAGAGTTGCTATTAGGTCCTTCCTAGACTTCGTGACTCCCACCAAAGTATTAAATAAATTACTTTAAATGATTAGGTACCAAAATTATGATAACTACCATGTGTTTTTAAGCGAAGTATTGACTTCACTATTTATGTCACAACGATTCACTATATCCTTTTAACATTGAGTCACTATAAGTTAAAGCTAAGAAATAACTTGAACATAGTCTCAATGAAATTGGAAGAAGTTAGGGAAAAGCACTTCCACCTCGGTAATGTTCTTAAGGCTGAAAAGTCCGAGCATATAACTAAAAGTGGTAACTGCCTCCTCTTCCCCCTCGAGATTACAACAAACCCTTTTGTGTTCACTCTGATGTCTGGATGCTGGATTCCTGATCGTGAGAAGCAGCTCCCCCTGAAGTCTAGCCCAGGCGAACCTACGTTCTACGTCGGCCAGACTTGCTCTCGAACCACTACCCCCCAAACTTACCCTAAGTGTCTCTGAGTGTCTTACGTTGTGATTATTGTTGTAAAGGTAAGGTAAGATATGTGAATATTCCAGTGATAAACTCTATATAGATCTGTGTCCAAGATCGTTGTTTATTGCGTATGTGTTAATCCTTCGGAAACTATATTAAGTGTTGAATAGATCTGTGTCAAAGATCTAGTGTTAATTTATCTCCTAAACTCTTATAAAACGTACTACGCATACGTTACATACCCGTGTCAACTAATAACCTAGCCGAATAATCACAGATTTTAATGTGTATGTCCATTCTATTATGTATGTAATAAGTTGAATTTGAAGTGTATATCGTGTATTTATTCCCTTCTTAAATATAATTTTTACCTAGAACCTACGCTCAATTTCATATTTAGTTTACCTCAGTCCCCCCTACCCTCGAAGATTTATTATTGATGGTTTAAATCTAATTTCTTCGATAAAAACCTTACGTTACGCTTTGTTATATCGGGCGTTAACTTATTTGCTTTGTGAACAGTATATTTGTTTATCTATTATGAAATAGGTAATTTTGATCCATCTCGTCTAGGAATTCTAGTCTCGTATAGATATTTTACCTAATTATTTCATCATCTTGAATACAACGCCAATCTGTTCTGTATTCCATATAGGAATCTGCTAACCAGTTCAGTCCTCCTTCATACCTTACCAGGTATTCCCATCTTAGTGCAACTTTGTCGTGTACGCCATATTATACTATTAGTACTATACAACTATTAGTTATAGGAATCTGCTAACCAGTTCAGATATCCTTCATTCCTTACCAGGTATTTTTATTCAAGTGCAACTTCGTCGTGCATGCCAATTTTATACTATTAGTATTATTATAACTACTAGTACACGCTATTTTATTTACGCATTCATTATCATTCTGTAATCATATTATTGATTGATTCAGTTTAGGTTATATTAATAAACCTATATTTATTCTTCAGTAGATGTAAATCATTAAATCTGAATTCCTCAACCCGTAAGATTATTATTGCATATAATGGTTAATTAATTGTATGATCACAATATAATTTTTCTCATTCTAATCTAAATATCTAGAGAATTACAAAAGTAATTCAACTCCCGTCTCCTTTTTATCTTAACGTATTTCTCCCAATATTAAGAACAATATCGCATTAACCACAGTTACTATTTTCATCGCCTCAGTATAGCGAATGACCTGAGTAACCTACCGGGTCATATTTACCTGTGCGCGGTAGTCTTTTTACTACCTGTGCGCGTCTCGCCACCCGTGAGTGAGCGATACCTAAAGAAATCCTTGTGCGTTCCCCCATATCATTCAGGCCAGAATTATTCATACGTGTTTGGAGATTTCATTATACCTCTAATAAACTTGTTAAGAATATTACACATTAGATACTCAACTCCCATATATATTATTATCAAGGGTTTATTCTATGTGTATGCGTGTCTATACATAATTGCATATTTCCACTATAATACTATCGCTTGATTCACGCTCATTGTATGTTATTACTAGACCTTGGTGTGTGCTAAATGTTTGTTAATTGTTTACTTGCTATTCCATATAATAGCTAAGTAAATCTCCACCCACACTTTAGGCCTAGATATTTGCGTGAATTGCCTATCGATGGTTTATGTCAAACTATATATATTCGCTTACTATTCCCCAATAATAGTTAAGGAGTATACCGACTTATATATATGCCCCTTGAATAAATATGAGTGTATAAATTACATGTGTGTATATATTGTGTTCGTTGCAACCTGATTGAGTCCCTATTTGTAAATAAGAACGTGTTAGATGTGTTCCTGTTGAGGATATATTGAGTCTATAAGTCCATAATTGGATTTGAGTAAAGACCATAATGAGTGCTAAGTTGTATTACAACCCGGCATAACAAATATAATTTAGGGGAACAATAGAAGGAAACAATTAAAGGAATACCTATAAGAATATTAATATACAGTATATACTGTATTAAAGCAATATTGTGATTTCTTTAATTCCATCATTCCAAACAGTAAATTGTGTTGGAGATCCCTCCGCCCAACCGTGGCCTGTATCACACCACCCTTCGAACATCCCGATGACTGTTTTATTAGAATAATACCACTACAAACGTTAATATGTTTCACTACTTCATACCTCCTTTAACAGAGTTTGATTGTAGTGTAATAAATAACATCTATATGTTATTCTCATACCGTTAATATCTCATATATTTAAGGAGGAGAGTGAAAGTTTTTGAAACAGTCCGAAGCAAGGAGAAAAGAACTATAGCTCTTTAACCTAAGAAGTGCGCATGGGGGTAATTAGAAACGTCCCCCTGTGCTGACGTATTTGAGCTGTCTCCATCACTAAAATATTCATTTTACCATAAATAGCATTAATACTTTTTATGGGTTATGGGTTTATATGGGTATTATGGGTTGATTATAAAGGTATTAACCTGAAACAACAATAAAACAAGTGAAAACAGCGTTTGGATGGTCAAAATCGGAGATATAGGCCGCGAGTTATATAATGTATGGGTGAGGCAACCTGCTTTCCCGCCAATTTCCCCCAAGGCCACTGAGACACAGTCGATCGATATTCTCTCTCTCTCTCCTGCACTCGCTTGCTAACACTGATGACAATGCCCTGCTTGCAACTCGCTAATGTTAGCACGAAAATATCTCAGAATAAGGGAATAACAGGGAAAATAGGTGATAACTGAAGGAGGGGAGGAAAGTGGGGAAGGAGGGGAGGTAGAGGAGTGATACTTTGCATGGCCCAGGGGCCACAAAAAAATAAAAACAATTTTTTTTTTCGATGTTTAAAGTTGATTTTTTTGTTCTCTGAGTCTTAAGAGTCTTCCCGCAGTCCGCCGGGAGAACTCTTAAGAGTCTTCCCGCAGTTCCCGGGTTAAGTACTTTAGGGCGTAGGCATATAACGTAAACATCCAATGATTCATAGGTCAAGCTAGGTCTTATTAACTCTTTTCTTCCATGGATACTGTTTAACACCTTTAGAGCGGCCTATGCGGTTTATTTATATGTACCGCCCAGCGGGGTGTTTTTAGCCAAAATAGGGCTGTTTACGTGATCATTTTCATGCCTAAATAAGACCCAGAACGTAAAACAAGTATCAATCCCTGAAAGGGCATAAACAGAGCTTTCGAATGACACCATAACGATCCTTTTATGATGGCTAGTTTTCTTGCAATAACCGTGCAACGCGAGTGCAAAAAGCATGTAATTAGGCACTTTCCCCATACAATTCCTTATATAGCGAGTGAGAGAGGCAGGAGGGAGGTGAGATTCGTGTCAGTAGGTTCGCCGCGGTGGTCTGGAGCAGTCATACGCTCGCTACTCTCCTGCCACCACTTGTCTCTCTCTCTCAGCAACATTACGTGCTGAAATTGCCACTCGAGTTATGTCGAGCGCCGCCACATAGTCCAGCTTTATTTAACTTGACTTATGTGGTGAGCCGCTAATTAAGGGTGATGTACAGTATAATAACAGATACTATATAACATAAGGCATGAGATTGATTTAGGGATTACCGAAAAGTTTAAACAACTTCCTAGACTGCAATAAGATAGTTAAGCTACTTGTAAGCGTAAAATTAAAACAATAGTTGTGTCAATTGTCAACTCTGCGAAGCAGAGGGTATCGCGCAGACAGATCCCGCCTGTATACTGTGCACCACCAGTCAGCTTGTCTGTCGTCGTCCGTCGTCGTCGTCCATCTGTCTGTCCGGAAACTCCTCCTAGACCGTTTGATGGATTTTCACAATATTTCACAGGTATATCCATTTGGTCAATGCTAAGGTCAATCAAAAAGATTTTTTCCATTTAACTTAAAGGTTATGGTCAAAGGTCAAGGTTGAAAATAGGGTCAATATTTCATATTTTTTAATTTATACTCGAATGTCTTCATGTTCACTATACAAGTTACTGGTAACCTTAATATCGTATTGGCCAAATTTTAGGTAAATATTATAAAAGAATAAGGTCAAAGGTCAAAATAAGTTTTTCATTAGTATTTCTTATACTAACAGTTAGATTCTCACAAGGCTTACCATGTATATGCGGAATCCCTAGGCCAAGGTCATACAAGAAACTATACAATTCCATATGAAAGGTCAAGGTCAAATAAAAGGTCAATATTCGATTTTCTTTTATTTTCATGCGAACTTCACAACATTTGGTGAGATACAGTAGTTGCACTTTATATGAAAAGGAAAATAATAAATTTGGACACACATATCATAAGGGTCAAGATAAAGGTCAAAGGTCAAGGTCAACTATTCTATTAATATATATGAAACTAACTGATGGGTTTTATTGAAATTAGGCATGCTTATTTGATTTTCCGGGGTAATGTCAATGACAAAAAAAAATACTCTAACATAAAGGTCAAGGTCAAAGGTCAACTTTTACAATACATTTTACATTTTACTCAAATATCTTCATTTTCACTATACAGGTTACTGGTAACCTTGATATTGTGTTGCACAACATATAGATATATATTCTAAAGGGTAAGGTCAAAGATAAAGATCAAAGGTCAAAATAAGTTTTTCACTAGTATTTCTTATACTAAATGTTTGACTCTCACTAGGCATACTGTGTATATTCGGAATACCTAGGCCAAGGTCATACAAGAAACTATACAATTCCATATGAAAGGTCAAGGTCACAGGTCCAGGTGATATAAAAGGTCAATGTGCTATTTTTTGTACTTTTAATGCAAACTTCACAACATTTGATGAAATAGATGCACATTAAATGAAAAGGAAAATACCATATGTTGACATACAATAAAGGTCAAGATAAAGGTCAAAGCTCAAGGTCAACTATTCTATTAATATATATGAAACTAACTGATGGGTTTTAATAAAATTAGGCATGCTTATTTGATTTTCTAGGGCAATGTCAATAAAACAAAACATGTACTCTTACATAAAGGTCAGGGTCACAGGTCAAGGTCAAAGGTCATCTTTTACTATATATTTTTAGATTTTTTACTCAAATATCTTCATTTTCACCATACAAGTAACTTGTAACTTTTATATTGTATTACACAAATTTTAGATACATATTCAAAAGGGTAAGGTCGAAGGTCAAAGTCAAAGGTCAAAATAAGGTTTTACTAGTATTTCTTATACTAACTGTTAGATTCTCACTAGGCTTACCATGTATATTCGGAAGACCTAGGCCAAGGTCATACAAGAAACTACTAAATACCATATGAAAAGTCAAGGTCACAGGTCAAGGTCAAATAATAGGTCGATATGCTATTTTCTTTACTTTTCATGCAAACTTCACACATTTTGGTGAGATAGTTGCACTTTAATTAAAAAGTAAAATAATAAAAGTTGAGACATATAAAGGTCAAGATAAAGGTCAAAGGTCAACTATTCTCTTAATATATATGAAACTAATTGATGGGCTTTAATGAAATTAGGCATACTTATTTGATGTTCATGGGAAATGTCAATGCAATACAAATTTATTCTTACATAAAGGTCAAGGTTACAGGTAAAGGTCAAAGGTCAACTTGTATTATTTATTAAAAAAGATTACTCAAATTTTGGAAAACTGTTGTGTGTTATGGCTTAGTACTTAAATATCATATATATCAAAATTCACATATATATTGTGAACATAATTATATATTGTGAACAGAGGTCATGGTCAAAACAAGAGTATTTGTCATTTTCCCTAAACTCATAGAGTGTTTAAGGTATTGTCACCAAATTACACAGGCAAATTCAGTTGGTCAATGCGACGATCATCCAAATATATGTATTTTACTTTAGGTCAAAGGTCAAAGGTCAAGGTCACAGTATATGATCACTATTTGTAATCAATAAGTTTTTATACGAATTACATCGTGTTCATAACGCAGTTAATACGAACATTGCTGTTAAGCTAACTAAGTCCTTGAAAATAAATTCTAAGGTCGAAGGTCAAGGTCAAAGGTCAAGGTTAAAGGTCGAAATATGATTTTTACTAATATTTCCTATTTAATGTAAGATTCTCATTAGGCATAACATGCATATTCGGAATGCCTAGACCAAGTTCATACAAGAATAAACATAATTCCATTTGATAGGTCAAAGTCACAGGTCAATGTCATATATAAGGTTAATATGCTAATTTCTTTACTATTCATGTAAACTTCACAAAATTCGTTGAGACAGTTGTGCTTTAAGGGAAAATTATAATGGTAAATTTTCAAACATCATGAAGGTCAAAATGAAGGTCAAATGTCAAGGTCAACTATTCCTTTTTATACCTCTGAAACTAACTGATGATCTTTAATGAAATTTTACACTCTTATTTGATTTTCTAGGGTTACATCAAAGCAAACAAAAATATAATCCTACATAAAGGTGAAGGTCAAAAGTTAACTTTCATCATAAACAAATACTAAATTTTCAATAAGCTGACGACTGTTAATTGCATTTTACTTAAATAACATATATTTCAATCATATATATATATATATATATATATATATATATATATATATATATATATATATATATATATATATAATACATAAGCTTAACGGTCAAGGTCAAAGAACCCTTTGTGTACCGGTGACGTTATTTGTATTGTACAGTATATTAGCTATAATTAGACGATTTTGTGGAGCTTATGAAGGATCTGTGGTAGTAGAAAAGGTTAATTAAGATAGTTGAAAGCCTGCTAATTTTATGGAGGACCTTCATAAACTAAATAAAATCGTCTTAATATCCAGTATGAAATGAAACCGACAGAACTGTACCGAACGGGTTACGTATCGTCACCAAATTTTGCTAGCAAATTGGGTTGGTCAATGCAACGATTGTCCAAATTTTGTGTTTTTGTTATTCAAAGGTCAAGGTGAATGTTGAAGGTCACAGATTATGGTCACTATTTCTTTATTATTTATATTTTAAATTTGAATTACACCATATTCCAAATGCTACAAAATAGTGTTACGCTGACATTATTATAGATAAATATCCCAATGGTTAAGATTCAATGTAATCATAACAAATTTAATTATATAATTATATATATAAACCCAGGCGGACATCAACCACCAATAGTCAGCACGAGTGTCCATGCTTTAATCCACTACACACAAAGTATCCTCTATCACGCTGTGGTATAGTGGATTAAAGTATGGGTTGTTCTGACTGTCGGTGGTTCAAGTCCGGCTGTGAGTGTAAAAAAACCCATTTAGTATATATATATCTATATATACGGTACTGTATATGAACCGATTTTACCTAAGAGATTCAATACTATTTTCAGACTTCTAGGTCGCAGAGTTGCGTATGCATTTTTATTGATTTTTTTTTAGTGGGGGGGGGGGGGAATGCGAAAACTGCACACCTACTTATTTATATTATAAAACATACTTGTCATTGTTTAGAGGTTTGATAATCATCAGGCCTCGTCAGTATTTGATAATATTGAATAACTTTTCATAGTAACTATTTTATGCAAGGTTTCATAAGCCATATACTCCACATTAAATCTAGTGCCCTCAAGAACTACTATCTTCTCGCATCGACTGACACAATTATTTACACAATTATTTGTGTTAGGTGTTCTAGTTATGTCTATGCTACAGAGCATTATACAGAGCAAGCATATTTTCTTTACCAGTTAATACATCTGAATGATAGTAGGCTGTATTTTCTACTATGTTAAGATTATTGTCTTACAAAATAAAACATATTTATAAAGTAGGTGTGCAGTTTTCACATTACCAAAAAAAAAAAAAAAAAAAAAAAAATGCACACGCAACTCTGCGACCTAGAATTCTGCAAGTAGTATTGAATCTCTTAGGTGAAATCGGTTTATATGCAATTTATATATATACTGTATATATATTAAATGTTTTTATACTCACAGCCGGACTTCAACCACCGACAGTAAAAACAAGTGCCTATACTTTAATCCACTATACTACGGCGTGATAGAGGATACTTGTGTGTAATGGATTAAAGCATAGACACTCGTCCTGACTGTTGGTGGTTCATGTCCGCCTGGGAGTATATATGTATATATATAATTACATTTATGATCACATTGAATCTTAACTATTAAAATATTTATCTATGATAAGGTCAGCGTAACACTATTTTGTAGCATTTTGAATATTTATTACAAATAGTGATCATATAGGCCTACTGTGACCTTGACCTTTGACATAAAATAAAATACATATATTTGGATGGTCGTCGCATTGACCAACTGAATTTGCCTGTATAACTTGGTGACAATACATTACACAGTCTAGGAAGAGTTTAGGGAAAATGACAAATACTCTTGTTTTGACCTAGACTTCTGACCTTAACTATTACAATATGTATGTGAAATTTGATACATATGTAATATCTAAGTAATAAGCCATAACACAGCCAGTTTTCCAAAATGTGAGTAATCTTTTTTAATAAATAATAAAAGTTGACCTTTGACCTTGATCTGTGACCTTGACCTTTATGTAAGAGTACATTTTTGTTTGCATTGACATTGTCCATGAAAATCAAATAAGCATGCATAATTTCATTAAAACCCATTAGATAGTTTAATTATATATCAATAGAATAGTTGACCTTGACCTTTGACCATAATCTTGACCTTCATATGTCTCGATATTTATTATTTTACTTCTCACTTAACCCGTTGAGACCCAGCGTCGCACGTGTTGCGTCGGCAGTCTTTGATCACCAACTCCCAGCGACGCATCACGTGCGTCCGACATATAAAAAACACTTACGTGGCTCGTAAGGTAGGAAATGGCGGGAGAATAGGAGGGGGAGGTACAGTAGTGTGTGGGGGAGCCGGGCCAGTACGTGTGAGCGGGCCGAGACAGCCGTGCGGCTGGTGGTGGTGGGCTTAGTGGGGATAGTTTACACCCCTAGTTTACCGCCACTTTGAACCTTCATTACTCCGGTCGTATGGGAGCTAGAGGCTTAAGATTTATGTGAGATACTCCTTAGGATGTATGCCGTACAATGCCATACTCAGTTTTTACCCTAGTGCTCCGGGGGGGGTGGTCATGCGGGGGAGACGAACTATTGAAACCCCCCCCCCCCCCCCCCCCCCCCCAAATGACCGAAATGAGGTTTTTTGGATTTGGGGGTTCTTTTCTCACCATTCTCTTCCATTTTGGCTCAACACATTTTTTTGAAGCTCGCCCCCCCCAACCCCCCACCGGCCCCCCCCCCAAAAAAAAATGTCAGAGGTGATTTTTTTTTGTTTTTTTTTTCATTTCTCATCCTTGTCTTCCATTTTAGCAAACAAAACAAAATAAGTGAAAATGGCTTGGGACTGGGGTGAACAAAATATTATAACTAGCCGGGGCTCAACGGGTTAAAGTGCAATTATCTCACCAAATTTTGTTAAATTTGCATGGAAAGTAAAGAAAATAGCATATTGACCTTTTATTTGACCTTGACCTGTGACCTTGGCCTTTCATATGGATTTTTTTAGTTTCTTGCATGACCTTGACCTAGGTATTCCGAATAAACATGGTAACCCTAGTGAAAATCTAACAGTTAGTATAAGAAATACTAGTAGAAAAACTATTTTGACCTTTGACTTTGATCTTTGACCTTACCCTTTAGAATATGTATCTAAAATGTGGGCAATGCGATATCAAGGTTACCAGTAACTTGTATACTATAGTGAAAATGAAGAAATTTGACTAAAAAGTAAAATAAATAGTAAAAGTTGACCTTTGACCTTGACCTGTGACCTGGGCCTTTTTTTTTATTGACATTGCCCCGGAAAATCAAATAAGCATGCCTAATTTCATTGAAACCCATCAGTTAGTTTCACATATATTAATAGAATAGTTGACCTTGACCGTTGACCTTTATCTTGACCTTATGATATGAGTGTCCAAATGTATTATTTTGCTTTTCATTTAAAGTGCAACTATCTCACCAAATTTTGTGAAGTTTGCATTAAAAGTAAAGAAACTAGCATATTGACCTTTTATTTGACCTTGACCTGTGACCTTGACCTTTATTATGGAATTGTATAGTTTCTTGTATGACCTTGGCCTAGGTATTCCGAATATACATGGTAAGCCTAGTGAGAATCTAACAGTTAGTATAAGAAATACTAGGGAAAAACTTACTTTGACCTGTGACCTTACCCTTAAGAATCTTTACATAAACATTTGGTCAATACGATATATAGGTTACCAGTAACTTGTATAGTGAAAATGAAGACATTTGAGTAAAAAGTAAAATAAATAGTAAAAGTTGACCTTTAACCTTGACCTGTGACCTGGACCTTTATGTTTTTTTATTTATTTATTTATTTATTTATTTTTTATTTTTTTTTTGACATTGCCCCGGAAAATCAAATAAGCATGCCTAATTTCATTAAAACCCATCAGTTAGTTTCATATATATTAATAGAATAGTTGACCTTGAGCTTTGACCTTTATCTTGACCTAGATGATATGTGTGTCCAAATGTATTATTTTCCTTTTCATTTAAAGTGCAACTATCTCACCAAATTGTGTGAAGTTTGCATGAAAAGTAAAGAAAATATCATATTGACCTTTTATTTGACCTTGACCTTTATTATGGAATTTTATAGCTTCTTGTATGACCTTCACCTAGGTATTCCGAATATACATGGTAAGCCTAGTGAGAATCTAACAGTTAGTATAAGAAATTCTAGTGAAAAACTTATTTTGACCTTTCATCTTGACCTTACCCTTAAGAATATTTACCTAAAATGTTGTCAATATGATATGTAGGTTACCAGTAAGTTATATAGTGAAAATGAAGACATTTGAGTAAGAACTAAATAATATGAAATATTGACCTTATTTTTAACCTTTGACCTTTGACCTTAACCTTTAAGTTAAATGGAATATTTCTTTTGGCTGGCTTTCGCATTGACCAAATGAATATATCTGTGAATTTGGGTGAAAATCCATCAAACGGTCTAGGAGTTTCCGGACAGAAATACAGACAGACGACGAGGACGACAGACAGGCTGGCTGGTGGTGCACAGTATACGGGCGGGATCTATGTGCGCGATACCACTATGCTTCGCAGAGTTGACACAATATTTTTGTTTAACTTTCCTCTTATATGAATCGAGAATATCTTTCCACTATACAGGGCAACATACCCAGTTCATTACCCATTACAAAACGTGTCTCTATTCTGTTTATCCTGTTGTAGCATGATGCCTAATAATGCACATCTTGTTACACGAGAGGAATCTTCTTAAACTCAAGATGTACTGATTACATTTGTTTTCTTTCACCCTCTGGGTAATATAAGCTGCCCAATTTTATTGACCCGCCAAACCATACAAGCCTTCCTCCCACTATCCCTCTCTCCCTCCACCTCCCAGTATGCCTCCTTCCTTCCACCTCCCACTACCATAACATAGGTCCTGATGTGGCGGCGTCTACGCCGTGGGACCACCTCCCGGAGCTGCCAACCGCGGATGGCTGCCGACCCTCCACGGCCGGAGACAAGATCAATCGACCAGTGGAGGACAACCGGATGCCGGTCGCGGGGAGCAGTTTCGGGAGCCAAACCGTCACAACTATCCCCTGCCCCCTCCCTGGGGGCACGGGTCCTTGGAGCGGCTTCGGTCGCGCCGGGAATTTCCACACCTCTCACACCACACACACACATCACACTGTTTTTCATACACCGAGAAATGACTCTCCGGCTGTCATTTCTCGAAGACTTCTTCTAGCCGGAGACATTGAGAGCAACCCAGGACCCACGTACACATACATATGTCCAACTTGCTCAAAACCCATCACTTCGAGTCACCACACTAAGGGTTCAGTTCTCTGCAATGCATGCAGGAACTGGACCCACTTCACCTGTACAACACTTGCCTACAAGAAACACTACACGAACACCTGGACCTGTTCCTCATGCCCCTCCCTCTCCCAGTCAAATCCCTCGCCTAAAACCCGTCCACCTCTCCTCCCCAACCCACCTAGCCTTTCCATATCATCCACTCCCCCCCCTAAAACCCGTCCACCTCTCCTCCCTAACCCACCTAACCTCCCCATACCATCCACATCCTCAACTCAACATACCACACCCCATCCTAATCCATTCCAACCCCCATCTCCTGCTCCCCAATCCCCACCCCCACCTCACCCATCCCAACCTCCCGCCCCCCCCTCCCCCCCCCCCCCTCCTCCTGCCGCAGCACCCCACATACATCGTGCACATAACATTAACATTCTCCAATTGAACATAGATGGCATTAACACAAAGAAACACGAACTCTCACACTTCATCAAACAACACAACATACACATTGCCATCTTACAAGAAACAAAACTCCGCACATCACAAAAAACACCCACATTTCATAATTTCACCACCATCAGACAAGACCGGGCTGTCGGTGGACTCATCACCCTGGTACATAATGAAATATCATACATAGTAACCAGTGTACAAACCAAATCCCTCCTCCCCCCAAATGATAACACAACAGAAATACAATCATTTAAAATACGCACTGGCAACAAATCCAACATAACCATCATAAACACATACATCCCTCCCCAAACATCCCCTACAGTACCAAATGAATACAGACCACACTTACAACACATCACAAACACCCCACACATCATCCTGGGTGGTGACTTCAACGCCAAGACGTCGGCCTGGTTTGTCGACAACCCCGACACAGACAGAGGGCTGGTACTACAAAACCAAACAGATAACCTCATCATCCTTAACGACATCCATCAACATACCCATATTCCTCACCATGCTCTCTATAACCCATCATCTCCAGACATCACCTTTTGCTCCCCAGAACTCGCCCCCACAACATCCTGGAGGGTGGTCAGAACCTTAGGCTCTGACCACCTCCCGATCATTAGCACCACCAAAACCAGACTCACCCCAGCTAGCCACAAACACACATACACCAATTATAAAAGAGCTAACTGGGAAGCATTTACAAATGAGACAGAACAACACTTCACAACTCTAAACAGTACACCCATCACTAACATCAACAATGCTGTACACATACTCAATAAAACTATCCAAAACGCTGACAAGAAACACATTCCAAGAGGTAACAGAAAAAGACACAACCCCAACTTCACACCAGAAATTCAAAACCTCATCAGACAACGCGACACACTGAAACACTCCCCAGCACCCCACACACAAGACATCACACAACAAATTCAAGCACTCAACACCCAAACTAACAACAAAATACAAGAACAACAAAAACTAAATTGGAATAACTTCCTACAAACACTTGATCACAAAACAAACCCCAAAAAACTCTACAAAACACTAAACAGCATCACACTTTCCAACAGCAACACAACACAATCACATGCTGCAATCACAACAACAGACTCTACTCCTTCATGTAAACAACAAGCAAACACTCTCATCAATCACTTCTCACATGTCAGCCACCTAAAACCTCACAAAGACGACCGACGTGTCATCCGACGTAAGAGACAATTCCCCACAGACCCTGACTATACACCCTTCACCAATCACCAGACAAAGCATATCATCAACAATCTCAAGCACTCACCCGCCTGTGGCCTAGACAACATAAGCAACATACACCTCAGACACCTGGGACCACAAGGCATACAAGCACTCACTAACATATCAAACTACAGCTATTCACACAACACAATACCAGACATTTGGAAGCATGGTATCATCATCACATTCTCCAAACCCAACAAAGACCCCACGCTACCCTCCTCGCACCGCCCCATCACACTCCTTTGCTCCCCCTCCAAAGTCATGGAACGCCTAGTATTACAACTAATTACACCCGACCTTGCTTTAGGCCACTGCACTCCACAAACACTCTTCTCACAGACCTTACACAAAGAGCTTTTGACGGCATCAACTCAGCTAGACCACCACACAGATCACTATTAGCCACACTCGACATTAGTAAAGCCTTCGATGCCATCCCCCGCCACAACCTAACAAACAAAATCTACAACACAAACATGCACAACAACACAAAAAGGTGGCTGGTCAAGTTCCTAGCAGGCAGATGTGCACACGTATCTTTTGCCGGTCAGTCATCTAAAATCAGAAACTTTCCAAACGGAGTCCCACAAGGATCCGTCCTATCGCCCGCACTCTTCAATCTGTACGTGCACGATATAACTACACCCAATACGCCCCAAATAAACTTAGCCTCCTATGCAGATGACATAACACTCACATGCACACACCATGACCCAAGAAGAGTAACAGATCTCCATCAACCCTATCTCAACACACTACATGGCTGGTGCACTACAAACAGACTTAATCTAGCCCCAGCCAAATCCACCGCAACCCTGCTTACAAGCTGGACAGGTGAACACGAATACATCCCTCAACTCACCATAAACAACACACCCCTAAAACATACACACACACCCAAAATCCTAGGAGTAACATATGATACTCATATGACATTCAAACAGCACACCACAAACATTAAAAAGAAACTGACACCCAGACTTAACGCCCTCAGGTCACTTGCTCACACAAAATTTGGACACAACAAAGAAACTACCACCACAGTATATAAACAATACATAAGATCAGTGATGGAATACGCAAGCCCAGCCTGGGCTTCTAACCTAGCTGAAACACATCATAAGACCTTACAGACTATTCAAAACAAAGCCCTGAAGATCATTACAGGCTGCACAGGTACTGCACCCACAGATCACCTACATCAAGAAACCAAAATCCTCAAAGTCAAAGACCATCTGGACATGAGAGGCACTCAATTCCTGGCAGCAGCCTCCACGAACCAAGACCACCCACTAAACTACATGGCAACACACCCACAGACACCAAGAAATATCAAAACAACACCCAGCACACGGTATCACACACAATTATTGTCCTCTCTCCCTCCCTGCCCACCCCGAACCAACTTCCAGAAGAACATCCATACTCATATCTCTCGCCAATCCATCCACTCACTCACAGACAACACGCAGCTGCATGCACGACCTCCCGAAATCCATCCTTCCGAATCCTCCCTCCCTCGCGTGGACAGAGTCCACCTGGCCAGGCTGAGATGCGGACACCATCCAGCTCTCCTGAGCTATCAGAAGAGACTGGATGACTCCGTTGTCGATGCCTGCCCGGGATGTAACACAGCACCCCATACCATTAAACACATCATAGAAGACTGCATTTCACACAACCACTTACGCCAACAACATAATCTACACTCAATGAGAGCTCTGTGGGAAAGCCCGATCGTGGCCATGGCCTTCCTCAGGGACTCGGGGCTGTTTGGCCAGGCAGCTTAGGGAACAACAACAACAACCATAGCCAGCCAATCTGTTTTATTATTAACTCTTGTAGATATTGTATTTAGTATCCTACTGTAGCTATACAGTATATATCTGTAATTTTAGTTGTTGCTTGCACGATCTTGTAATAACCTTTGACTGATACATTTTTTTATCTAAAAAGAGTAGGCTACTGCTTTACTAGGCTACAGCGACACCAGGGCCATCTGTTGACACAGTATATTAACCCCTTGTGTGCAGTCACATTTTTTTTTTATATAATCTCTATTTGGTGAATTGTATATTTAGTTACATATTCTGTTATACATATATTTGTTTAAGGTTAGGTTATCACACCTGGTAGCCTATTTCTGCGAATTTCAATTTTATTATTTTCGGTTAGGCTATTCAACGCTGGTAGCCTATTATTGCGTATTTCAATTTAAAAAAAAACTTTTGGTTAGGCTATCGCCCCTGGAAGCCTAATTCTGCGTATCTCAACATTTTTGTTTTCAGTTAGGCTATCACCCCTGATAACCTATTTCTGCATATTTCAGCATATTTGTTTTCGGTTGAAGTGATTGAAGTGTTTTTAAAGTGAGTGAAGTGTTTTAAAGTGAGTGAAGTGTTTTTTAAGTGAGTGAAGTGATCTGAAGAAAGTGACTGTCACCATGCCTCGTGCTTGTGCCAACTGCGCCGGTAGGTTTGGTGAGTCCATGTTTGCTACTGTCGATTTTCAAGTCTGCCGGCTCTGCCAGCAACGAGAGAATTTTACAGTCAATGATGAAGCCTACAACAAGATCAACGTCCTCACCATGAAGCTGGAATCACTCCAAGAGTTTGTAACACTCAACGTTGG
Organism: Paralithodes platypus; assembly: GCA_032716605.1. Classification (NCBI taxonomy): domain Eukaryota; kingdom Metazoa; phylum Arthropoda; class Malacostraca; order Decapoda; family Lithodidae; genus Paralithodes; species Paralithodes platypus. Next base: position 14,953,921 of record CM064510.1, on the reverse strand, counting down.
AGTACCACAAACTTCAATTGTCACCGCAACTCCAGCAGCCACCAACGCCCCAACGTCAACTGCCAACAATTCAACGCCTACAGTAGCCACTTCAGCTGATGTTTCCGATACTCAAGATACAAATAGTGACTCTCTTCCCCATCAAGACAACTTCCGTGTTGTGAGGAACAACGTTTGCCCCAAGACCAGGAAACACATACCGATTACCGAGTGTCAAAACCGTTTCCAGATACTCACAGACTCAGATGACGAAGAGGAAATAGAAGAAGTCCGGCTCGCGGGAGACTCGATGATACGTGGTCAGCTCACAGAGTTTTGCGCCAGGGCACCTAAGACCAGGAAGCGTTTTTGTATCCCTGGTGGTGGTGTGGACGACGTAGTTGCAGCAGTTGACGAAGTATCAAAGCTGGCCCCTGCTAATACAATGTACGTCATCCACGTTGGATCCAACGATGTACAGCGAACCCGGTCGGAAGATTTGCTTTTAAAGTACCAGCAGCTGATCAAGTCGTTTAAGGAAAAGTCATCAAGGATCATCGTCTCAGGAATCGTCCTCCGGCTCGGTGTAGAGAGCCGATTTTACAACATAGCCACCAGCACAAATCGTTGTCTAGCAAACCTCTGCAGGAAGGAGAACGTGTGATTCGTCGACACCTGGGACAATTTCTACTACGATGACTATCTGTTTTCGTACGATGAAGTTCATCTGAACCAGGTGGGAGCAGCACGTTTTGGGCGTCTTCTCAACGATGTGGTGACGGATTTTCAGAGAAGAAATCGACTCAGCACAGGACAACCAGGAAGGAGGACCGAAGACAGCGAGGACGGCAACCTACAAAGGAATTAAATACTAATCCGTCAAGAACCGCGAATTTGGATAAAGCTCCACCAACACGACCCAAATGCAAAACCGCCAGGGATAACGACCGAGGACCGAGGACAGCCATGAATGTAAATGTTGATCCGACCAGAACCAAAAATTTGATGAAAGAACGTTCTGTGAGTTCTAAAACCGCAACTTTAAAGGTTTTCTATGCAAACGCTCGTAGCATACGCAATACATTTTCAGATTTAGAGGAACTAGTGTTTTACAGAAAATTATGATGTGATTGGCATAACAGAATCTTGGCTCAATACAGAAGATAGAGACTTTTTAGCAAAGTATTCAATTCCCGGTTATGTAATGTTTGAGAACAGCCGAATAAATAAAAATGGAGGTGGCGTTTTATTTTATATCAAAGAAAGTCTTAACCCGACCCTCGTGTCAAAACCTCAAATTGTGAACGTCGACACATCTTTTGTGCTAATAAAGAATAATAAAGGTACAAAAATAATACTTGCGTTAATATACAGACCTCCAGCTCAACCAGTGCAAACTGACCGAGAAATTTACGAACAAATTGCAGATGTAAGTAACTCACAAGATACCGTAATTTTTGGCGACTTTAATTTACCTGTGACCAAGTGGGGCGATACTCTTACTTCACACTCCGGACATGACTTGTATACGAACTTGCAAGAGAGTTCGCTTTATCAATTTGTTCGAACGCCGACCCGTGGTAATAACGTTCTTGACATTGTACTTGCAACAAAAGAAGAATTGATAGAGAATTTGAATGTTGGTGATGAATTCAGTAACAGCGACCATCGTACGATAACTTTCACTTTAAAGTTTACTAGTAACAAACCAAATAGTAGCATCGAAAAAGTCCCTAATTTCAAGAAAGCAAACTTCCATAAACTTAGAGCTATGTTTAAAGAAACTGACTGGAGCTTTTTAATTAACAATAACGACATAAATACATCTTGGAAGTTATTCGAAACCACTTACCTAAAAGCAGTGCAAGACTGCATACCATCGAAAATACGGCGTCCAGGCCATAATAATAAGCCCAAATGGTGGAATAAAGATATTTCAAACTGCCTGCTTGCTAAAAAATTTGCTAATGATAGATTAAAATTCTCACAAAATGACGAAGAACGGGTGAAATTTGTAGAGCTACAACGCAAAGCCAAAAAGTTAATTAAGCAGAGTAAAAAGACCTTAGAGTTACATATTGCGAATCAAAGTAAAACAAACCCGAAATAATTCTATAGTTATATCAGAAAGAAAAAAGTAGTTACTTCAACTGTTGGACCGTTAGTCGATGAAAATGGAGAATACACCAAAGACGAAGTACAAATGAGTAATGCCCTCAATACCTTCTTTGCATCAGTTTTTACAACAGAAGACCTCAGTGATATCCCTACACCATCGCCGATTCAGATTGATAATTCAGATGTTCTAAGCAATATCACCGTTACAGAGAGAGAAGTATTGAATTGTTTAGATAAACTCAAGGTAAATAAAATGCCAGGACCTGATACAATCTCGCCTAGAGTTCTAAAGGAAGCTAAGGATGAACTCTCAAACCACTGACATTACTATTCAATAAATCCTTGCAGTCTGGAACTATGCCTGATCAGTGGAAGCTAGCCAATGTAACACCGATATTCAAAAAAGGCAGCAAATCCCTACCCAGTAACTATCGTCCAATTAGCTTAACCTCAGTTGTATGTAAAATGCTAGAAATGGTCATACGAGACAGACTCGTAAATCACTTAGAGGAAAATAACATACTTAAAGATACTCAACACGGCTTTCGTAAAAAACGTTCCTGTTTAACAAACCTCTTAGACTTCTTCCACGATATCCTCAACCTCTACGATGAGAGTAAAGCTGTAGATATTATATACCTTTATTTTCAAAAGGCCTTTGACAAAGTTCCCCACAAACGTTTACTGCTAAAACTAAAAGCGCATGGAATACAAGACGGTGTGTTGAAATGGATAGAAAATTGGCTCAGCAACAGAAAGCAAAGGGTAGTCATAAACGGTAAGGCATCTAAATGGACCAATGTAAGTAGCGGGGTACCCCAGGGATCGGTACTAGGTCCAATTCTCTTTCTAATTTACATCAACGACATAGATGAGGGTCTCACCTGTACAATCTCAAAATTTGCTGACGATACAAAAATTGCAAATAGCGTACTCTCAAAAGAACAAGTTGACGATATGCAACACAATCTAGATAAATTGTCATGTTGGGCCCAAATTTGGCAAATGAGTTTCAATGCGGATAAATGTAAAGTACTACATGTCGGATACCTAAATGAGAAAGCAAACTATTAGATGAATGGCACTCAGCTTAAGAATGTAGACAGAGAAACCGATCTGGGAGTAACAATATCGAGTAACCTAAAACTGAGTCAACAATGTTCAGAAGTTGTTAAGAAGGCAAACAAAATAATGGGCTTTATAGGCAGGTCATTTGAGCATAAATCCAAAGAAGTTATCCTAACCCTTTACAATTCCTTAGTCCGCCCTCTTCTGGAATACTGCGTTCAATCATGGTGCCCTTATTACCAAAAAGATATAAACAAGCTAGAACGAGTTCAACGTAGAGTTACCAAAATGATACCTAGCCTAAAGAACAAACCATACGAAGAGCGTCTTAGAGAATTAAATCTATTTCTTTTAACCCAGCGCAGATTAAGAGGTGACTTAATTCAAGTGTTCAAAATCATCGAAGGCATCGACAATATGAACTGTAGTAAGTACTTCACTATCGACCAATCTAATTACACGCAGGGAGACGGTTGCAAAATTATTGGTAAATCTTTTAACTCACACGAATCTAAGAATTTCTTCTTCAATCGAGTTGTCAACTTGTGGAATGGGCTTCCCCGAAACGTTATAGACTGCATCACCGTTGATTCATTTAAACTCCGCCTAGACAAATATCTCTCATCAAACCCGCGACTGACTGCGTTTGTAAATTAATAACTTTATTTTATCCCCCCCTCAGTTACTAACCTTTCTGTCCTCTACTAACTTCCTAATCCTGCCACGGACATTAGTTCCAGGGCAGTAATTCCCTTTCCAATGTTCCCTTACCCACTCTAAACCACTGTTTAGACACTTGATCCTCAGTGTTTTGGAGGACAAGCAGCCTAGAAGGGTCACTAGATCTGTTGTTGCTTGATTTCCTTTGTACTCCTTTGTACCCCCTGCCTCCCTCCACCTCCCACTTCAGCTCCCACTACCCTGCCTCCCTCACCTCCTACTACCCTCCCTCCCGCCCTCCCACCCTCCCACTACCCCTCCCTCCCTCCACCTCCCACCACCCCTCCCTCGCTAATTATTAGCTCTCGCTCGCTCGGCAACACTGCTGTGAGACACCCGCGTGAGACAGCAGTGAGCAGCTGGCTGCTCTGAGGGTCGGAGGGAGGACCCTCATGCTCCCGCCCACTGACACTCGATTTCTACGTTTTTTACAGGCTTTTAAAGCCTGGAAATTGCTGTAAATTGCCTATGCGTTCAAGAACGTCACCCGCAGGGAGAGGGTTAAACATTAAAATAGGCCTATTGGGCCTAAAAAAAAAAAAAAATTAAACAATCCATATACCGTTGGAATCGCAACAACGTGACGAATCCAGATATATTATTGAAAACTCGAAAATCGAAAGTCACCCCCCAAGTGCATGAATGTTCATGGGCTAAAATAAAACTCAGTGTTTTTGGAAAATATATTTTCGATTCTGGGCGAATAACTGGTTAAAAATGCAATCTAAGACAATGTATGGAAGCTGTTTGTCGAGAGAAATCGAATGGCACCATGTAGAATTCCCTAAGACATATAGTTTGGGCTACAGAGGACTTTTAAAGTCCAAACACTGGTCATTTGAGCCGTTCCGGGAAGCCAAGTCGAATTCGAAATCCTAAACTAAAGGTCCGATCTCAATTTTGTTTGCGCCATTTGATTAAGGGTGTCAAAGTGTAATTGTAGTATACATTTGAACAAAATCCATACATACATAACTCGTCTATGGAGTTGGTAAGCATTAAAATAGGCCTGTTGGGCTACAAAAATAGTCAAAATTAAAAAATCCATATACCGCTGGAATCGCAATGACGTGACGAATCCAGATAAACTCTTGAACATTCGTAAATCGAAAGTCACCCGCCAAGTGCAAAAATTGTCATGGGTTAAAGCACACCAAACCACACAACAAACAACCCAGGGGTTTTGGAAAATATATTTTCAATTCTGGGCGAATGGCTGGTCTAAAATGCAATCTAAGACCATGTATGGAAGCTGCTCGACGAAAGAAATTGAATGGCACCAAGTTAAATTGGTCTCGTCGTTGCGATTCCAACGGTATACAAATGATTGGATTTAGACCATTTTGTAGGCCCAATAGGCCTAATTTTGATTTTAATTTTGAAAACTTCTTAATCACCCATAGACGGGTTATTTATGTCTGGATTTTGCTCAAATTTCTACCACAACAAATTTTTCACCCGCCGAATTCAATGGCACAAACATAATTCAAATCGGACCAGTACTTTAGGATTTCGTTTTAATTTGTCCTTCAGAAACGCCCGAAATGAGCAGTTTTTCAACTCTAAAAGTCTTCTGTAGCCCAAACTAAGTGTCCAAATTATTTCTACTTGGTACCATACAATTTCTCTCGCCCAACAGCTTCCATACATTAGTCGTAGATTCCATTTTCGACCAGCCATTTGCCCAGAATCAAATAATATTTTTTGAAAACACTTGGGTTTTATCTAAAGTCCAGGCGAGGCTGAATACCTTGGCAGGTCATGTTCGAATGTTGTGTGTTCAAGGGTATATATGGATTGTCTCGTCGTTGCAATTCCAACGGTATATAATTTGTTGGCATAATTTTTATTTGTATTTTAAACACTTCTACATCACCCATAGACGGGTTATTTACGTATGGATTTTGCTCAAATTTCTACCACAAGTACACTTTCACCCACTGAATCCAATGGCATAAACATAATTTAAATAGTACCAGTACTTTAGGATTTCGTTTTGATTTGACCTCCAGAAAGGCCCGAAATGAGCACTTTTTCAACTTTAAAAGTTCTGTGTAGCTCAAACTAAGAGTCCAAATTAATTTTACTTGGTGCCATTCAATTTCGCTCGCCCAACAGCTTCCATAAATGGTCGTAGATTCCATTTCGACCAGCCATTCGCTCAGAATCAAACGATATATTTTAAATACACTTGGCGAAGCCGAGTAACTTGGCAGGACATTTACGAAGTTTGTGTTTTCAAGGGTATATATGGATTCGTCATGTCGTTGCGATTCCAACGGTATATACATTTTTGGATTTAGACCATATTGTAGGCCCAATAGGCCCAATTTTGATATTTATTTTGAACACTTCTAAATTACCCATAGACGGGTTATTTATTTATGGATTTTGCTCAAATTTCTACCACAATTACACTTTCACCCGCTGAATCCAATAGCGCAAACATAATTCAAATAGAACCAGTACTTTAGGATTTCGTTTGGATTTGACCTCCAGAAACGCCCAAAATGAACACTTTTTCAACTTTAACAGTCTTCTGTAGCCCAAACTAAGAGTCCAAGTTAATTCTACTTTGTGCCATTCAATTTCTCTCGCCCAACAGTTTCCATACATGGTCGTAGATTTCATTTTCGACCAACCATTCACCCAGAATCAAACTGGTCATTTGGTACGTTCTGGGAGGTCAAATCAAATTCGAAATCCTAAACTAATGGTCGAATTCAATTCTTTTGTCATTCGATTCAGATTCAGCGTGTCAAAGTGTACTTGTGGTATAGATTTGAACAAAATCCATACATAGATCACTCGTCTACGGAGTTTTTAAACTTTAAAATAGGACTATTGGGCCTAAAAAAAATGTCAAAATTAAAAAATCCATATACCGTTAGAATCGCAACAACGTGACAAATTCAGATATACCCTTGAAAACTAGAAAATCGAAAGTCACCCGCCAGGTGCAAAAATGTTGATGGGCTAAATAAACCACACCAAACCGCACACCAAATAACCCAGGGATTCTGGAAAATTACTTTCGATTCTGGGCAAATGGCTAATCGAAAATGCACTCCAAGACCATGAATGGAAGCTGTTCGTCGAGAAAAATCGAATGGCACCAGGTACAATTCCCTAGGACTTGTAGTTTGGGCTACAGAGGACTTTTAAAGTCCAAACACTGGTCATTTGGGCCGTTCCGGGAGGCCAAGTCAAATTATAAATCCTAAACTAATGATCTGATTCCAATTGCGTTTTCACCATTCGATTCAGCGTGTGAAAGTCTACTTGTGGTATAAATTTGAACAAAATCCATAAATAGGTAACTCGTCTATGGAGTGTTTAAGCTTTAAAATAGGCCTATTGGGCATAACAAATGGTCAAAATTAAAAATCCATATACCGTTGGAATAGCAACGAAGTGACGAATCCAGATATGCCCTTGAAAACTCGAAAATCGAAAGTCACCCGCCAAGTTAAAAAATGTGCAGGGGTTAAAGCACACCAAACCGCACAACAAACAACCCAGGGATTTTGGCAAATATATTTTCAATTCTGGGAGAATAGCTGGTAGAAAATGCAATTTAATACCACGTATGGAAGCTGTTCATCGAGAGGAATCGAATGGCACCAAGTAAAATTCCCCAGGACTTATAGTTTGGGCTACAGAGAACTTTTAAAGTCCAAACACTGGTCATTTGGGCCGTTCTGGGAGGCCAAGTCAAATTCGAAATCCTAAACTAATAGTCCGATTTCAATTATGCTTTCGCCATTCTATTCAGCGTGTCAAAGTGTACTTGTGGTATAAATTTGAACAATATCCATACATAGATAACTCGTCTATGGAGTTTTTAAACAAGCGTGTCCTTGTAAATAATAAAACATCCTTTTCTCCCTTGTGGTATGATTAAAATAAGACGAGTTTATTGTGTCCTTGAACTTAACTTGTAGAGTATATATCGTGTATATCAAGTAAATTAAACTCACACAGTATACTTAATTAAATTGCTTACTATACATTAAAACGGATTTAAGGTTATTTTGAATATAATATTTCGTTATTAATGGGATATCATTAAAACATTCATATCAAGTCAACAAAAGATGAGGGAGAAGACGGGTAAGGGTTAGATATTGCATAATCTGTGAGAGAGAAAATGAAGGGGAGCCGCTAAGGAGATCGGCTTGGGAAGAGGGCGGTCAAGGGAGAATAAGAAAGGGAAGGCTTATTGATGGCCAACAGATAACTAGGAACAGTCTATCAACACATATTGGACTGTGACAGAAACCGGGCAACAAGGGCAAAGCGTGGAGACATCCCCCGATACAAAAACAAAAAAAAAACAAAAAATATGAGCGTAGTGTGGCCGAATCTTAGGCGAACCAAGGCAAGCACACTGCCAGGGAACAATAATAGGTTTAGTGAAGTGTAGATTGTTATTTGTTATGAACGTCCAATCTGCTTGCCACCACTGACGGAGGAGTTGGGTAACGTTTGAGAAATAATCAAATACAGGAATAAGTCACGGGATGATCAAGTTGAGTAGATTTTTTACGCAAAAAGTCATAGTATTGCCAATATCCACTAGGTATATTATAATTCTAAGAAATAAGTGTAACCTAGCTGTATACATAATTCCTACATGAAATATGACTAAATTATAAGAGGCTATATACATGTGTTGCATTCACTTACAAAAGTTGTGTATACTGTTATCCAATGTATGCAATTTCCCTAGTAAGCTAGAATACTTGGTGTGCCTTATCTACATTACTTCGTTTCTATCTATCTATCTATCTATCTATATGCTCAGGCCCAATCCCTATTTTGGGGGTAGCCGACCCAAGACAGAGCAAGAACAGGGAAAGCACAAAAAGAACATAAAACAACAAATAAACACAGATAAAAAACACCAACGCGCACACATCCAGGTCACCCAGGAGAAAACCCAGAGACCAGGGTCACCAAGGTCGCTGCAGCACTCCCCCGGCCCCCGACCACCCGGAGAGGATCCGATCTCGGCAGGCAGACATGCAGCGGAGCCAAAGTCACAAACCCTCCTACCACACTTCGAGGCGCACCCTTCATATTAATCGTCTCCCCGGGCCAGGCGCCTGATGGACTATTATCTAGTCCAACTTGCGCCCGACCCCTTACTCCCAATGACCACGTGTTCTCTCAACTATTCACAAGCATTCTCCATTCACTCCTGTCCACCACCACTTCCCCTGCCTGATCTATAGTCATTCCTCTATCATCCAAAGCCTTTCTTACACAGTCTCTCCATCTCAATGGGGGTCTTCCTGTCCTTCTATCTCCCCTTGTACCTGACTCACATATTCTCTTTGTAAGCCTTTCATCTCCCATTCGTTCAACATGACCATACCAGCTCAGCACCCTTCTGTCCACTCTGGCTGACAAATGTTCCTGCTGCCCCACTCTCCTACGTATCTCTTCATTCCTCAATCTGTCTCTACGAGTAACTCCATACATACTCCTCAAGCAGCTCATCTCCATCACATCCAGCCCTCTTTTCTCCTTTTTCTTCAGAGCCCATGTCTCAGCCCCATACATCACTGTTGGCACAACAATTCCTTGATACAGTGCACTTTTTACTTTCACTCCGAGATTTCTCGTCTTCCACTTACTTCCCATTGCTCCGAAAACCTTCCTTCCTTCGTTTCACCATTAATTTATATTCAATCTTTAATATACGGAACGGCGTCTAAATACAGTATTCTCAACATCGTTTCGATTATTTTCCTATGCAGGAGTAAAACTAGCATAAATACATTAATACATTAATTATAGTTGTAGAGCATACTAATATTCCTTGCATTCTGATAATGAAGTAGTGTGTGTGTGTGTGTGTGTGTTCTAATTGGCATGGTCGTAATCCACCAAGAAACAGTAAGTTTCTCTCTTATTTTTGGTGCTACCTGGACGTGTCGAACAGAGCCATCTATGGAGAGCCAAAAACATCATATCTCGGATAGTTTCATTTACCGCCGTCAGAGGGCACTAATGCATGGCTGAAGATCCATACCATGACTTTAGTCCCAGACAATACAGGATCTCAGGCTATGCCCAAGAGAGAGTAGTTGGAATATAGAACAAATAATAATAATACAAAAATATATTATGCATGTTGTTTATGGATACCATAATATATCGATTTAACAATTTCGGTGACTATATTTGCATAAAGTAAAATACGAAATCGGCTACCCACAAAGTGGGGATTGGGCCTGAGCATATAGATAGATAGATAGATAGAAAATACGAAAGGTTCATGATTTTTTTTTTTTTTTTCTATATTCCAACTACTCCCTCTCGGGCATAGGCTGAGAGCCTGCACACTCAACTGCTGAACACGGTGAGGCCCGTGAGGTCTTGTTCCAGTCTAGGGAGTGAGACATGCGAAGCACCCCGGCTCGAAGCAACCCCATCTCTCAAGCGGCTCTAGCCCCGCAGTTCACCGTCTCATTCCTCAGACTCGGACCCTCACTCTCAGAATGCCACCTATTGAGTAACTCACTAGGCATTGCCCCCCTGTAGCATATTTTGAATATGGGAATATTCACAAAATGCTATTTAATCAGGGAACAATGAGGGTACTTTTGTTTTGGCATTTCGGTGTGCTGTGGTAATGCACTGAAACTAGGTACAGCACAAATTCCATCCCAATAATATCTTCCCATTGACATATTGGGATTCGAACCCGGTACCATTGGATTACCAGTCCAGTGGCAAGACCACTCTGCCACACCTCCCCTATGACTAACTACGCCGAATTCAAAAGTTATGCAATGGCCTTCAGAAGAAAAAAAACATTATATATGTATATTAGATTGAGGTATTTTATAGTACAGCAATGACAGTGATACGTTAACCCCTTCTGCACCTGTATAGCGTCTTTCTTGTTTTAGCTTAGCTACATTTAGACGATTTTATGAAGCTTAGGAAGGACGTCTACCAATCAAAAGGATACTCACTATCTCAATTGACCTTTTTAGCTTCCATATACCCTTCATAAACTTCATAAAATCGCCTAAATGAAACTGAAATCATAACAAAAATACGTAGCCGGTACAGAAGGTGTTATCAAGTACTTCATTGTCCTGCACGTTGACACCATTCTACCACTCATCAATAACCTTTTCAAGATACAAATTATGGCAGTCAGAGAGATGATTGAGAAGCTGTTACCCCATTGATTCCTAGAGGGACATCTCAAAATGAATAAAAGTGTCTTTTGCTAGCCAGAATAAACTATTAAAACGCGTTATAATCCCCCGAAGGGTTACTGCTATTAAATTACTATTTAATTCAACTTAAGAGAGACCGGTGTGAGTTAAAAGTTTATTGACATTATTGTTACCCTTTTATTGCAAAAAGTTCATGATAGACTTAGTGATTGTCGTGTAGTATAAGCCAGTGTGTGTTAAAATGACTTGAGTAAGATTTGCCGACATGAGGCTGCTCTTTTGTCACTTTTATCACCCAGACGTGGACACAGGTAAAAGGACAAAGGTAAAGTCTGGGAGCTGAGGAAATTACCTGGTTTGTGAGTAGGTGGTGGTGGCGGTATGTGTGTGTGTGTGTTTGTTGATGGGTGTGTGTGTGTGTGGTTACATTAGCATGTTTGTTTGTTAGAGAGTAGGAGTGTGTGTGGGGGTGTTTCTATATGTTGTGTTATTAATTATTTATGTTTATAAGAGTTTATGTAGGTTTTCGGAGAGGACCCTGCATGTTAATGTATCACAATGTATGAGGTTTTTTTTGAGTGGTTGGAGAATGTGTGGGAAACTATCATAATAAATGTTGATGAGAGTTTATGAGTGTTAGTGGGGATGTGTGTGTGTGCGTGTGCGTGTGTGTGTGTGTGTGTGTGTGTGTAGATATGCAACTCGAAACACTAGAACAGAAGTGACCCCAAAACATAAAACTAACATAAAACATGTAAAGGGTCTAACAATAGACAACGGGGTCGAGACAATTAAATGAAGGAGTGTAAGTGTGAGAGTAATTAAGTGTGTGTGTGTGTGATAGAGAGAGAGAGAGAGAGAGAGAGGGGCGGGGACTTTTATATTAATCAAAACATGTATTACCTGTACATTTGTAATTGGGGAATGAAGGTAATGAGAGAGTTAATGATAAATAAGAGCAAACACTAAGAATATTACAAACCCCTATGGTACACCCGAATACCATAGTCTCTAGCCCAAAGCAAACAACACCACCACTGACATTTGCAACACCTACAGCAACGCAACCAACACAATCACCACTAACACCACCACCACTATCATCAACACCACCAACAACACTACCACCACCATGTGGTGATGGGCTAGTCTATCAGAGTGAAAGCTGAGCGATCTCTGCCATACCCATAGCTTACTCTGGCAGTTCCTTTTACCTATATATTTTCTAGATCTCAAGTGACGGCGTCTGTCTCTTCCGTGGATTGACCTGCCTACTGCCAACCTAGAAGTTGGCAGTTTGGGAGCCAAAGCGTCACATATGTCCTTTGCCCCTCAACTTTCTCTTCATACTTGCTGAGGGGCACAGGGCCTTGGGTGGGGCTTTGATTTCCCGGGCGTTTCCGCGCCCTCCTGAGCTCCCTGACTTGGGTGGCTTCGGTCACCTGAGCATTGTTAGTGGTGGGCTGGGAGGGTTTTGTGGGGCCGCTCGGTTGTGGCCTTGGCCTTGCTCGGGACCTTGGGGCTGTTCGGCCAGACAGCCTGGGGAACAGCAACAACAACACCACCACCAACAACAACAACAATCACCACCATCTACACCATCACCACCACCACCGCCACCAACAACACCACCAATAGCACCACCACCCCCCCAACACCAACACCAGTAACAACAACACTGCCACCACCACCACCACCACCAGATAGAAATGCAAACACCGACTAACGAGAGTAACGCAGCCACCAACCCAGCCAGGAAACGTGTTAAAATTCTCACAACCAGAATAGTAGAATGAACAAGCTGAACCTGCAACGACAGTATACAACAACAAAAACAAACATAATGGCATGAAAAACAACAACAACAACAACAACAACAACAACAACAACAACAACAATAACAACAACCAGACTATTCCATTCAGCTTAGGAAGGACCTGTGAGAGTTAAAAGTTCTTCGAGACAGATGTTACTCCATTGATTATAAAAATTCATCCTTAATTAAATTAATAATTTTCGTGTAATGTTAGTAAACTGTGTTAACCTCTTCTGTACCGGCGACGTCTGTTCAATTTTATTCTTACTATATTTAAACGGCTTTTATGTAGTTTAAGAAGGATCTGTGGTAGTAATAAGGGTTGAAAGATATAGTTCGAAGCCTGTTAAATGCTGGAAGCCCTTTTAAACTGAATAAAATCGTCTAATAGTAGCCACAATAAAGTTAAAAGGATGGTACCGGTACAGAAAGGGTTAAAAGGACTTTCCTGAGACATCTCGCTACCTTTATTACCCAGACGTGGACACAGGTAAAAGAACAAAGGTATAGTCTGGAAGCTGAGGAAATTACCTGGTGTGTGAGTAGGAGGTGGTGGCGTTATGTGTGTGTGTGTCAGTGTGTGTGTGTGTGTGTGTGTGTGTGTGTGTGTGTGTGTGTGTGTGTGTGTGTGAAAGAGAGAGAGAGAGAGGTGGGAGGTGACTTTTATATTAATCTCAAATGTAATATCTGTACGCTTTCAATTGGGGAAGGAAGGGAATGAGAGAGATAGTGATGAATAAGATCAAACACTATGTATAATACTAACCCCTATGGTACACTCGAATACCAGAGTCGCTGGCCCACAGCAACGACACCACCACCACTACCACCACCACCACCAACAGCACCAGCACCACCACCATCACCATCAACGCCACCACCACCAACAACAACACCAACAATACCACCAACACCACCACCACCAACAACAACAACACTACCACCACTACCAACAACAACAACACTACCACCACCAGACATGCATACAAATACCGACTAACAAGAGTAACACCCTTCAACCACAACACAGTCACAACCAAGCCAGGGAACGTGTTAGACTTATCATACAGCACAGCAGAGTGAACAAGCTCAACCCGCAAGGACAGTATGCAACAACAACAACAACAACAACGACAACACCAACAGCATCACCTCCATCACCACCACTAACAACAACACCACCATCAACAACAACAACAATACCACCACCACTACCACCAACAACAACACCACCACCACTACCACCAACAACAATAACAACACCACCACCAATACCAGCAACACCACCACCACCACCATCAGACAGACATACAAACATCGACTAACGAGAGTAACACCCTTCAAACACAACACAGCCACAACCCAGCAAGTAAACGTGTTAGAATTCTCACATCCAGCATAGCAGAGTGAACAAGCTTAACCCGCAAGAACAGTAAATGGATCAGCAGTACAACAACAACAACAACAACAACAACAGCAACAACAACAGCAAAGACAACAGCAGCATTACCTCCATCACCACCTCTAACAGCACCCCTCCCATTTACACCACCACTACCAACAATACCAACAACAGCACCACCATCACCAACACTACCACCACCACCACCACCAACAACAATACCAACAACAGCACCACCATCACTAACACTAACACCACCAATACCACCACCACCAACACCAACAACAGCACCACCATCACCAACACTACCACCACCAACACCACCACCACCACCAACAATAATACCAACAACAGCACCACCATCACCAACACTACCACCACCAACACCACCACCACCAACAACAACAATACCAACAACAGCACCACCATCACCAACACTACCACCACCAACAACAACAATACCAACAACAGCACCACCATCACTAACACTAACTCCAGCAACACCACCACCACCAACACCAATACCAACAACAGCACCACCATCACCAACACTACCACCACCAACACCACCACCACCAACAACAATACCAACAACAGCACCACCATCACCAACACTACCTCCACCACCACCACCACCAACACTAACAACACCATCACCACCACCACTACTACATATACCACCACCACAACCAACCCTAACAAGACCAACACCACCATCAACACCAACACTAGCAACAACACCAACACCACCACCAACAACTCCACTAACAACAACAACACCAGCAACATGACCACCAACACTAACAACAACACCACCATTACCACCACAACCACCACCAACAACACCAATAACACCACTACTACCACCACCAACACCAACAACAATATCACTACCACCACCACCACCACCAAATCATATACTGTACCACCACCACAACCAACACTAACAACACCACCACCACCAACTCCAACACTAACAACAACACCACCACCACCACCACCACAACAACAACACCAGCAACATGACCACCAACACTAATAACAACACCAGCATCACCACCACCACCACCACCAATAACAACACCACTACCACCACCACCACCAACACTAACAACAATATCACTACCACCACCAAAACATATACTGTACCACCACCACAACCAACACTAACAACGCCACCACCACCAACACTACCACCACCAACTCCAACACTAACAACAACAACACCACCAACAACAACAACACTACCACCACCACCACTACCAACAATATCACCACCACCACCACCACCACCACTATCTCCACCACAACTACCACCAACAACACCAACACCACCACCACCACCACTAGACAGACATGCAAATACCGATTAACAAGTAACACCCTTCAAGCACAACACAGTCACACAGCCAGCCTGGAAACGGGTTCGAATTCTCACTAGTACAGCAGAGTGACCAAGCTGAACCCGCAACGGCAACAACAACAACAACAACAACACAACAACAACAAGTATTAAAAGCGGGTTTTGTGAAGTAATGTTTAGAGCGCTTTAATATAAAACGTGTTTTGTTTAGATATCCTTTCTGTATAAATATTAGTGTGTTTATTCAGCCTACATACTACATACTACATACATACTACAGACAACCAATATATCTATATCATTTTCAATATCGTTTAAAAGTAATAACAAGCCTAAAAAGTAATATAGTATTTTTGTTTTAAGATAATTTACGGTGCTTTACTTGTTTATTGTAGGATTAATCTCGTTGCTGATTTCCGCTTACAAGTATATTTTCGCCAAACTACAAACCTTCGGCGTTAGTACACCACAAATACACCCATTAAACACCCGGGCCAAACAAACGCACCCCATTTGTCCCTTTAACAAGCACGCCCATACTACTAAAAACCCCGGGCGCTATACAGTTAAAAGGCGATTAACACCAATGTATTGTCCATGATTTTTTGTTTCTGTATTTATATATATATATATATATATATATATATAATTTATATATATATATATAATTATATATATATATATACTGTACTGTATAGTATATATATATATACAGAGAGAGAGAGAGAGAGAGAAAGAGAGAGAGATTATTTCTTTCTGAGTTAAATTTGTGTATAGGCATTCAGTCAAGGAGCATAGTCTACCTTAAAAAAAAAATCTATAGTCCAACTACTCCCTCTCGGGCATAGGCTGAGAGCCTACACATTCACCGCTCAACACGGTGAAGCCCGTGAGGTCTTGTTCCAGCCTAGGAAGTGAGACAAGTGAAGCACGAGCTACAACCAGCCCTCGCCAACCTGCCATCGCAGACGCACGGCTCTTGGTTGCCCACTCTGGCTGGAAGCAGTCCCACTTCTGAGGCTGCTTCGCCTTTATGCTTCACTGTCTAACTTCTAGACTCGGACCCTCATTCTCAGAACGCCACCTATTGAGCAATAAACTCACTAGGCATTGCACCCCTGTAGCATATTTTGAATATGGGAATATTCATACACTGCTTTTTAATCAGGGAACATTGAGTTTTTTTTTTTACGTTTCGGTGGGCTTTGTGGTAGTGCACTGATACTAGGTACAGTCTACGACAGAACTGCTGTCTTGGCCTGAGGCAATGTGTTAGTTCACTCACCTTTTAATAGATGGCACTTTAATCGCTTCTAATAAAACGGGGCGGGGTTAATATAGAGGTTCGAAGAAGGAGTCAAACGTGTGTGTGTGTGTGTGTTCGAGAATGGCACGCAGAATAAGTTTATTTTAACATAACACACAGGCTATATTATAAAATTAGCCCATGCTGGATCACAAATAAGTAACACACATTAGGTGTTGCGTTATTTATGGAATTTAATACACAGACAATCAAGTTTCTATCCTTCGCACTTTCCATTCCCCCCTCCTACCCCTCTCCCTTTCACCCCAACTCTCCTTCACCCGCTTCCATAAAAGATACCTTCTAAAATACGCAGAATAATACTATGCGATTGTTTTGAATTTACATATACATAATCTATTTTGTATTAATTTCACCACACCACCAAACGCCTCCAATGAAATTAATGAAAGCATGTATGTGATCCACCGGGATTCGAACCTGGGTTATCACACACAGATTTGTAGACACCTTAACCATTACACCACCAAGACGGTTAAAGGTTTATGCACACGCCTACGACTTATGAAATAAATAATAAATGTTAGGGATGACAAAAGTAACACATATATATTGATTAGGAATAGGATAACTAGCGAGGCAGCGAACAACACCTGTTACTCGCTGCCTCGCTTGATATCCTATTCCTAATTAAGCTACGATTCCCGAAGAACACGTCTATATTTGTTTATATATATATTAAGTGTAACAATAACACTTAGGATTTACGTTATTTGTGTTGGCTTAAGGAATAAGTTGGATAATACATATACTTGTGACCTCCACAATTTGTAATATTTGAGGAGACGGCGCTTCAACCTCTCTCCTCTGTCCATCACCTTCAAGCACCAACCCACCCACACCAACACTAACACAGGATACAAAACAGACACACACACACTCACACCCAATAACATAAAACGCACATCACACACTTGATCACATACAACGTAATGGGCACAAATCACTCACACATGATAACATAAAACGCACACACACACACACACACACACACACACACACAGACACACAAGCACACACACACACACACACACTGGTCCAGGCAAACTAGAAAAGGTATTAGCATTATTGAGGAGATGCTGCTGTCTTCGGTGCGTGTCATGGCCATCCTGAGCCTTACGACGTATACAGACTAATAACACACATAACAAAGCCACTATAACAACTTCGTCTCTCTCCAACACCCCTTCTCCCCTCTCTACACTCTTCAGAAAATAGGAAAAGTAGAAAGTAGCTACGAGGTGCCGTTGTGAAGGCTTATCCTTCAATACCTTCACCTGACCTGACCCCATCCGGGGTTTAGCTGGTCCACAAGGGTGTGTGACATGAACCCAATAGAGAATTTGTGGGCCATCATGTCATGGAGTGGAATGTGGTTCAGGTTAGGATTGGAAAGGGCGGGAGGAGTGGGATCGGGGGGCAGGGGGGTTGGGGTGGGGGGGGGGGGGGAATCCGTCGCCGCCCTAATATAAGTTGGAAAATGTTTAAATCAGCTCCAACGAGAATACAGGAGGTAGTTGATGCAGCTTGTGGGTGGAGATCATATTGATTTCATAAATATAAATTGTAAATGTTTACATTTAAGATCCCTTTATATGTATTATATAATGTGTATGTGTTTCCAATGTTCACCGTAACATAATGATGGTGAAATAATACATATTAAATTAAATTCAAGGTAACATACACAGAGCTATATTATACTTTTAATTATGTTTGGACGATAATTTAAATAATACGAAGTAAAAACTATAAAAGCCTAAACAATTTACAGTATATCAACTTTAAAACAACATAACAAGATTGCTTGGATTATCGTTAATTGTTCAATTTGATGACTTACTTTATAGTAAATCATTACAATGGGTAACGCCGAACTGTTTACTGATAATGGGAAGCCACAGTAATTAAGCTAGTAATTAAGAATCCACTGAGAAAAGTATAATGCAATAATCATAGCGTGTCATATTACATGTTAAGGTAATATGTAATATGACATGTTAAGGTAGGCGGATGCCCAACCCCGAAAGTGGTTGAAATAGGGGAGCTATCTCCCCGCCAAAGGCGGCTTTCTAGGTCCTTTCCTAGCTGATGCTGAGAGGATTGGGTTCTAGTCATGTGGTGATGGGCTGGTCTATCAGAGTGAGAACTGAGCGATCTCTGCCATACCCATAGCTTACTCTGACTGTTCCTTTTACTTATATATTTTCTAGATCTCAAGTGACGGCGCCTCTTCCGTGGATTGACCTCCCAATCTACCAAGATTGGAAGCCAAAGCGTCACATTTTTCCTTGCCCCTCAACTTTTTCTTCATAATTGCTGAGGGGCACAGGGCCCTGGGTGGGTCTTTGGTTTCCCGGGCGTTTCCGCACCCTCCTTAGCTCCCAGCCATGGAGTGGCTTCCGTAACCCAGGCTTTATTGTGGTCGGCAGGGAGGGTTCTGTGGGGGCGCTCGGTTATGGCCTTGGCCTTCAACGGGGCCTTGGGGCTGTTCGGCCAGGCAGCTTGGGGAACAACAACAACAACAACAACATGTTAAGGTAGATTATGAATTGGTCAACCACAGTGCTGTGAATAGTGGTATGGAAGAAAACAAAATTTACTCTAATATGAAAATTTGTTTTTATTACAAAACAAAAACACGTATCGGCTCATCTAAAGTGTTTTCTCTAACTGGGCCGATATTATCTTGTCTTTATGATATATATATTTGGTTATAATTTGGTCAAAGCTAGATTACAATGTGATCCAACTTGTCTTGATGCGTGGATTGTAACATCCAGTTTCAATTACTTGTATATTTATACGATTGTTTACACTAACCAGGACGCCAAGGTTGGCAACTTTGAGTGTTTTGCAACGGAGCATACTGTATATATTTATTTTCTAAAACACATTGTATAAGGTAAATAATAGAATACGATTTAATAATTGAGAATCAGTAGAGGTAAAAAGAACAGTATTATTAAAACACCAAAGATTTTTTATGGACAGCTTTGAACACGACGATGAGGTAAATTATATATTCGGTTAGGAGAGAGAAGGGGGAGAGAAAAAGAGAGAAGAGGGGAGATAGGGGAAGGCAGCAGAGAGAAGGGGAGGAGGGGGGAATGGGAAGTTCGAAGGATAAAAACTTGATTGTCTGTATATTAAATTCCATAAATAACGCAACACCTGATGTGTGTTACTTATTTGTGATCCGGCATGGGCTAGTCTAATAATATAGCCTGTGTGTTATGTTAAAATAAAGTTATTCTGAGTGCTGTTCTAGAACACACACACACACACACACACACACACGTTTGACTCCTCCTCCTTCCAACCTCTATACTAACCCCGACCCCTTTTATTAGAAGCGATTAAAGGGCCATCTATTAAAAGATAAGTGAACTAACACATTGCCTCAGGCCATGACAACAAGTTCTGTCGTAGACTGTACATCACAAATTCAATCCCAATAATATCTACCCCTTGACACATCGGGATTTGAACCCGAGACCTTTGGATTACCAGTCCAGTGGCAAGACCACTCCACCACACCTACCCTTTTAGGTGGTGATACAAACAAAATAAACACTCCATATATAAATATATATATTTACATAGATTTACATAGATACACTGGCCACACAGCCCTTACGATCCAAACGAGGTGGTCAAGACTTAATCCTAGTAGAGATGGCATATCCGATAGAAAAGTAAAGTTGGAGGTAAGGATAGAAAAGAAGAAGGCTCTCTCAGAGAGAGAGAGAGAGAGAGAGAGAGAGAGAGAGAGAGAGAAAAATAGCCAGCTAGCTAAATATATAGATAGATAGATATAGATAAATAGATATAGATAGATAGACAGACAGATAGATAGATAGATAGATAGATAGCAGAATATATAATAACTAGCTGCTTGAATGTTACCAGATAATACGCTGGCCTCAACCAAACGAACTAAACCAACACGCTCGAGTGACACATTTGGCTGTGTTGTAAAGGTTGGGGCTACATACTGATGTTATTGTTTACCTGGTTATGTTAACGTATCACACACACACACATACATACACACTCTCACACACACACACACACACACACACAAGGGAGGTGTGGTGGAGTGGTCATGCCACTGGATTGGTAATCCAATGGACCCGGGTTCAAATCCCGATATGTTAATGGGAAGATATTATTGGGATTGCATTTGTGCTGTACCTAGTATCAGGGTATTACCACAAAGCCCACCGAAATGCCAAAAAAATACCCTCATTGTTCCCTGATTAAATAACACTGTATGAATATTCCCATATTAAAAATATGTTACAGGGGGACAATGCCTAGTGAGTTCACTGCTCAATAGGTGGCGTTCTGAGAGTGAGGGTCTGAGTCTGGAGGGTGAGACGGTGAAGCACTTGAACGAAGCAACCAGCTGCTTCAGAGATGGAGCTGCTTCGAGCCATGATGGATGCTTCACATGTCTCACTCCCCAGACTGGAACAAGACCTCACGGGATTCACCGTATTGAGCGGTGGAATGTACAGGCTCTCAGCCTATGCCCGAGAGGGAGTAGTTGGGAAAAAAAAAAAAAAAAAAAAAAAAAAAAAAAAAAAAAACACACAATTAGACCAACATACTGTATTATACACACACACACTCTGACATATGCTTTAATTAATTTAATTGGGAGGTCTTTGGTGTTGGGAGTGAAATGAATACATATGATTATACAATAAACCAATAAACACACAAGAACATATAAACAAGCATACACACACAAACACACATACTTCCCTCCTTCCTCTACACACCAAGAAATACGCACATGAACCCCCCAGTCGCACACACAAAGTTACACACATCACCACAATGTCCACACAACTCCATCACCACCCCACACAATACCACCCCGACCCAATCAAACTTTATGCCACCCTCTCGACCCGACCTTTACAACGGCGCCCACACCATCAAACATTTACCAGCCTGCCAAATAACTAGAATTCCAATGGTTTTATTCCGTTTTGCATATGTTTTATGTAACAATCGATCAACCTACCAATCGTGCAACCAATTTAGCAACTAACCTACCAACTACCCATCCTTCCAACTAACCTACTAATCGTTCAATCAATTTAGCAACTAACATACCAAATTCACATCTTTCCAACTAACCTACCAATCTGTCAACCAAATTAGCAACTATCAAACCAATTACCCATAATTTAAACCAACCTACCAATCTTTCAACCAATTTAGCAACTAACAAACCAATTACCCATAATTTAAACCAACCTACCAATCTCTCAACCAATTTAGCAACTAACAAAGCTATTACCCTTCCTTCCAATCAACCTACCAATCTTTCACCAATTTAGCAATTAACCAACCAACAAACGTTTGCACACCAACAAACGCTTACACACCAACCAACAAACGTTTGCACACCAACCAACAAACGTTTGTACACCAACCAACAAACGTTTGCACACCAACCAACAAACTTTTGTACACCAACCAACAAACGTTTGCACACCAACCAACAAACGCTTGCACACCAACCAACAAACGTTTGCACACCAACCAACAAACGTTTGTACACCAACCAACAAACGTTCACACACCAACCAACAAACGTGTGCACACCAACCAACAAAAGTGTGTACACCAACCAACAAACGCTTACACACCAACCAACAAAACGTGTGCACACCAACCAACAAACGTTTGCACACCAACCAACAAACGCTTGCACACCAACCAACAAACGTTTGTACACCAACCAACAAACGCTTGCACACCAACCAACAAACGTGTGCACACCAACCAACAAACGTTTGCACACCAACCAACAAACGCTTGCACACCAACCAACAAACGTTTGTACACCAACCAACAAACGCTTGCACACCAACCAACAAACGTTTGCACATCAACCAACAAAAGTTTGCACACCAACCAACAAACGTTTTCCAACCTATCCAGCCACCAATATTCCAAACAAACAGGAAAGTTTCTGCATTACCTAAACAACAACAACACAAAACAACAACAACAATCCAATTATTTTAATTCAATAACAAGTTTTAGTAATCGTCGCCATTATCATTACTGTATATTAATTTCATCATTATCATTAAACAGCATTAAGACATACATGAAATATACAATACAAGCAATTTAACAAAGTAATTAGAACAACACGAGCGAAGACATTTTTATACATTAAAATAACCATTAAGGCATCCAAGGCAAAATTCCACATAGAATATATGTAGCAAGCCCCTAGGTAACCAAAAAAGGATAATATATTCGGGCAAAGTGACTCACCAATTAATAATGCCTACCCCATTAATTTTGTCCACATACACAGGAAAAATGAGCCCGTAAAAATATATTCTAGCATCCCCTCTTAGTGTAGCTTGCACCAGTGACAAATATATTATATATATATATATATATATATATATATATATATATATATATATATATATAATTATACATATATATACTGTATATATGGCACAAGGGTGTATATTATATTTAATTAAGAGTTTTTTTTCAGTACCCCTCCTCCCTCACATATAGCCCTATTTGTTTTGAGATTTTAAGTCGTTTGCCCCATTAGACCTTTCATCCCATATCTTCATCAATATTGGAACTTTCGTGCCATTTAGGTGTCGATCTTTTTCCTGGCGAGCGATAGCGAGCCTGTAATTTAGGAGGAACTTGCCTTCGGCCGGGACATGTTTAACATATTTACCTCGAACGGGATGTCTTGGAGAAATATTTGTTCAGTAGTAGTTTATCGAGAGGCCTTCCCTAGGGTTAAATGCCCCATTAATTACCATTTCCTTTCACCTATGCATAGCCTATGATAGCGCAGTTGGAAAGTGTGTACATGCTTAGATTGATATGCAGGATTCGAAACTGCATAATAATTCGTAGGCTTGTCCACCTTTCTTTAACTGTCTTCGTGGTGCAATGCATAAGTGTGTTGATTTTCGGTGTGAGCATCCTAGGTTCGAATCCCCGGACTGCCACATGTGTTTGTTAATTTCATTAATCGAGTTTAGGAGTAAAGTTGGTTGGTGGAGAAAACATAATAATTATGCTTGATGTGGGTTTGTGAAGCAAACTAAAAGCCTCCCCTTAACCCCTTCTGTACCGGCAAAGTCTTTATAATTTTATTCTAGCTATATTTAGAGGATTTTCTGTAGTTTAAGAAGGAATTTTGGTATTAAAATGGGATAAGTGAGATAGTTCGAAGCCTGTTAATTGCTGGAGACCCTTTTAAAACTGAGTACAATTGTCTTAAAGTAGCCAGAATAAAGTTAAAACGTACATCACCGGTACAGAAGGGGTTAAGCTTACCCTGTTCATTTACCTACACAGAAAATCGTGTTCATAAAATATTGCCTGCATCGGTGACAAATATATAATCTGCCTCAAGGGTTTCTATTATCGCTAACCCGAAGACGCTAAGGGAGGGGTAATTTTGGCCCTTAACACTAGATTAGCGGGCTAGCGGTTTATTTATATGTACCGCCCAGCGGGGTGTTTTTAGCCAAAATAGAGCTGTTTACGTGATCATTTTCATGCCTAAATAAGACCCAGAGCGTAAAACAAGTATCTATCCCTGAAAGGGCATAAACAGAGCTTTCCAATGACACCATAACGATCCTTTTATGATGGCTAGTTTTCTTGCAACAACCGCGCAACGCGAGTGCAAAAAGCATGTAATTCGGCACTTTCCCCATACAATTCCGTATATAGCGAGTGAGAGAGGGAGGGAGGAGGTGGGATTCGTGTCAGTAGGTTCGCCGCGGTGGTCTGGAGCAGTCATACGCTGCTACTCTCCTGCCACCACTTGTCTCTCTCTCCCAGCAACATTACGTGCTGAAATTGCCACACGACCTATGTCGAGCGCCGCCAGATAGTCCAGATTTATTATACTCGACTTATGTTGCACGCCGACACTTAGGGGTTAAGGTAACGTATTATTAGGGTGAAAATGCCATGAGGTTTACAGGTGTGGGTTGCAGCTCTGTTCCTCGGGGTCTTAATGTGTCTAGTGCTGGTATATAATAACAATAATGTTGGCGATGAAGCAAGAGAGAGAGAGAGAGAGAGAGAGAGAGAGAGAGAGAGAGAGAGAGAGAGAGAGAGAGAGAGAGAGAGAGAGAGAGAGAGAGAGAGAGAGAGAGAGAGAGAGAGCGAGTAAAAATAAGAAAGATAGAAAGGAGAGAGAGAGAGAGAGACCCAGGTATCAATAATACAGCAATAATGGACAACCCTTCACCTTTTCCTACAGGTAATGGGTTGGAAGGGGAGGAAATTGATAGTGAGAAAAAATATTAATAATAATGGAGTGAAAAAAGTGATGGATGAATAATGTGATGTTAAATTAAGTGGAAGTTTGATTTATTGTATGCATGTATATGTTGATTTTATTATATATATATATATATATATATATATATATATATATATATATATATATATATATATATATATATCTCTGTGTATATATATATATATATATACATATATATATATATATATATACCCGGTATATATATATATATATATATATATATATATATATATATATATATATATATACTGTATATATATACAGTATATACTGTATTATATACATTATTTATTTATTTATTTAGTTTATGTTTTCCTCTAGGGGTTTACATTGTACTTGTGAAAAATCAGTAACACTATTCCATTTAAAAAAAAACAGTAGCAAAACCCTTCACCCGGAGGAGCAAAAGTATGGCAACTGTTGTGTCCATTAACCTACTAAACATAGGCAGAGGAATGTATGGGACCTATTCCGTAAATGACCTCTCTCTCTCTCTCTCTCTCTCTCTCTCATTTACTACCTATTTATTTATCTATTTATATGCATTATAGATAGATAGACATTCCTCTATATTTATCTAGTCGCCCTACTTTCTTAGTCTCTGAATATTCTATCTCGCTATGCATCTGTATCCAACTAGCTATTAACTTATCTCTCTATATGTTCCCTTCATAATACGACTACCACCCAGTTCGTGACCATGAATCGTAATTAGAGAATAGATTCGTGCTCTCTGGTCATCCTATTGTTTTTATTCCGATACCGAAGCAGTCACTGAAATGTACTGAAAATAATAATTTATATTGATAGGGATTACATGATTGACTCAAGGGGAGATTTATATTTATATATTATAAATATATTATTAATTTACCTATTTATATATTTATTTATTTATTCCATTTTTATTTTCTTATTTTTGTGTATTTATTATTATATAGTTGTTTTAGTGTCGTCCTTTGAACTCCAAGTTTTAAAAATAATCCCCAAGGCCCACTTCGAGAAAAAGTTGAGCATTTTTTGGTAGTAAAATGCCCCGGTCGAATGCCGGTTCTTTACACATTGGTGGCTCGCCTTCGCCTTATGACGTCATAAACATAAATACTATTGAAGCAATCTCACTAACTATAAAAACAGTGCATAGAATAACCGAGAATATTATATACCGGTACTATACATAATATTATATACCGGTACTATACATAATATTATATACCGGTACTATACATAATATTATATACCGGTACTATACATAATATTATATACCGGTACTATACATAATATTATATACCGGTACTATACATAATATTATATACCGGTACTATACATAATTATATACCGGTACTATACTACTAATATTATATACCGGTACTATACATAATATTATATACCGGTACTATACATAATATTATATACCGGTACTATACATAATATTATATACCGGTACTATACATAATATTATATACCGGTACTATACATACTGTAATATTATATACCGGTACTATACATAATATTATATACCGGTACTATACATAATATTATATATCGGTACTATACATAATAATATTATATACCGGTACTATACATAATATTATATACCGGTACTATACATAATATTATATACCGGTACTATACATAATATTATATACCGGTACTATACATAATATTATATACCGGTACTATACATAATATTATATACCGGTACTATACATACTGTAATATTATATACCGGTACTATACATAATATTATATACCGGTACTATACATAATATTATATACCGGTACTATACATAATATTATATACCGGTACTATACATAATATTATATACCGGTACTATACATAATATTATATACCGGTACTATACATAATATTATATACCGGTACTATACATAATATTATATACCGGTACTATACATAATATTATATACCGGTACTATGCATAATATTATATACCGGTACTATACATACTGTAATATTATATACCGGTACTATACATAATATTATATACCGGTACTATACATAATATTATATACCGGTACTATACATAATATTATATACCGGTACTATACATAATATTATATACCGGTACTATACATACTGTAATATTATATACCGGTACTATACATAATATTATATACCGGTACTATACATAATATTATATACCGGTACTATACATAATATTATATACCGGTACTATACATAATATTATATACCGGTACTATACATAATATTATATACCGGTACTATACATAATATTATATACCGGTACTATACATAATATTATATACCGGTACTATACATAATATTATATACCGGTACTATACATAATATTATATACCGGTACTATACATAATATTATATACCGGTACTATACATAATATGAAACAAAATTATAATACGGCTAGTTAATTTCTAGTTATCAGTTGCATAATCCTTCTTTTGTTAACAAAGTTCACGCCAAATATTAAAGTCTATCTATCTATCTATCTATATGTTCAGGCCCAATCCCCATTTTGGGGGTAGCCGACTCAAGACAGAGCAAGAACAGGGAAACACAAAAACAACATAAAACAACAAATAAACACAGATAATATAATATTTAAATACAGATAATATTAAAGTAGAACAGTATAAACATTTTATCTTTCTTGCATCAAAGAAATAACATAACAAATCGTGGCCACGTGTTTCTTGACTGTGAATGTGGAAGTTGGTATACATGTCAGATGAAAACCTATTGTGGTGATATGTAAACAAAGGGTGTGAAGTCTTGCTAGAAAGCACCAATCGCCGACCAAGCCACTTTGGGAATTATGATACGTGTATATATATATATATGTATATATAAGACCACACATTACCGTCAACGAATTAATTCGAAATAGAGTTATCTAGCTAAAAGGGGCGTAGTGCAAACTCTTCAGTTTAAAAGAAATATACTATATTTATCTGCAACCTTATAACGGCTGGCTCGTCAAATGTGAAATTATATTTGTCTGTCATTCTGGTTAACACAAGGTGATAATAGTATATTCAACTTATGAACAACCTCTTGGATCGAAAGTGCAATATAGTACCAACAATGATAAATTATCCCATTGTCTCCCACAACATAAAATCGTCCAATGTTAGCCAGAAGAATGTAAATAATGGACAGTTGTTCTTGTCTATGTATATGAGGGAGACAAAAGGCAAAGCTGCCTGCAACAAGTGTCTCCCCCAAAGTTGAAAGAGTGACAGAGCCAAATTAGGGGCGGTTGGTGGTCATCTACAAATATTTGCTTATTGGTGTATTGGAAAGATACGTGATGTGCGTGTATAGTGTAGTGAAATGAATAAGACGGAAAGGCGTTTGTGAGCACTAGCTGGATTACTCTCTGTGTAGGTGAGGCAAGGACAGAAACAATGAGGGAGGCTAAACAAATGAAACAGGATTTCCAGCAACTCATTATCACATGCCTATGAGGCCTCCCATGGGTATTGCCCTGCTCGATTGGTTTGCTTTATAACACCTTTGGCTATTTTGTGCTAACGTGATACTGAGTATCCTGTGAGATCAGCTCAGTAGGACAATACAAAGGGTTGAGCCGAATACTGGAGATATCAACCCAAAATCAACTCGCCCCGCAATTGTACGAAGAAATTACCCGGTTTTGGTTAGGATAAGATTAGGATAAGTTAGGCTAGGTTAGGTTAGTTATATAAAATATAATCATAGGCGACTTCGTTTCGGGACAAGCTAACGTCGGGGCGATTTGTATTCGCGGCGAGTCCTCCAATATTCGTGGAGCCAAATATACTGTATATAGTACGGTACTGCAGGTACTGACAAAGGAACACAGTCAGCGGGCTCCAGGGTAGACTAGCTAAATTGAACATCCAGCGCCCAAATGAGAAAGCTAAACTAGGAGAGAGAGAGAGAGAGAGAGAGAGAGAGAGAGAGAGAGAGAGAGAGAGAGAGAGAGAGAGAGAGAGAGAGAGTAATCCTAGAACATGGCCTATTTTCTTGTTGAGTGTATGTTGTTTTCTGTACTAAATTACATTACACTATTATTCCTGTGTATGTGTGTGTGTCAGTCAGTACAAATTCCTTCAAATTTCGAGTTTAACTTCATAATTTGAATGCGTGGAAGCTTTGGTCAGAGGGATACACTTGTATCTTATATTCCAAATTGGTGTATGTGTGTGTAATTGCAATACTACGACCCCTCTCTCATATCAGCATCTTTAATCCCTTAAAGTACAGTACCGTCCATAAACTCAAGAAGGGGCACGTAAGGCTATATCTGCCTCGGTTACTCTTATATTAAATATTGATAAACTACAGTATTTACTGTTGGTTAACCCGTACAGTACCGGTGACGTCGTTTGTATTATATTCTTGCTACTACTAATCAATATTATTCTGTTTAGGAAGGATCTCTAGCAATTAGAAGGCTTTGAACTATCTCCATCAAGCCTTTTAACTACCACAGATGCTTCCTAAGCTTCACACAATCGTCTAAATATAGCTAGAATATAATGTAACAGACGTCGCTGGTACAGAACGGGTTAATAATACATTTTACAGATTGGTTTAATTACATTAGGTTGAGTTAGGTTACCCCGGCTCATCATATGTTACTTAGAATAGGCTTCATAATAAAAAGGTAGGACTTACATAGATACACTGACCACACAGATTTTACAATCCCTGCGAGGTGGCTAGAACTTAATCTTAGTAGAAATAGTAGGACATTACTGAGGAGTAAAGAAATATCAAATGACCCACCATGATTTCTGCCCCTTGGAGTTGTAGGTTTGACAGGTGGGTAGGTGAGGCTGCTTCCAGGAACTGTCAGGATCCATCAACACAACCTGTCAAAAGGTATGATCATTAAAGGTATGTTAATTATGAGGGGAGGTTTTGGATTTGTTCTGGTTCCCCCTGCTCCCCCATGTTTAGCCCTATTAATTTAGAGATTACAAAACGTTAACCCCATTAGTTTGGCGATGCTAAGACCTTTCCCTTCATTTCCTTGTACATTTGTATACCTTTCGTGCTATTTAAATTTGTCCTGGCGAGCGATAGTAAACCTACAATTCAGGAGACTCTGGACTTTGGCCGGGACATTATTTGTCGAAAACTGTACACATTTATCTAGAAATGAGGTCTTGGGGGTAATATTATAAGCGTGATGGAGGTCTAGGATGCAAACTTAAAAAAAAAATAAAAAAAATATATATATAGGCTATATATATTATATATATATAATAATAATAATAATAATTAACCCCTCTGCCACGATGACGTAATTTTCATCATACTCTGGTTACCATTTGACTATTTTCTTTAGCAAATAATCTATCTCTAGGACTCAAAGGGGTAAATATGATCTCAATAAAACCTCTGAATAACATAGGCACTTCTTAAGCTATAGTAAATCATCTAGGCTTAGCCAGCATCAACGGTAATAAGACGTCCTCGTGCAGAAGGGGTTAATAAATCGGAAAACATCAAGGAAACCGACCACCTTTTATTTCGTGTTTATTTTGTTTTGGTTTTAGCTAGTTTTCATCATTATACAGTGGTTGTCATTAATTAGAATGTCCGGAAAAAAACGTTTTCCCCATTATCCAACAATCTTAAGATACGGACCCCGATAGTGGGGAGGGCTATGAAGTACAGGGAAATTGAGGGGTAAAAGACGAAAATAAGGGGTAATATTAGCCTAACCTAACAACCTTACCTGACCTAACCTAGTATATTAGGTGGGGGCTGCCGCCCCCACACCCCCGCTGGTTTGGTGTTTGATTAATAAAAGGTTGACGGTCGCCAATTTGTTTCGAATGAAGTCTACGGTATTTACTCCGCAATCTTCAATTTTAACAGGAGGTACTTACTTACTTTTGATACTTTTGATGTGTTCGCCACTCTTCTAGCGGCACCAAGGAGCGCGGCGCCCCTCGTTATGGGTGGTGATTTTGGTGTAGTAGACTGTTTGAAGCGACAGCTCGCTCCCTCGCGAGGATGGGCTTGTCTGGCACTTTTTGCAGTTCGACATCGAGAGCTCTCTTGAAGTTGTCTAACGAGACGTCCCTCATGTCTCTTACTCGCCGTGGGAGTTTGTTGAAGAGACGTGGGCCTCTGTTTGATAACCAGCCCTCTTGCAGAGAGCCCATAGCACCCCTGTTATTCATCCGGGGGATTTCGCATTCCCAGCCTCTCCTATCACTGAATTTCATGACTCTCGGAGTATGTAGGTTTGGTACTAAATCCTCTGCGATTTTCCACGTGTATATTATTAGGTAACGTTCTCTTCTACGTTCCAGTGAGTACAGATTCAGTGCTCTTAAACGCTCCCAATAGTGTAGATGTTTTATCAAACTTATATGCGAAGTGAAATTTCTTTGTACACTCTCTAAGTCATTTATTTCACCTGCTTTGTATGGGGATGTTAATATGCTACAGTATTCAAGCCGCGGTAGCACTAGAGATTTGAAGAGCGTTATCATAGGTAATTCAGCGCGTGTTTTAAATGTACGTAGAATCCAACCCGTTAGACGTTTCGCAGCCGCAACTTTGACCTGGTTATGTACTTTGAAACCCATATTTTCAGACATTAATACCCCAAGGTCTTTCACACTGTCTTTCCGTTCTATTATGTGGTTAGATTCTGTTAAGTAATTTGTAATTTCTTTAACGCCATTATTATCTCAGTACCGTATTAATTGGAATTTGTCTTCATTGAATTGAATGTTGTTTTCCCTGGTCCACTGGAACACTACATTCATGTCTTCCTGCAGTCGGCCCGTGTCCTATGTGTGTTTACTATCTTGCTTAATTTTGTGTCATCAGCAAAAGACGATACCGTACTGTGTCTAGTGTTGGTATCTATGTCGCAAATTAGTCTGAGGAACCGAAGGGGCGCTAGCACTGTTCCTTGAGGCACTGAGCTTTTGACATCCGAAGGCTCAGATGTTACTTGGTTTACTGCTACTGATTGTTTTCGGTTTATTAGGAAATTGTATATCCACCTTCCGATTTTCCCCGTTATACCTTTTGCTTTGAGTTTGTGGGCTATTATACCATGGTCACATTTATCAAATGCCTTAGCAAAATCGGTGTAAATGACATCCACGTTTTTCTTTTCTTCTAGCGCTTTAAGAATTTTGTCGCTAGAAGAAAAGATAATTATCGCGAATAGACTCGCAGCGTTATTATACATAATTTATTAGGGAAAGTGAAGCTCTATGGAATCCTTATAATATACCCCCATAGATTCCGTTGTGGTAGAATAGTTTTGATAAGTTTTGTAACTCGATTTTGTCGATATAAATAGTCCCACGCGTAAACAAACTCACTATAACTCAGTCCCGCAATCTTGAGAGCTCTGCTACGGACGTGTTCGAAATGGAGTACACTCGCTACGGTAAAGTGTTATGTTCTACAAAGATGTTACTGTATGTCTAATATATGAACCCACAGTAGCTGGCATGCAACTTGCAAGGGCTAGAGTGTTGTATCCCACGTACTGGGTCTAGGGCACTCTAGGGTTAGGTTAGGTTAGGTTGTTTGGTTAGGTTAATATACTAGGTCTCGGAAACAAGATTCGTAGTTGCGGTAGTATTTACATCAAAACTATAGTTAACTATCAAAACTATTCTTCCACAGTGGAATCTATGTGAGTATATTATAAGGATTCCATAGAGCTTCACTTTCCCTAATAAATTATGTATAATAACGCTGCGAGTCTTTTAAAAAAAATGGTATATATTAAGCAAACCACCCACCAATTTTCATGACAATTTTGAAATGCATGTTGGAATCCCTATAAACTGTACTTAATTCTTATATAAGTTTGATAATTTGGAAAAATCGATTAAGGGAGAAAATTAACATTGAAAATTATGTGTAAAATGTCTCCCATAAACGGCGGCCCGCTATGTTATTGTAATTTGCGGCCTAATTTCGTCTGTTAATTCACTTTCTACTTAATTGGACCCCCTATGAAGTACAACAGATTATGATGACATAAGTGGCGGGTGTTTAGAGGGGGCAGAGCTCCCCCTTCAACATATTACGTGTCCCACAGTAACTTCTATTATATAAACAACCCAAAAATTTTCACAGATTTTTAAAATTTCATTAAGGATGAAATATAACATATACTCTATGTTAAAATAAGTGTCAACCCTCGAAAAATTCTATTAAGGGAGATACAGAACCTAGAACCTGTAACCTGTAACGATATTTGTCCCCATAGACGGCACACAACACAACTCGGCGGACCTCTTTCTCCCTGCCTTTCAGTCTAATTAACACTAGGAATTTACCGAATTTTCTATCCAATGTACTATCCATCAGCGGGGGTGTGGGGGCGGCAGCCACCACCCATAATACTAGGTTAGGTTAGGTAAGGTTGGTAGGTTAGGCTAAAATCTTTAATGTTGCTTAATTGTTGGATAATGGATAATGAGCTTACTGGGTAAATTAATTTTCTATCCCATGTACCATCCAACCAGCGGGGGTGTGGGGGCGGCAGCCCCCACTCATAATACTAGGTTAGGTTAGGTAAGGTTGGCAGGTTAGGCTAATATCTATAATGTAGCTTAATTGTTGGATAATGGATAATTAGCTTTCTGAAATTTTTTAAAATCCGAGCCAACTTTTGCTAAAACTTGGCTCGAGTTTTTTCATTTTGGAGTTTCTTTGTTGAAAAACAAGAAAACCCGAGCCAATTTCTTTTATGCACTTACTGTCTTTTATGTAGCTGAAAGTCTTAAAATCCGAGCCAACTTTTGCCAAAACTTGGCTCGGGTTTTTTCATTTTGTGGTGATCTCAAGTTGAAAAACAACAAAACCCGAGCCAACTTTCATCATAAAAGCCATTATATCGACTTTTTATGTCTGTAACCCCATATTTTCCCTGATCTTCATAGCCCTCCCCACTATCGGGCGCAGTCTTAAGATCGTTGGATAAAGGGGAAAACGATTTTTGCGGAGGTTGAAACTAATGTCAACCACTATATATTGATGCAAATAGGGCCTAAACTAAAACTTAAAAAAAACAAAAAAAAACAAAAAAATGGTGGGTGGTTTCCATAATATTTTCCAAAAACAATTACCGAAGAAAAGAAAAACGTGGATGTCATTTAATAAATATTTACTTTTTCAAAGTAATTGAAAACGTTTTTTCCGGAGATTCTAATTAATGACAACCACTGTATAATGATGAAAACTAGCTAAAACAAAAACAAAAAAATCACGAAATAAAAGGTGGTCGGTTTCCTTGATACATACCAATAAATCGATAGGTGCGGTTGATTCATGTCACTGACAGAATCCATCAACCAATCTGTCAAAAGGTGTCTATAACGTTCGGGCAGCTTGGGCAATAGTGTATAGGTAGCGCCAGCGAACTTGACAATAATCTTGACCCCTTAACTTCTTATAACTCGAAATGAATTAATGCAATCGGGCTGACGTTTCTATCATTTGGGAAGAGTCCACCAGGAAATAAGTGTGGATATTTACAGCCAGTTTGCTCTAGGCCCTTTTGAGGTACAGAGAGGTCAGGGATTAAGATTATTGTCAAGTTCGTTGGCGCTACCTACAGTATAGTAGCTCTTAAATTTCCTGAACTAACTTTTTCAAGATCCAATGACGCATATATATTCTCAACAACGCTCTGATTCCAACATACTTAAAGCTGAAAATATATATGGTCAATTTAAAGATGATGTAATTAAATTGCTAAAAAATAGTTTCGATTGTTTTTATCTAGCTTAGAGTTGTGTAAGGGTGTTTTGATATGTTAACATAGGCGTAAATGCATATTTACCCATCAAACAACAATCTAAAAACACGTCCCTTCACTCGCGAAAAATAACTATTTGGCCATAACCGTTTGCCGTTGGATACAAAATATGGGTTTAATTCTAGTTTCGCTTTCACAGTATACTCATAAATTTCTATGGCTACTTTAGAGTTGTCATATACCATACTTAATTCCTATATATGTCCAAAGCGGCGGAAATGCATTATAAGGAATTATACCTACTGTAAAAAAAAAATATATTTTCTCCCCATATGCGGCACCATAGCTATTACATAATACTAGGTTAGGTTAGGAAAGGTTGTTAGGTTAGGCTAATGTCGTTAATGGAGTTTATTATCATTATATTACGTCTTTTACCCAGCAATTTCCCTGATCTTCATAGTTGGTCGGGAAGCTATGCCTTTACAACGGCGCCTCCCTTTTGTCGCTTTGTACGTGAAACTAGAATTTTACCAAAATATGTAGAGGGGGGGGGGGGCAAGCCCCCCCCCCCCAAAGATGTATTGAAATCGTCATATATTTAAACAGTAGGGGGCAAAAACCAAATTTTCCCAAACGCTATTCTTCTTCTTCTTCTTCGCGGCGGATGTAAACAAAGCTACCCGCCTCTTGCGAGGTTGGCGATATAGGGGATATTTTTTTTTTTTCAGGATCAGTAATAAATGTTTACGCGCATTTAGACACATATAGGAATGAAATACATGGTGTAAGAAACCTGTAGGCCGCGATAAAATCGGTGTATGAATTTAATTACATCATCTTTATATTGTCCATATATATTTATAATAGTATATATATATGTATAATAGCGAGAATAAAAATTATGAACTAATGGCAGGCGTCATCGTACTGGAGACTTGTGGGAATCCCTCACAAATCAATCCCCTTAGGATCACTATTGTATTTAGATAGTTAGTTAAAATTGGACTTCAGAGGCTATCAACCCTTCTGGATTATTAAGCCAGCACACTGTAAGTCAAGAATGGCGTCAAGACTGGAGCCCCTTATCGAGAACTCCCAGTCCCTTGTAAATTTCGAATTAAATATATGTACTATTATGCATACGCACTTTACATAATATGTTGAATATTCTGCACAGGTGAAAAGGATAGCACATCCACCATGTTCCACGACTCAACAGACACTGATTATGACATCACCAATTCACCATATACCCCCCCCCCCCCTTCCCCATCCCCACACTTCCCATCAGAGATTGTGTATAGGAGATAGGAGTCTTCCTATGCATTCTATTAATAAAAAGGTGCCTCTAAACGTTGCCAGTTACCCTTTTTCGACATTTTTTTTCAGCGCCATCTATTGCAGGGTTGCAGAACTACTCCATGTGAATAAATCTACGGATGTACCCTCCATTCTGTTTTTGTTTTTAATTATATGTACCGGTACACTACTTCTCTCTCTCTCTCTCCATCTCTATGTATATATATATATATATATATACAGTATACTGTATATGCGATATATATATATATATATATATATATATATATATATATATATATATATATATATATATTATTTATGTTTGACCAAAGTTTGAGTGTAGCTGTGTACTTCCAAGTTAGTAACTTATATTACAATGTAAATACTTGTCTTCAATTAAGATTAGTTTTTCATATAGGCTACATTCATTGTTAATAAATTTACAGTCAATATCAAATAATCATCAACAGCCTTCATGATCCATTGCAAACCATATCCTTATTCTCATGGTCAACCACAGCCTCCTTACATCATCACGGAGGCTTGGTTCAGCTTGGTAAGCTATGTAATTAACCCCTTCTATACCGACGACGTCTTGTTTTTATTCTGGCTCCTACTAATCGATTGTATTCACTTTAGGAAGGATCTTTAGCAATTATAAGGCTTCGAACTATCTCAATTAACCCTTTTACTACCACAGATCCTTTCTAAGCTGTATAAAATCGTCTACATATTGCTAGAATAAAATATAACATACGACGACGGTACAGAAGGGGTTAATGGAGTATTGTTCACATTTCAGTGTAGGCAATACTTTGGAGTGCTTTTGCATATCAGTGTACTCTTAAATCATTATATTCATAATGACTATGGCTGATATGGTGATAGCAAACAAGTTACATGAGTTTCTATAGACTCTACACAAGGCATGTGTACACCATTGCAGCAAGGGAGAGGAACTGTCAATAAACAGACGACAGAAGTATTTTCCCTCGATGGGGAGGAGCTATGCGCTACCGCCATCTATTGCAGGGTTCCAGCCAAATCTGTAAATAATGGCCAACTACTATTAACACGGCTGATTTTCCAAGACACCCCTCTTAGGTATTCTTACTCTATGCTTCCCATCACCACACCCACTCTTTCCTTCGACTCCACCACCTCTCAGGTGATCAACACAACTCCAAACACCGTAACACAGACCTGGCAACTCATTAGCTAAATATTTGGTAAGGCATTAATAAGACGATTCGATTCAGTTCGGGATAGCTTCTAAAATTTAGGTCACGATTTATGTCCTAGAGTGTACTGCCAAGAGTATAAATGATGACGTGTTCAATTGTATCAGTATCGAACACAACAGGATAATAAATAGCTCTCTTTTAGCCCAGATGCTTCAGAGCTTGAATCTAAAGGTTCAATAATTCGAACTGGTGTAATTTGATAATGCTCATGACTGTACGGGACCATAGTATAATTATGCAGGCTTTTAATAGACTATTTGTTTTACTTTTCACTAGGCTGTCTTCAGCCAATATGCATTAACTGTTAGCCTTTGTTCCATTTTTGTTTTTACTTTAATCTAAATCTAGATAGAATCTCTACTGTACATTACTAAGTATAAGGTATTAAATTCATATACATCAGTGTGTCTAAAGGGATCATAATTATGTTTCCTATACTAATCGTGATGTATGCCAAAGCTAAATGATTTAACACAGTTGCTTGGCTAATAGGCTATTCTCAATTGTAATGTGTTAATTAATTTGCTTCAAAAGCTGGTAATCGAGTAAATTTAGCTCACTGTTCCTGAATAATATTAGGAAAGAAGTTATTTTGTATATATGAAAGGATCAGGTGAGTTTAATACACCATTATTATCCCGGGAAGCCTTCACAAAATGTGGTTGTCTTTTTTTATAGATAATATTACGGTTGAAGCTGAAAGGATTGTGGCAGTTGAGGGGAATATATATATATACAATATACATATATAATTATATATA
Organism: Paralithodes platypus; assembly: GCA_032716605.1. Lineage (NCBI taxonomy): Eukaryota > Metazoa > Arthropoda > Malacostraca > Decapoda > Lithodidae > Paralithodes > Paralithodes platypus. The sequence continues at coordinate 14,915,519 of CM064510.1, read as the reverse complement.
TACATATATATATAACTAACAATATTAGTAGCAAAGAAAAATAAACTTTATCTTAAAATACTGTTAGAATGTTTGACACATTCTAAATATGCGTGCTTATTAAAATACAGACCCTCCAAACAGTTGGTGTCTGCAAGCAGGAGCCAGGAACATTAATAAAAAGATTGAAACTTCTTGCGAAGATTTCAGTGGTTAAAATAAAAATATAGGAATACAAATTAACTTAAAAATGTCGCCAGGAACATAAATTAAAAGACAAACTTCTTGCGAAGATATATATATATATATATATATATATATATATATATATATATATATATATATATATTTTCTTTATTACATACGAGGTTGAAAGAAATGGCAATTTCTGCGTTGGAAATTTTATTATTCAAAGTTTCCAGGTCTCTGATGAGTTTTCGCTGGGTGGCAGGAAGTAGATGAAGGAGATGAGCAAAATTCATGGTGGTACAGGGTTACATTAAGGTACATGAAGATACAGGATATACGACGCGTTTCACTGGACAACCAGCATTATCAAGTAAGGAAGGAATGATATAAAAGGTAAACAGGAAGGGTATATATAGAGGGTGGAGGATCAGAGGAGGCGGAAAACAGGGGGCAAAAGTCTGCGATTGGTGGAAGGCTAAACTAGGAGAGAGAAAGGGGGTAACCGCTTCATGCATGCGCACTGGATGCGGGATGGTGGTCGATAGGTGGGGTCGAAGCTGATTGGCTGCGTGTCGAGGGGCGTGGCCTAAGTTGTGTGGCGCCTGCAGAAGACGAAGCTGAAGGAGGTAGCGCGGGGGGCTGCGTCAAGGGCACCGGGGGGCGAGGAGGGGTGTTAGGTCCTGTAGGGTAGTGCCTTTGGGCAGAAGGAAGGATCTGAAGGTCCAGAGTTTGGTTGTTGATGTTGGGATGTAAGGCTTGGATATATAATGCTTCGAGTATAGGTAATCTCCTTGGGTCACTTTCTTTATCGAGTATGGTGGTGTTTCTCTAACTCGTTGCGTGTGAGGTGAGGGTGGTTAGGGGTGAGATAGTGGTCTTTGATGGCTCCAGCCTGAAGGTGAAGAGTTAACCGACGTGAAAGACGAGTCTGCGTCATACCAATATAGGAATGAGGTCCACAGTCCTCATAATTACAGGTATGTTGGTAAATGACGTGATCGTCGGTCATCGGGCTCTTTATCTTGGTGGAGGCTGGTTTGTTGCGGAGAACGAGGTTGGAGGTCTTGGGGGATTTGTAATAAATTATTAATTTGATTTTGTTTTCCGGGTTGGCAGGGTGGACATGCTTGGAGATTATTTCTTTTAAAACGGCCTCGTAATTTTTGTGTTCAGAGGACATGTAATTGCGGTAGAAGATCTTAATTTCATTGGGGGGGCCAATGTTCACGTCAGTTAACTCTTCACCTTCAGGCTGGAGCCATCAAAGACCACTATCTCACCCCTAACCACCCTCACCTCACACGCAACGAGTTAGAGAAACACACCACCATACTCGATAAAGAAAGTGACCCAAGGAGATTACCTATACTCGAAGCTTTATATATCCAAGCCTTACATCCCAACATCAACAACCAAACTCTGGACCTTCAGATCCTTCCTTCTGCCAAAAGGCACTACCCTACAGGACCTACCACCCCTCCTCGCCCCCCGGTGCCCTTGACGCAGCCCCCCGCGCTACCTCCTTCAGCTTCGTCTTCTGCAGGCGCCACACAACTTAGGCCACGCCCCTCGACACGCAGCCAATCAGCTTCGACCCCACCTATCGACCACCATCCCGCATCCAGTGCGCATGCGTGAAGCGGTTACCCCCTTTCTCTCTCCTAGTTTAGCCTTCCACCAATCGCAGAGTTTTGCCCCCTGTTGTCCGCCTCCTCTGATCCTCCACCCTCTATATATACCCTTCCTGTTTACCTTTTATATCATTCCTTCCTTACTTGATAATGCTGGTTGTCCAGTGAAACGCGTCGTATATCTTGTATCTTCATGTACCTTAATGTAACCCTGTACCACCATGAATTTTGCTCATCTCCTTCATCTACTTCCTGCCACCCTGCGAAAACTCATCAGAGACCTGGAAACTTTGAATAATAAAATTTCCAACGCAGAAATTGCCATTTCTTTCAACCTCGTATGTATTAAAGAAAATTTATTACCTGGCTTTACCAATATATATATATATATATATATATATATATATATATATATATATATATATATATATATAAAGGACAATACAAGTATAAAATAATTTCCAGAAGGGAATTAAGACCACTTGGGAACTCTCAGTGCCGCCTTTCGAAGCGACAGTTCGATACAAGATTAATGCGAGAAGTTGGACGGAATTTATGAGATCGCAGAAACTTTCGGCGACACATTCTTCTTTCGGAGTTTGGTTGTTAAAAAGACAGATCAGTTAGAAAGTACAGTTGGGAGATGAAGGCAGATACATACAGTATATAAGTTCGGTAACTCATTTGAATAATAAGCTAGTATTCGCGCTCCCTTTGCTTATATAATATTATAGTAGCCTTGTCAAAATATTCATACAAAACCTTTCTTTGGATGGAGATTTTTTGTGATAAAGGGTTAATGCATTTATATGGCTGTGTACAGTCTACGACCTAAATCCTGGTCCAATATGCAGTATATCCTTCAACATTAAAGAGAACCTCCCGAATGTAAAATAATATAAGGTATAATGAAAAGATTCAATTTAGTTCGGGAGAGCTTTGGAGAGTTAAGGCCACGTTTTATATCCTAGAGTGTACAATAGCACTCATATCCAAACATTCAACATTTGCTATTGCCATTTGAAATAGGGTAAGAGTCCGTGGTATGAGACTTAAATTTACAACGCTATTGCTCAAAATACGTTGTGACCTCTCTGTTGCCCTTAGAGCGAGAATACATAGAGATATATAACTCATAATGATATACTTCGATTTCTATTTCATGTATTTTTCTGTTTTTATTATTATTATCATTATTATTATTATTTTTTGCTTTAAATCTATACATCTGATTTTGAGCGGTAAAAATTATCAGTTCCCTTTTAATTGTTTCAAAGAGGAGTTATTGTTAAAGCTTAAGGGGGTGTTTGTTTTCTAATTCCCCTTCTCCCTCATAATGAGCCCTATTAGTTTTGAGAATTTAAGACTCACGTCCCACTAGTTTGGCCGATTTGTTTGTAAGTAACAGGCTGGCTGTCGCTCACCCCCCAAACAAATCGACACCTGGATGGAGTGAAGCGTCTTTAATACGAAAAACTAATGAGGTGAAACAGGGAAGAATCCAAAAAGACCCGCCTCGGGATACATAGGGTTAAGTAGAAAGAGCAAATCTGGACAAACATATATAGAAAGCGACAGAGAGATAAAGATAGAGAGACAGACAGACAGATAAACCCAGAGACACAAATAGACAGATCAACGGATAGAGAGAGGAGAGGGTACAACAGGGGAAGAGGGTTGGAGGAACGCTGAAAGCAGTAACAAGAAATAGGGTGGTCAGTATGGAAGTGAAGAAGTCCTTGCATGACAGTGTGGTAATCCCGACACTGACTTACGGAAGTGAAGCATGGACGTTGGTTGAGAGACTCAGACCAAGAGTGAGAGCAATGGAAATGAATTACTTAAGAAGTGCGTGCGGAGTTACATGGAGGGATAGACGGACTAATGAAGAAGTAAGGAGGAGGTGTGGTGTGGAGGTAGATGTGCTGGAAAGTGTGAAAAGGAACAACTTGAGATGATTCGCCCATATGGAACGTATGGAAAACAAGATAATGACTAGGAGGGTGTACGAGAGCGAGGTGGAGGGACAGAGAGGGAGAGGTAGACCGAAGGAGAGGTGGAAGGATGGAGTGAGGAAGTATATGAACGAAGGCGGTGCTGGTTGGGAGGAGGGGCATCGACTGACTGGGGACAGAGGTGCATGGGGGCGGTTCGTTCGTGGCCACCCCTTCGGGGATCACGGCGTCAGGCAATAGATAGATAGATAGAACAGATAGAAAACAAACAGACAGGCACATATAAAGCCAGACAGACAGACAGACAGACAGACACACTGAAAAACAGACAAATAGATAGAGATAGAGGCAGACACACAGCCACACAAACATACAGACAGACAGAAAGACAGTCATACAGACAGCATCAAGCAGGAGAGCTTAGACACATTCTCCTCATATGCAGCCCATCAAGAAACAAAAGCAGCAGAACATATTTCACGTCAGATTTCAGAGCACTTGCCTTTCAGTCGGCTTATTCAGTTACTAAGGGAAGAATTTAGTTTATTTATTCTTTAGTTTTTAGTTTCCTCCCTAGACCTCCATCAAGCTTATAAATAACCCTCAAGACCCCCTTTCGAGATACATTTGTACATTATTCGGAAATGCAGGTTCACTATAGCTCGCCAGGAAAAGAAAATTAAACCTAAATGGCAAGAAAGGTCTTAATTAGAATTGAAAAGGAATGAGGTGAAAGATCTTAAGTCACCAAACTACAGGGCGAACATCTTACAATCTCAAAACTAATGGGGCTAAATATGAGAGAAAAGGATGTTAAAAATATTGTACTAAATATAATTTCATCTCTCCTTCTATCCTTCCTTCCCATAATAATTCCATGCACCTTCCTTCCCTTCCTTTCTACCCTTCCTTCCTCCGTTCCTTCTTCCTTCTTCCATCCCCGTTTCCATATTTCTCGTACCTTTCCACCCCATATAACCTGATGTATTCACTTCTTATGTTCTTCCTTTCTCCCTCGTAATCTTTCTCTCTTCCTCTTCTCCATTCCTCTTCCCTTCTTTTCTATTTTTCCTCCCTTCTTTCTCTCTTCTCTTTTTCTTATCCTTCTCTATTTTCCTCACTTCTCTTATCTCCTTTTCTCCAATCTTCTTTCGTCGTTTTCTATTTCTCCTCCCTTCTTACTCTCTTCTCCTTTTCTCTTTTCCTTTTCTATTCCTCCTCCCATTTTCTCTTTTTGCCTTATCCTTCTTTATTTCTCCTCCTTCTTTCTCTCTTCTTTCCTTCTCTATTCATCCTCTTCTTTTTCACTCTTCTCCTCTATTTCTCTTCCCTTATTTCCCTGTTCTCCTTATACTTTCTTCCATCCTTCCTCCCTCCTTCTTTGCAATCAGTGTAGGTGATGAGGGTGGTGAATGCATGGAGGAATATATATATATATATATATATATATTCTTTAATACATACGAGGTTGAAAGAAATGGCAATTTCTGCGTTGGAAATTTTATTATTCAAAGTTTCCAGGTCTCTGATAAGTTTTCGCTGGGTGGCATGAAGTAGATGAATGAGATTAGCAAAACATGGTGGTACAGGGTTACATTAATGTACATGATGATTAGGATATACGACGACGCGTTTCACTGGACAACCAGCATTATCAAGTAAGGATAGAATGATATAAAAGGTAAACAGGAAGGGTATATATAGAATGGTATATATATTATGTAAGGAGAGCCCTCACGCACTGCTCTACCTGGGCCGACACCCACCAAGAACTAGAAAGACTATCCCAAGTTTTAGTGAACAACGGATACTCCAACTCCGACATCTCCAGCACCATCAACCACCATCTTGAAAAATGGTACACCCAAAGCCCTCCCAACATTGACCCCCCCAATGAAATTAAGATCTTCTACCGCAATTTTATGTCCTCTGAACACAAAAAAGACGAGGCCGTCTTAAAAGAAATAATCTCCAAGCATGTCCACCCAACCAACCCGGAAAACAAAATCAAATTAATAATTTACTAAAAATCCCCCAAAACCTCCAACCTCGTTCTCCTCAACAAACCAGCTTCCACCAAGATAAAGAGCCCGATGACCGACGATCACGTCATTTACCAACATACCTGTAATTATGAGGACTGTGGACCTCATTCCTATATTGGCATGACGAAGACTCGTCTTTCACGTCGGTTAACTCTTTACCTTCAGTCTGGAGCCTACTATCTCACCCCTAACCACCCCCACCTCACACGCAACGAGTTAGAGAAACACACCACCATACTCGATAGAGAGAGTGACCCAAGGAGATTACCTATACTCGAAGCGTTATATATCCAAGCCTTACATCCAAACATCAACAACCAAACTCTAGACTTTCAGATCCTTCCTTCTGCCAAAAGGCACTATCCTACAGGACCCAACGCCCCCCCTCGCCCCCCGGTGCCCTTGACGCAGCCCCCCGCGCTACCTCCTTCAGCTTCGTCTTCTGCCGGCGCCACACACACTACGCAACTTAGGCCACGCCCCTCGACATGCAGCCAATCAGCTTCGACCCCGCCAACCGACCACCACCTTCCCGCATCCAGTGCGCCTGCGTGAAGCGGTTCTCTCTTTTCCACTCCTAGAAAACCCCTCCACCAATAGCAGACTTTTGCCCCCTGATTTTCTCCTCCTCTGATCCTCCACCCTCTATATATACCCTTCATGTTTACCTTTTATATCGGCCTGCCTACCATCATCATCCCTCCAGATCTCCTTGCCCGAAGAAGAACCGAGAAGCCGCCCAAAAAGAAGCCTTCCAACACTCAACTTCTGCCTCGACCACTCTGCCTTCAGAAGACTCGAACACCTAGAGTCCAGGAGGCAGCAACTTCAAGACCGAGCCTGCATAAGAGGAAAGCTGAGGAGCTGACAACAACTCCGCCAGCACCAGCAACTCCAACTCTAACAACACCTCGGACCACCTCAAACCTCCAGCCTGACACCTCCGCTCAACCACCACCATCTCCACTACCATCTATGCCTGTTATCTTCGACGAGCCTCCAGAAGAATCAAGAAAATTCACCAAACTGCACAAACCAACAGCAACAACAACAACAACTACTGCCATCCCGCCCTCTTCAGCCAGGATACCATCAAAGCCCATGCTCTTCGATGGCTATGACATCATAATCCCTCCAGAAGTACAAAGGACTCTCGAACTATACCACTCGATGAATTTTAATGACCAAGCAAGGTGGTCAGCCCACCATCTTTCATCTCTCCAACTCTTCGACTTTCATCACTTTACCTTGGACTTACAACTCTACTTTCTTCACTAGTGGGGTCTCTACCTCACATCCAGTTTCCATTTTCCAGTTTTATATCGGCAGCTTGGCCGTCTGTTTGAGGGGACGCATGAAATTCAAAATGAAAACCAGGGGGATGAGGGGAAGTGCATATTGGCAGTTGTTACAACCTCTAAACATTTAGCAAATGGTGGCATTTGCTGGGAGAACAGAGAGATGGAATTTATTTTAAAATAAACTTATAAACATAAGAAATAATAGGAAGGTGGTTAGCCCACCAACTTTTTTAACTCTCATACTTTTCTTTTTTTCAACACTTTATCTTCGTCACATCCCACTCTTCTTTCACAACTTGTGGAGCCTCACTTCACATTTCGTTTCGTTTCGTTTCGTTTATATCATTCTATCCTTACTTGATAATGCTGGTTGTCCAGTGAAACACGTCGTATATCCTGATCATCATGTACATTAATGTAACCCTGTGCCACCAGGAATTTTGCTAATCTCATTCATCTACTTCCTGCCACCCAGCGAAAACTCATCAGAGACCTGGAAACTTTGAATAATGAAATTTCCAACGCAGAAATTGCCATTTATTTCAACCTTAAAAAGAAGAAAGGTTTCAATTTTAAAGAAAATGTATTACCTGGCTTTACTAACATATATATATATATATATATATATATATATATATATATATATATATATATATATATATATATATATACCGGTATATATATATATATATATATATATATATATATACTGTATAGTAAATATATATTGATCGATAATAGTGGTTTTCTTCGATTATTTAATTACTTACTTATCCATATATTAAATGAGTTTATCACTATCAGTATACCTTTAAAGGGTAAGTGATAATGAGCATACACGAGAGAGAGAGAGAGAGAGAGAGAGAGAGAGAGAGAGAGAGAGAGAGAGAGAGAGAGAGAGAGAGAGAGAGAGAGAGAGAGAGAGAGAGAGAGAGAGAGAGAGAGAGAGAAAGATAGAGAGAGAGAATGCTCTGGACATTTCTTGGACTAAAACTACAATTCTCATTTCTTCCTTTGAGACGCCAACTTTTTAAATTTCATATGAAAATTAAAAGTTGAAAAGTTTAAATTTGACAAAACGTGTGCTTGTGTGTTTGTGTGGATCCTCCGTGAAACAAGGGTGTCATGTAGTCTACGACAGAACTTGTCATGGCCTGAGGCAATGTGTTAGTTCACTTATCTTTTAATAGATGGCCCTTTAATCGCTTCTAATAAAAGGGGGCGGGGTTAGTATAGAGGTTGGAAGGAGGAGGAGTCAAACGTGTGTGTGTGTGTGTTCTAGAACAGCACTCAGAATAACTTTATTTTAACATAACACACAGGCTATATTATTAGACTAGCCCATGCCGGATCACAAATAAGTAACACACATCAGGTGTTGCGTTATTTATGGAATTTAATATACAGACAATCAAGTTTCTATCCTTCGAACTTCCCATTCCCCCCTCCTCCCCTTCTCTCTGCTGCCTTCCCCTATCTCCCCCCTTCTCTCTCCTAACCGAATATATAATTTACCTCATCGTCGTGTTCAAAGCTGTCCATAAAACAAAAAATGTGTTTTAATAATACTGTTCTTTTTACCTCTACTGATTCTCAATTATTAACTCGTATTCTATTATTTACTTTATACAATGTGTTATAGAAAATAAATATATACAGTATGCTCCGTTGCAAAACACTCAAAGTTGCCAACCTTGGCGTCCTGGTTAGTGTAAACAATCGTATAAATATATAAGTAATTGAAACGGGATATTACAATCCACGCATCAAGACAAGTTGGATCACATTGTAATCTAGCTTTGACCAAATTATAACCAAATATATATATCATAATGACAAGATAATATCGGCCCAGTTAGAGAAAACACTTTAGATGAGCCGAAACGAGTTTTTTTTTTGTAATAAAAAGAATTTTTCATATGAATAAATTTTGTTTTCTTCCATACCACTATTCACAGCACTGTGGTTGACCAATTCATAATCTACCTTAACATGTTGTTGTTGTTGTTGTTGTTCCCCAAGCTGCCTGGCCGAACAGCCCCAAGGCCCCGTTGAAGGCCAAGGCCATAACCGAGCGCCCCCACAGAACCCTCCCTGCCGACCACAATAAAGCCTGGGTTACCGAAGCCACTCCATGGCTGGGAGCTAAGGAGGGTGCGGAAACGCCCGGGAAACCAAAGACCCACCCAGGGCCCTGTGCCCCTCATCAATTATGAAGAGAAAGTTGAGGGGCAAAGGAAAAATGTGACGCTTTGGCTTCCAATCTTGGTAGATTGTGAGATCAATCCACGGAAGAGGCTTGAGATCTAGAAAATATATAAGTAAAAGGAACAGTCAGAGTAAGCTATGGGTATGGCAGAGATCGCTCAGTTCTCACTCTGATAGACCAGCTCATCACCACATGACTAGAACCCAATCCTCTCAGCATCAGCTAGGAAAGGCCCTAGAAAGCCGCCTTTGGCGGGGGGATAGCTCCCCTATTTCAACCCCTTTCGGGGTTGGGCATCCGCCTACCTTAACATGTCATATTACATATTACCTTAACATGTAATATGACACGCTATGATTATTGCATTATACTTTTCTCAGTGGATTCTTAATTACTAGCTTAATTACTGTGGCTTCCCATTATCAGTAAACAGTTCGGCGTTACCCATTGTAATGATTTACTATAAAGTAAGTCATCAAATTGAACAATTAGCGATAATCCAAGCAATCTTGTTATGTTGTTTTAAAGTTGATATATTGTAAATTGTTTAGGCTTTTATAGTTTTTACTTCGTATTGTTTAAATTATCGTCCAAACATAATTAAAAGTATACTATAGCTCTGTGTATGTTACCTTGAATTTAATTTAATATGTATTATTTCACCATCATTATGTTACGGTGAACATTGGAAACACATACACATTATATAATACATATAAAGGGATCTTAAATGTAAACATTTACAATTTATATTTATGAAATCAATATGATCTCCACCCACAAGCTGCATCAACTACCTCCTGTATTCTCGTTGGAACTGATTTAAACATGTTCTAACTTATATTAGGGCGGCGACGGATCCCCCCCCCCCGCCCTGCCCCCCGATCCCACTCCTCCCGCCCTTTCCAATCCTAACCTGAACCACAGTCCACTCCATGACATGATGGCCCACAAATTCTCTATTGGGTTCATGTCACACACCCTTGTGGACCAGCTAAACCCCGGATGGGGTCAGGTCAGGTGAAGGTATTGAAGGATAAGCCTTCACAACGGCACCTCGTAGCTACTTTCTACTTTTCCTATTTTCTGAAGACTGTAGAGAGGGGAGAAGGGGTGTTGGAGAGAGACGAAGTTGTTATAGTGGCTTTGTTTAAGACAGATGGTAATGGTAGAGCAGTTGATAAGTTTCTTCATTTTAAAGAGGTACAGTCTCCTTTTGGTTTTCTGCAGCTGGTAGTAGCAGAGAAAAGTGGCTTGGAGATACCAAAAAGTAAACTGAATCTTCAAAAAAATAGCTTGGTAAGTAAGTGGTCTCAAATTGAATAAATAGTGAAAATTATGAACACTCATGAAGCGACTAATACTGACCGCTTAAAAAGAATAATTTCAGAACTTGACTCTATCACAGAATTTCATGAAATTGAAGGTTTTCAGTTCATTCAAGCACAGTTACAACTCCTTCTTATTCCTTCTAAAAATCGCCGATATACAAAGCATATGTTAATTCTTGCAGCAGAACTGTTTTGTATATCACCCGCAGCATATAGAATGCTTAGAAACTCCAAAGCAATTAGTCTTCCTTGTGAGAAACAGATTCCCCAATTGTTATCTCGCACTTATGCTGACAAGTGTCTCCCAATCCTTTTTGATCAGTTGAAGCCACAACAGCGGTTAGTTAACATTTTGTTTGATGAAGTCAAGCTTAAGCAGGCCCTTAGATTTACAGGAGAGCATATAGTAGGCTATGCAACAAACGAACCAGAAAATCTATGCAACATCTGCTCTTGCTATTGAAGTTGTTTGCCACTATGGAGGACCACGGTACATCATACGAATTCATCCTGTATCAAAACTGAATGCTATTCAACTGAAGGAAATATTACTTGAGGCTGTATATGTTGTTAAAGCTAGTGGTGGCCATCCAGTATCGTTCATCTGTGACAACTGTCCACTGAATCAAGCTGTCTACAGAATGCTTGGGGGTCCTGGAAAAGTAACACTAGCACCAGATGGCATACATTTTTTCCTTGTCTATGATTATGTTCACATCCTCAAGAATATGAGAAACAACTGGATCACAGAGAAATGTCAAGAATTACATTTTAGCAAGGACGGTACAGAATATTTGGCGTGTTTGGAAATGTTAAAGCTCTTTACAATGAAGATCAGAAGACACCACTTTGTCTGACAAAACTCACACGCTCATCAGTATTTCCTAAACCATTGCAACGTCAGAGTGTGCCCTTAGTTTGCCAAGTGTTCAATGAGAAAACGATTGCTGCATTTGAAGGTCTTAAAGGAACTGTTAAATTTCATGATGGAACAGTGATATACATAACACTGGTAACCAATTGGTTTAAAATTATGAATGTTAAAAGCAAGTACAGCGCAGTTCATTTACGAGACCAATATCGTGAACCTTGGACATTAAACTGTACAAACTTCAAAGCTCTGCAGGAAATGTGTACAGTTGTATCCAGCTGTCGGTGGACTGGTGGGCATGGCAGAGAGAAAAAACTAACACAGTCAACAACAGATGCCTTTGTCATCACAACAAGGTATAACATAGAAGCAGCACAATATCTTTTTGAAACCCATGATTTTGCTTACGGTACATCCTACCAGCTGTTTTTTCACAAGATCCCCTAGAAAAGTGTTTTGGTCAAGCAAGACAACGTAGTGGAGGAAATTTTTACATTGACATTGGGGATGTTCAAGCAGCATCCAAAGTACAGCAGTTGCATCAGCTGTTGAAACGTGACATCGTTCCTGACCGAGCCAAAGAAGTAAGCTGTGAATTTTGTACAGCAGGACTAGATGATGGTGATTTACAACTTCTGGAAGAGCTGACATTACAAGACACTCAACTACTTCTAGATTCAGATGATACATTAAAACATAAAATTGTCTACATTGGGGGATTTTTAGCTCATAAACATGGACAACAGGAAGTAGAATCTGGGGAATGCTTGTCATCAGAGTTTTTGAATTTGCTCAATCGAGGTGGGCTGAGTATGCCTACACTGGCTACTGTCTTCTTTGTACATAGTGGCATCACCCTTCAAATGTCTCTTCAAGACTCGAAAAAGTGTTGTCGCAATTACTTGAAACAATGCTTGTCTTATGTAGATGCTCCTTTAGCTAGCCATTCAGGAGCATGCCAGACATTGTGTAATGTGTTGTTTAAGGCCTTTGTATTTAATACAAGCGATCGGGAGTGTACACTAGCTGCTTAAGGCGACAAGAGAAACTTTCTAATGTTTAAGTTAATTATTGTGTTATGTGACTTTTGATATATGTAAAATTATGTGTAAAGTAATATTTTGCAAAGGTTTTACTTTAAATTTCTTCTAATATTTAATTAATGTAAGTCATGGTATGATGCTTTGCTTGTATAATACATGTTCTTATAAACTATCTCATTATAACTGTATATTTTCCTATTATGTTCAATCACGAAAGAGACTTATGAGTCAATCAACCAAAAACAAATGTTTTATTTTCCTTTACTTGGTTGCTCTAGTTAATAAGATGTTTTAGAGTAAAAACAAAAAGTCCCATATCCAGTAAAACTAAAATAAGACCTCAGTTTGTGGGCCTGACATGGACCCAAGTTCCGGGACCCGAGTATGGCCGACGCCAGTCCTTATGTAGAGGAGTCTATGGTATGTACAGTATATGTGTTTTAACTATCTGTCTATGAATGGGAACAAACGGTATCACTCTCCCTCGACCTTCCACTCTCCCGTTCCAATGTGTATGTATAGTTCCTTGTTCTATAATGGCCAATTACTTAATCACTTCCCTCTCTTACCCAATACGGTCAGATGCTTGTTAACAATTGTTCCATATATTCTCTGTTCTTTTTAATTGCCTTTAGGCATTTCGATTATTTGTACAACCTTTCTAATGTCCTAAAATTAACTTCTTAAACAAAATATGAATATTTCATCTACTTCATGAATAACAGTATATTCTTGGTCTTTATTTACTGTTTGTTATATCAACACACACACAATCACTCACACACACGCACACACACACACGCACACGCACACACACAAACACACTTCACTCAATCATTCACTCACTAATCTCTCTCTCTCTCTTCACTCCAGATATTTTTGAAATTGTCTTCATTGTTGGAAGGAACATAATAATTGATATTGGTTCAGGGGTAATTTATCGAAAGGACTTCCCTAGTGGTTAAGGCCCCATTAATTGCTCTTTCCATTCACATATGCATAGCCTAAGTGAGTTGCAGTTGGGATGTGTGTACATGCTTAGATTGATATGCAGGATTCGAAGTTGCATAATAAATCGTAGGCAGTGTCCACCATCCTTTAACTGTCTTCGTGGTGCGATGCATAAGGTGTTGATTTTCGGTGTGAGCGTCCTGGGTTCGAATCCACGGACTGCCACATGTGTTTGTAAATTGCATTAATCGATTTTAGGAGTATAGTTGGTTGTTGGAAGGAACATAATAATTGATATTGGTTCAGGGGTAATTTATCGAGAGGACTTCCCTAGTGGTTAAGGCCCCATTAATTGCTCTTTCCATTCACATATGCATAGCCTACGTGAGTTGCAGTTGGGATGTGTGTACATGCTTAGATTGATATGTAGGATTCGAAGTTGCATTATAAATCGTAGGAAGTGTCCACCATCCTTTAACTGTCTTCGTGGTGCGATGCATAAGGTGTTGATTTTCGGTGTGAGCGTCCTGGGTTCGAATCCACGGACTGCCACATGTGTTTGTAAATTTCATTAATCGATTTTAGGAGTATAGTTGGTTGTTGGAAGGAACATAATAATTATCATAATATCCTTTGAGACTGATCTTCTCAATCTTCAACTCTTTTAATGCCAAGATCAAAAGAAGATGAACTTAAAATTGTATTGGCTGTTATCTATCTAATGCCTGATGTCCCAAGTCAGTCGACGCCCCTCCTCCCAACCAGCACTGCCATCATCCATATATATATATATATATATATTTTTTTTTTTTAAGAGACAATGAACGGAGGAAGGAAAAACACAGATGAAACAAAAAGGTCCATGTGCCTAAAGGCATCCTCCATTCATAAAATGTTTGTAACAACTGGATTTAAACATTTGTAGATTGTAAGTTTGTGGAAAGCAATTCGAGGGAAGTGAATTCCAAAGAGTAGTATCTCTGGGGATAAATGAATTCTGATAAGCAGAAGTTCTGCATTGTGGAGGAGAAAGTGTAAATTCATGGGCGCTCTCAGCTGCCCTAGTTCTACGGGGAAAGATGTGGAGAGGCGGCACAATTGAAGCAAGTTCCTCGGAACAATTGCTGTGAAAATATCTGTAGAATAATGCAAGGGATGCAACGTTTTTTCGTATGGATAATGTAGGAAGGTCCTGTGTGATTGCAGGGTTATTGATTAATCTAATAGCTTTATTTTGAATGTTGTCCAACTGCCTCAATGCAACCACTCCACTTCCACCCCACAGAGGTGAACAGTAATCCATCTGAGAACGCACATGACTTTTATATATTACGGCCAACTGCTCGTCAGTGAAGAATTCTCGAACTCTGTACAGGAGTCCCAGTTTTTTAGAGGCATTCTTAGCAATACTTCTAACATAATGTGTCCAGCTCAAGTTAGTAGTTAATGTTACACCGACAATGTCAATACTAGGGGAAGTGGGAATATTTACATCATTAACAAATATATGGGAGTCAGTGAGATTCTGTCGGTTAGAAAATTGAATGTACTTGGTTTTCTGTGCATTAAAGGAAACTAGATTCTTTTGTCCCAATCCATTAATTCTAGAAAGGTCCTGGTTCAGAGAAATTGCAGTGTTTATTTTTTAATTTATAAGATCGGGTTGGGTGAAAGAATTGGTAAATGTGAAGGAACTGTGGAGTGTTGAGTCATCTGCATAGGAATGTATTGGATTATGAGTGGTAGATATGAGACCATTGATATGAACGAGGAACAGAATTGGGGCCAAAACTGATCCCTGGGGAACACCAGCATTTATTGAGTGAAATTGAGAATAAAGGCCATCTACCATTACACGTATTTTTCTGTTATGAAGATAAGAAGAAATTAGTGGAACTAATGATGCAAGGCCGTAGTGTGACATCTTCGACAATAAGGATTGATGCCAGACTCTATCAAATGCCTTTGATATATCCAGTGCTATTGTATGTGTTTCACCATGTTGGTCTGTAGCTTGGTTGATTTGATGCGTAAGAAGGCAAAGAATGTCTGCAGTTGATCGACATCGTCTAAAACCATATTGCCTATCACTGATTAATTTATTATTCTCAAGATGCTTAATTATGTGATTATTTAATATAATTTCAAAGACTTTACCCAGAGTGGAAGTTATAGCTATTGGTCTGTAGTTTGATGGATCTGAAGAGGTACCTTTTTTAGGAACTGGATGAATGTTTGCTTCTTTCCAGGGTACTGGGAAGCATGAGGTATGAGTACACAGACGGAAAAATGTTGCCAATACAGGAGCGAGCACCAAGGAGCAATTCTTAAGTACTATTGGAGGAATTTCACCTGGACCAGGAGCCTTATCTACTGAGAGATTCTGCAAAATAGTTTTGACATGTCTGGTGTGGATCTTAAGTGAGGGAATTTCAGGCGAATTAAAATTAAGTACAGGGACATCTTGATTTATTTCATCTAAGGTTGAGTTGGTGGAGAAAATATCCGCAAGAAGGTTAGCTTTATCTCGTGGGTCACTTACAAGATTGCCAGTCGGATATACTCCTTCACTCCATCCTTCCACCTCTTTTTCGGTTTACATCTTCCTTTCTGTCCTTCCACCTCGCCCTCGTACACCCTCTTGGTCATTCTCTTGCTTTCCATGCGTTCCATATGGCCGAACCATCTCAAGGTGTTCATTTTCACACTTTTTGGCTCTGTTATATTCTGTTCCAAATAAGTAGGCCAAAACTCTTGAACACTCTGTATCACTCACAAACGACGAGAGTAATCGAGCTAATATTTCTACTATTTGGAACGGTCAGACAGGGAATAGGTGTGGCAATTTACAGTCCATTTATTTTAGCACCTTTTGAGTTACAGAGGTTTGGGCTCACAGTTTCTCGCCTACCTTTATTGAATGAAGTATAGTATACAGGTTTAAGTGTATTTTCTTAATCCCCTACTCTCTCATGTTTAGCCACATTAGCAAAGAAATTCTAAAACCATTAGTTTGGCTATTTTAACACTCAACGAGCGGCCTAGGCGGTAACTTCTACTACCTGCTAAGCGGGTGGGTTTACCCTAAACGAGCTTAATTCCGTGTTCTTTTTCATGCATAAACAAGAGCCAGAGCGTAATACAATTATGTATCCCTGAAAGGGCAATAATTGAGCTTTCCAATGACACCAGAACCATCCTTCTACGACCACGCGTTCTCTTGCAACGATTGTGCAACCGAAGGGCAAAATAGCTAAAATACGGTAATTTCCTTACATAATTCCCTGTGTAGCGAGTAAGTGAGTGTGGATGTGTATGGAGGCGACGTTAGTTGCCGCGCGGGACCCGTGCCGAACGGTCAGAGCCGACCTACGCTCCTCGTCTCTCTCTCAGAGCCGATAATGTGCTCAAAATTGCATGCGACTATAGCCGGGCCCCGCCACATAGTCCTTGGTTCTCTTGTCCGACTATAGCCGGGCAACGCTCTTTAGGGGTTAAGACCTTTCGCTCCCTTTCCTTGCCAATTTTAAGTCCCTTCGTGTCAGCTAGGAATCGATTTTTTCTTGGCGAGCGATAGCAAACCTGTAATTAAAGGGAAACCAGCCTTCGCCCGGGACATTTTTCTACTGATCAATCTACACATTCTTCTCGAATTGGGGGTCTTGGGGTGTATTCTAAAGCTTGATGAAGGTCTAGGGAGTAAGCTAGACAAAAATAACCCTTAACACTAACTGATGCGATATCTTTATGTTAGCTATGATGTTGTCAATATTATTAATGATGGTCTTGTTTGCGTTTGTCATTGTCGATGATGTATGTCTAATCTGCCACTTATGCTGCTCTGTTTCATTCATGACTTTTGATGTCCATTTGTCCATCTATATGTCTCTTGGTCTTGGGTTTTTCCTAATTGTCTATTATGTTTCCCCATTTTTTGTCTCGCTGCTCCATTTTCTCTGTTATGTCCCGTTTCCTGTATGTCTACGTGTCTTTCTCTGTCCCATTATCTAATCCTAACCTCTCTTCTTCCATATCACAATTTATATTCTTCCTCTCCTCCAATCGCTGCTTTATCTTGTTATTTACTTTATTGTCCTTACCTTCACTGTCTCTCCATCTCATCACTGGTCTTTGTCCCGCTCTTCTTGACCTGCCAATCAGTCCTAATTCCTCCCTTCTCAGTATCGCCAACGCGCTACAATCAACCTTCTTTTCTCTCCATGCCTCACTGATTACCTGTCTATCTGTGTGTCTCTCGCTGTGTATTTATGTGCCCCTCTATGCCTAGCTATCTCTGTGTCTGTCTAGATGTCTCATTGGCCTCTCAGTGTCTCCCCTCTCTTCTCTTCGTTTCTGTCCCTAATCCTCTGTATCTTGTTATTTCCTCTGCATCTCCACATTCGTCTTTGTCTATCTATTTATTAATCCTAATGCCTTCATCCTCACTACCACCACCACCACCACCTAATAACTCCCTCACCACCACCACCACCACCTAATACCACCCTCCCCACCACCACCTAAACCACCACCTAATACCTTCCTCCCCATCACCACTATCACCACCACCACCTAATAACCACCCTCCCCACCCCCACCTAGTACCACCCTCCCAACCCCCACCTAAACCACCACCTAATACCTCCCTCCCCACCACCACCGAATACCTTCCTCACCACCATCACCACCACCACTGGCTGCCTGGTTACAATCAACCTTCTTGTCTCTCCCGGCTGTCTACATGCCTCACTGATTACACCTGTCTGTTTGTGTGATTCTGCCCTCTTCTCACTGTCTATCTACCTCTGTGTCTGTCTCATTGGTCTCTCAGTTTGTTCCCTTCTCCGTCTGTACCTTTCCTTTCCTTTGTACTCCTTTGTACTCCTTTGTCTGTCTATCTTCGTGTTGGTTTCTAATCTTCTTTCTCAGTTTAGTTTATTTTCCTGCCTTACTACCTGGTTACAATCAACCTTCTTGTGTCGGCCCCGGCTGCCTACATGCCTCACTGATCACCTGTCTCTCTGTGTGTCTGTGTGTTTGTGTTCCCCTCTCTCTGTCTATCTATATCGGTGTCTGTCTAGCGGTTCTCTCAATATACCCTTCCCTGTCTTTTCATCTTCGTATCTGTCTATTCCCTTCGCTCATTAATCTGTGTGTCTCACTATGTTTTGTCCCCTGCTCTCTGTCTATCTACAGGTATTTTCGTGTCTGTCTCGCTGTCTCATGGGTCTCTCAGTCTGTCCGCCTTTCTCTATCTTTCCTTCTCCGTATCTGTTTGTTCCCTTCGCTCGTGTATATCTGTATCTCTCTCTGTGTTTGTGTCGCCCTCTCTTCGTATATCCATCTCTGTGTATATCTCTCGGCTTCTCAATGTTCTTACCCCTCTCTGTCTTCCTATATTCATGTACAGTATGTCTCTAATCTTCTTTCTAATTTATCTGCCATACCCTCAAATCTCCGCTCGTCTTTGTGTGCTTGCCATTGTTCTTGACTTTAGTTGACCTTTAGAACGATCCGATGACGCATTTATTTTCTGTGTTCTAGCTATTATTTGTATTAGTACAATCATGATGCCTACTATGCCATCAAAAGGCTCAGTCTGTTTGTATAGCCTATGTAAATATATATTGTATAAACTAAAGACTAAATACACATTTAAATTTATATTTCGATAACTACCAAACACTCAACACGAATGACCTAATCGTCACAGCAATGAAAACTACTTAACCATAACTATTAACCCCTTCAGCACGATGACGTAATCTTCATCATATTCTGGGTATTATTAGACGATTTTCTTTAGCTTATAATATACCTCTAGGACTCATATGGGTAAATCTTATTTCAATAATCCCTCTGAATAACATTGGTCCTTCTTAAACTGAATAAAATTGTCGAACTTTAGCCAGATTAAAAGGCAAAAATACGTGATCGTGCTGAAAGGGTTAACTACCACTGCCAATATGAACACCAATGAATACAGCAACAACCATAACTACCAAACACTATCAAACTTACCTTAACCACCCAATCACCACTACCACTATAAATACCACAACTACCAAGCCTACCTTATCCACCACAACTACCACAAACTACCAAGCTTACCTAAACCACAAATACCACTACCACAACCGCCACCATCAATATGCAGACACCGCCTCTACTAACTCTCACACTGAACCATAGAGTACAGAAGGATAGAGAGGAAAGAGAGACGCTACAGATCTGAAAATAGCGTGCCGCGCGTTCAAGAGATGGCAGCACGATCGCAAATGAAAATAGGAGGGTCCCCAATAATTCGTAATAATCCCTACCTTGTACTAATAATGCTATCAATAATAAATTCTATGCTATCCAGAGACTCTATAAGTCTATAGACATGACAGAGGTAAATAGACATAAGCAGAGGCTACTGTAAACGCCAGATCATCGTGAAATTGTCGTCATTATGAGGAGCTTCACAGCCCCGTCTCTTCTACCCCCACCATTGTTATTGTGAGAGTGGGGAGTTGCCAACGTCCGACATGCTGGGCCAAAATATCGCTAGGTGTCATAAGTATAACCTATGAACGTACTTCGTGAAATGTCCTGTTTTAGTGCAACTTTATAAATTAACATCTACATAACATGTAACTAATAATATATATTCAAAACGACATTTTAATTATTGTTGTGTTGCTTGTAGTTACAGCTTACATCATATATAAGTATTTGTTATATTGTATATGTATTCCTAATATTTTCCTCTTATATTGTATATGTATTCCTAAGATTTTCCTCTTGTGTTTATATATCTAATTGATTTCAAATAATTTAAAAGTGTTTTTACCAACATTAAATCACTCTTAAAGACGTTCCCTCTATAATCTATTGCCCCCTCATTTTGCGGAATTTCCCTTAACTTTGGTAACACTGCAGACAAGCCAGGTGCACAGATATCAAGGAGTATCTAATAAGGAAAAACGACTAAGGTGTTTTGTTTGTCTGCCCTACCACAGTGCTGCCACCAAATCCTAGGACGCGCGGCAAAATAACTGTGTGACGTTACGCTTTGAGCTCTATCCTTCTGTACTCTATGCACTGAACCCGTAGCTATAAGAAGCCTAAATCCAAGGGACTCACAGAAGCTACCCCCCCCCCTCTCTCTCTCTCTCTCTCGCTCTCTCTCTCTCTCTCTCTCTCTTTCTCTCTCTCTCCTCGCTGGGATCGAAAGGTCTTTGTGGTCAGTGTGCCCTAGATAAAATTAACTTGAACCCTCCTCTTTCATATATTTCTCCTGCTTCTCCTTCTCCTTCCTCTTTCTCCTCCTCCTTCTTTCTCCTCTTTCTCCTCCTTCACCTTCCTTTTTATCCTCTTTTTCCTTCTTCTTTCTCCCCCGTCTCCTTCCGCTATCTCCTCTTTTTCCTCCTTTTCCTCCTCCTCCTTCCTCTTTTTTCTCCTTCCTCCTCCTCCTCCTTCTCCTCTTTCGCCTTCCTCTTTCTCTTCCTTCTTATTTTTCCTTCCTCCTTTTTCCTCCTCCTTAACATCTTTTCCCTGCCACCTCTTCTTCCTCCCTACTTTGCCTAACCCTCTTATCCTACTTGAATATGGAGAGCTCTGATTTTTTCCGGGCCTGACATTCTAGTTTAGTGTGAGAGGCCGTGTGTGTGTGTGTGTGTGTGTGTGTGTGAGAGTGAGAGGCCGTGTGTGTGTGTGTGTGTGTGTGTGTGTGTGAGAGTGCGTGTGTGTGAGAGAGTCAGAGGACGTGTGTGTGTATGTGTGAGTGAGAGGCCGTGTCTGCGTGTGTGTGCTAGAGTGAGAGGCCGTGTATGTGTGTGTGTGCCTGTGTGTGAGAGTGAGAGGCTGTGTGTGTGTGTGTGTGTGAGAGTGAGAGGCCGTGTATGTGCCTGTGTGTGTGAAAGAGTGAGAGACCGTGTGTGTGCGTGCCTGTGCGTGTGTGTGAGAGAGAGAGATTGTACAATGCTGTCGATTTCCTTGAGCAACTGGGATTTTGTTCTAGCGAGAGAGAGAGAGAAAGATAATAGTTATTGAATAGAAAGGTTAGGCTACGTTAGGTGGATGACAACTAGGTCACTGTGGTTGAAATGATATATGAATGAGACCTCTAACCAGTGACACATTTCTACCCTTATATCTCTTTCAGTATTTAAGGGGGGATAGTTGCGTTTTGTGGCCCCCCCTTCTCCCTCATGTTTATCCCCACTAGTTATGAGATTTTATAACGTTCGACCCATTAGTTTGGCGATTTTAAGACCTTTCGCCCCATTTCTATGTCAATATTAAGACCTTCTGAGCAATTTAGGTGGAATTGTTTTTCTGGCGGGCGATAGCAAGCCTGCAATACATTGTTCTACCGAAAAACAAATACAAATTCGTCTTGAAAGGGGGTGTTGGGGTGTTTCTTTAAGGTTGATGGAGTGTCTAAGGAGGAAACTAAAGACAAGAGTAACAAATAAATAAATAAGCAAATAAATATGCCCATTCCCCCTTAAGACCACTTTTTAATTTGATTTGGGCTAACACTCAACGATTTTACTTGGCTTTTGTAAGGCCTTCTGGAAATCTAATTGGTAATAACTAGCTCAATATACATTCTAAATACCACATCTTCTTCCTAAGCTGAATAAATTGATCTAATAATAGCCAGAATATAAGTACAGAATACGTCCTATACCCTGTTCCAAATAAGTAGGCCGAAACTCTTGAACATAAACCTCTATAACTCACAAGCGACTAGAGGCACCGAGCTAATATTTCTACCATTTGGGAAGGATCGCCAGGGAATAGGTGTGGAAATCTACATCTCATTTGCTCTAGCCCTATTTAAGTTCCAGAGGTTAGGATTCACGATTTGTGGCCTACATATTTGGAACAGAGTACATAATATTCTGACAGGGTTATATACTGCACACATACCCTCCACATATCTAGGCCAGTCCACCCTTTACAATTCCACCATTTTCTCCTCAACCCAACCCACACAGTTCCCACGACCCCAGCCCCATATAAATGAACCCTTCCATTCATAGTCATAGCCCTCGCTTCACCGACTCTATCACCGGCTATTCACCTATACAAAGTATGTAAATATATAAATAAATATGCATAAATAAATAAAGAAATATATAAACAAATAAATAAATGTGTATAAATACATAAATAAAACAGTGTATACATATATACATATTTATATAAACTATATTACCTTTCCCGTATGTGACAGAAGGGACTGGGGTTCTCGCAGAGAGGCTCCAGTCCTGACTTTATTCTTGACTTGCAGTGTGCAGGCTTAATAACCCAATAGTGTTGATAGCTTCTGAAGTCCTATTTTACCTAACCGTATGTGAGTATATATCTTTGTATACTCTAGGATATACATCGTGGTCTTGATTTTTCGAAGCTATCCCGAACTGAATCGAATCTTGGAATTATTGTTTTACCTAACATTTGGATTTCGCTGTCTATCAGATAAGCTGATTATTAACTCATACAGTACCGGTGACGTCCTTTTCATTATAGCTGGCAACTATTAAACGATTGTATTAACCTTATTAAGGACGTATACAAATTAAAAGACTAAAAACACTCTCAAATAATCCTTTTAGTGACCCCATATATTTCGGAAGCTTCATAAAATCGTCTAAATGCAGCTGAAATCAAAACAAGAAGATGTCACCGGTACTGTATGGGTTAAGGGGGTAATACTCGTTTTTCTGGACCCCCTTCTCCCTCGTGTTTAGCATAATGAGTTTTTAAGACGTTCGTTTCGTTAGTTTGGCGATGTTGATACCTTTTGCCTCAATTTGTTGTCAATATTAAGACCTTTCGTGTCCTTTAGGTGTCGATTTTTTCCTGGCGAGCGATAGTGAGCCTCTAATTTTAGAAGGAACCGGCCTTCAGCCGGGAAATGTTTCTATCGAAAAATTTACAAATTTATCATGTAAGGGGGTCTAGAGGGTATTTTTCTAAGCTTGATGGAGGTCTAGGTAGGAAACTCAAAACTAAATTAATAGATAAATATATCGACCAAAAACCAATCCTTACCCCATTAATGACTCTCGTGCTTGGTTGAATGAAAATTAAATTAAAAATCATTCAGCCAGACCTGCGCGGGAGTACTTGTAAATATCGCTGTATGGTATCCTGGAATATCGCTGTATGGTATCCTGGAATATCGCTGTATGGTATCCTGGAATATCGCTGTATGGTATCCTGGAATATCGCTGTATGGTATCCTGGAATATCGCTGTATGGTATCCTGGAATATCGCTGTATGGTATCCTGGAATATGGCTGTATGGTATCCTGGAATATGGCTGTATGGTATCCTGGAATATCGCTGTATGGTATCCTGGAATATGGCTGTATGGTATCCTGGAATATCGCTGTATGGTATCCTGGAATATCGCTGTATGGTATCCTGGAATATCGCTGTATGGTATCCTGGAATATCGCTGTATGGTATCCTGGAATATCGCTGTATGGTATCCTGGAATATCGCTGTATGGTATCCTGGAATATCGCTGTATGGTATCCTGGAATATGGTACTATGACTTGTGTATCAAATGGAATACGTTTTCCAATTAGGATTTCCCTTCTCCTTAATATAAATAGGAAAATATTAGGAATTATATATCACGCCGTGGTAGAATTGATGAAAGCATGGGCCTGGCTATTGGTAGGTCGAGCCCGGTTGAGATTTAAACAAAAAAAATAATCATAAAAAAACGTACATGCAGTATCTGTCTCTCTCTCTCTCTCTATATATATATATATATATATATATACATAACGGTATATATATATATATGATTATATATATATATATACAGGCTCGCTATCGCTCGCCAGGAAAATAAATCAACACTTACAGTATATGGCACAAAATGTCTTAAAATTGACAACGGAATTAGGCGAAAGGTCTTTAAATCGCTAAACTAATGGGGCGAACGTCTAAAAATCTGAAAATTATTGGTGCTAAACATTAGGGACAATGGGGGCCCCAAAAATAACCATCCCCCCTTAACCAGGTCAGGTCACCTCTGAAAGACGGGGTCACCCGGAACACAAAATATACCCGAAAGAATTGCATCAGTTTCGTGGGTTTAAGCCGGTGTCACACGAGCTCTTTTCCCGTCAATGTTTAACCTTCTCCGACATATGACGCGATTTTGAGCCTATTAGGGATACTTTAAAGCCTTTGTTGCCATCAGGGGTATTTAGAAACCTTCAGTTTAGTTACTTCAACCTCTGCAGTTGTCTTTGAGTTAGCTGTGGGCAGACAAATAATTTTGGAGAGGTAATTATAAGAGTGAGAGAACTCTATTTCTTATTGCTAATCTGGCAACCTCTGCGTCATATGAGCGTGAATGGGTTAAGGGCAATTATTGTAGTCTGACCTCTTCAAATTTTTAGTTAAATACAAAATCAGCCTCCTAACATCATCTACCTTTATTCTATTTTCCGATGCCAATGTGAAAGAGCCTCAAAATACTACGATAAAATACTTGCTCATCGAAAATTGCCGGAAAAAGCGCTCGTGTGACACTGACTTTATGAAGGAAGTGAAAAGTGCAGCGATAAAAAGTGGAAATGCAAAAGAGTTCAATAAAAAAAATAAAAAATGCATTTTTTATGGAACCCGATGAAAACCAGAATGTGAGTTTATTTTCCAACTAGGTCAGCCTTTGTTTAGTTGAAAATATAAAGTCATCGATATATCTTTTCATTATTATTACTAATCGAGATGTGAAATATTGTGCTACATTATTCAAATTGGAGGTCATTTAAGTAATCTGCTAGTAATAAAGCATATTGTCTGCTAAGCTAAAGGCGAGATTATTATATATGTATTTATTACTATAGCCTATACTGAAGTTATACTGTATATTATATATGTATTTATTACTATATAGTTATACTGTATATTATATATGTATTCATTACTATATAGTTATACTGTATATTATATATATATTTATTACTTTATACTGAAGTTATACTGTATATTATATATATATTTATTACTATATAGTTATACTGTATATTATATATGTATTTATTACTATATAGTTATACTGTATATTATATATGTATTTATTACTATATAGTTATACTGTATATTATATATGTATTTATTACTATATAGTTATACTGTATATTATATATATATTTATTACTATATAGTTATACTGTATATTATATATATATATTTATTACTATATAGTTATACTGTATATTATATATGTATTTATTACTATATAGTTATACTGTATATTATATATATATTTATTACTATATAGTTATACTGTATATTATATATATATTTATTACTTTATACTGAAGTTATACTGTATATTTTTGTATTTCAGTTTCTTACCTTAGAAATTTGTGTTTGCATCTTACATTATCAACCTTAAGGGGGTAGTGCTTGTTTTTCTAGACCCCTTTCTCCCTCATGTTAAGCCCCATTACATCTGAAATCTTAAGACGGTTGGCCTATAATTTTCGCGATTTTAACACCTTTCGCCCCATTTTGTTGTCAATTTTAAGACCTTTCGTGCAATGTAGGTATCATTTTTTTCCTGGCGAGCGAAAGCGAGCCTGTAGTTCTAAGAGTAACCGGCCTTCGGCCTGGAATTTTTTCTACCAAAAAATGTACACATTTACCTTGAAAGGGGGTCTAGGGTTTTTTCTTCTAAGTTTCATAGAGGTCTAGCGAAGAAATTAAAAAATCAATGAATACATTAATTAAGGGACCCCACCTCGCTTTTTTCTCTTTCTCTCCCTCTCTCTTTGGCTTGTATCCATTCGGCCCCATTCAGCCTACTGTTTTAAGACCTTTACCCTAATCCAGGTGTCAATATTTTCCTGGCGAGTGGTAGCGAGCCAGAAAATATATGTTTTGTTTTGACAGCAAGGTAAATTTGAAAATGTTTCGATCGAAAAATTTCTCCGGCGAAGCCGGATTTCTCCATACAATGCTGGCTCGCTATCGCTCGCCAGGAAGAAATCGACACCTTGATGGGGATAAACGTCTTAAAATAGTTGGCTGAATGGGGCCGAATGGATACAAGCTAGGGAAAGAGAGAAAAGGAGAGCAAGATAAAAACAAAAACGGTGATCCCCCTTAATAGACCAAAAATCCGGCCACTATCCCCTTAAAGTGACGTAGACAATTAGGATATAGCTGTATTTGATTACTGTAGGAAGCCTCCACTCAACACACTTTGATTTACATGGAAGTACAGACGGCCTAATAAGTGATGTCTCGGCACCAATTATGTTTTGATTAATAATTGGTATCAGCAATATTTACACATGGTTTCTTCCTTTTGAGTGAGATATACAAACATATTCCTACACTTACCCACCCTATTCAACATCTGACAGACATTAATACAACACAGAGCGAGCCAAACGTAATGACAGCTGAGACATAACTTATTAGCGCGACCGTACTTCTATCACCCCCTCCCTCCACACGCAAGTATAAGGCTGTATTTATTGGTAGGTTCTATTAACCCTTTGAGTACCAGCGACGTGTGTTATAATATATTCTAGCTATATTTAGACGATATTTTGCAGCTTAGGTAGGATCTGTGGTAGTCAAAAGGGTTGGTTGAGATCGTTTGAAGTCGTATTATTGCTATAGGTCCTTCCTAAGTTGAATCAAATAGTCTTAAAGTTGCCAGAATATGATAAAATGGGCATCCCTGGTACTGTATGGGTGAATATCTGTATATGTATATATGATATATATGTATCAATTGGCCTTTTCCTCACAAATATATGTCTAGGTTTCCCAATTAATAATTAAATCTTATCAAATGTATTCGTGTATTCTGTTCTAATCTTAGTTCTCCCAGTTTATTCAGGACTCACTGCACCCTTAAGGGGGGTCACTGTTTTTTTGTTATCTTTCTCTCCTTTTCTCTCTTTCTCTGGCTTGATCCTTCGGCCCCATTCAGCCAACTGTTTTAAGTCGTTTATCCCCATCCAGGTGTCGATCTCTTCCTGGCGAGCGATAGCGAGCCAGCATTGTATGGAGAAATCCGGCTTCGCCAGAGACATTTTTTTTATCGAAAAATATACAAATTTAGCTTGCTGTCAAAACAAAATCAAATATATGCTGGCTCGCTCCCGCTCGCCAGGAAAATATTAGCACCTGGATGGAGGTAAACGTCATAAAACAGTAGGCTGAATGGGGCCGAATGGATACAAGCCAAAGAGAGAGGGAGAGAAAGAGAAAAAAAGCAAGGTGGACCCCCATAAGCACCCAGAACGAGGGGCAACGCGCTCCTCGGTGCCACTAGGAGAGTGACGAACACAACCTTAGGTGACCTGAGGTAGGTGTTTAAAAGAATGACCTTGTACTTGGCATTATATTTAGTAAACTCTTCAAAACAAGACAATAATTGACATGTTAGTTAATAATAAAATGAAAAACAAGTTTGAAACACCAGCCGACAATTCTGACATATATAAACAATTCATATATTATGGACACCATACTTTACCCTTGCCAAGTTTAACCCCAGTTTCTTACTCAATAACAGATGCATTATATAGATGTTATATAGCTGTCTTCGCCCTGGATTAAACTCGGGATATTGGCAGACAGTGATATAAACTGCATCATCACTATAATCAAATACGTTCAAATAGTCCGGTTACAAAGCTAGTTAGCTAGATATAGATAGATAGATAGATAGATAAAGATATATATATATATACATGGAATATATATATATATATATATATATATATATATATATATATATATATATATATATATAGAGAGAGAGAGAGAGAGAGAGAGAGAGAGAGAGAGAGAGAGAGAGAGAGAGAGAGAGAGAGAGAGAGAGAGAGAGCTACAGTAATTCCAATAAATCAGCTTTGAGAAATTCGATCAAAATACATGTTTACAGTAAGATTAAGCATTCCAAGACAATGTACACCAAAAGCAATTCGAATAAGACTGCGAACCGAAAACGAGAAATGTACTCCATATGCATGAATGTGGTGTGCAGTGAATCGCGAGAAACTGAATTATGCAACGCCTCAAGATAGATTGTACGTTTACAATACAAGCAATTCTATGTATGACGTGTGTGTCTGGGTGTGTGTGTGTGTGTGTGTGTGTGTGTAATAATAATACTAATAATACTAATAATAGTAATAATAATAATTCAAATACTACTAATAATAATAATCGGTGGGTGTGTGTGTGTGTGTGTGCGCAGAGAGAGATGAGGACGGAGAGATAAGACGAAGCAAAATAGGCTTATGGAAAGGAGATTAGGGTGTCAAGGGAAATACCCGAGAGGAACAGGAGGAAGCTAGGAGAGAGAGAGAGAGAGAGAGAGAGAGAGAGAGAGAGAGAGAGAGAGAGAGAGAGAGAGAGAGAGAGAGAGAGAGAGAGAGAGAGAGAGAGAGAGAGAGAGAGAGAGAGAGAGAGCGAGAGCGAGAGCGAGAGAGAGAAGAAGAGAGTGAGAAGAGAAGAGGAGAGAGACCAATGCAGATGAACCAGCCACTTCATTAGGACCAATTAGGACCAGCTACTCTGTCCCTGGCTAATGAACTCTCCTCATTAATTGGGTGGCCGGGAAATGAGGATCCGAGAGACGGCTGCTGCTAAATGATAAATGTACTGTGCAACTCTTTAAGGGGGCCACCTCGTGTTTTTTCTCTCTCTCCCTCTGTCTCTGGCTTGTATACATTCGGCCCCATTCAGCCTACTATTTTAAGACGTTTACCCCATCCAGGTGTTGATTTTTGTCCAGCATATTTTAGAGATGTTTTTGACAGCAGGCTAAATTTGTAGATTTATCGATAGAAAAATGTCTCCAGCGAAGCTGGATTTCTCCATACAATGCTTGCTCGCTATCGCTCACCAGGAAAAAATCGACTCCTGGATGGGGATAAACGTCTTAAAACAGTAGGCTGAATGGGGCCGAATTGATACAAGCCAGAAAAAGAGAGAAACGGAGAGAACAAAAGCAGGTGACCCCCCTTAATGGAGCTGAGTGAGAGTGAGAGTATACACCCATACCAAGCCATCTACAGTATACACCCATACCAAGCCATCTACAGTATATGTATGGCTGTATTATGTGATAATACATTATACACTATACTACAGTATACACCCATACCAAGCCATCTACAGTATATGTATGGCTGTATTATGTGATAATACATTGTACACTACACTACAGTATACACCCATACCAAGCCATCTACAGTATATGTATGGCTGTATTATGTGATAATACATTGTACACTACACTACAGTATACACGAAGAACATACAGTAGGCAGCGGTGGACATTTATGTTTATTTCAAGTAAAAACAAAAACTCCAATAAATGAAACTGTAAAGCAAAGGGTTCCATTTCAAGCCTCCAATCCAGCCACCAAATTGCCTCACAATAAAAAGTAAAGTTAGAAACAAAGAAAGCTATACAATGATCCTACAGAAAAATATAATATATGAAGTATATATTGAAATGCTATTGCATGCTAGTATAAAAAGACTTGTCTCCATCTAAAGAGAGAGAGAGAGAGAGAGAGAGAGAGAGAGAGAAAGAGAGAGAGGGAGAGAGAGAGCGGGAGAAAGAGAGAGAGAGAGGAGAGAGAGATGAAAAGATAGATAAATTAACGTATAATTGTATATATATATCTACCGGTATATATTTACATTTATTTATGTACAAAAGACATATATATATATAAATATATATATATATATATATATATAGAGAGAGAGAGAGAGAGAGAGTAGTAGTAGTAGTAGTAGTAGTGTTGTTGTTGATATAAGAGTGAAGATGCTACTACTTAGTGGGGCAGTTAACTGGATTAATCGTTCATTTCTGGAAACAAGCACCAAAATTGGCACACATACTCCTTGGGGATTGCTCTTTTGATAAAACCTGTTACCCACCTAAAATTTCAAGACGGCGGCCATTTTTCAAGATGGCCGCCATTGAATATACAGAAACATTGCATTTCGCAATAAAATCGCAAAGACTTGTCCTATTTGAATGATCTTGGTGTCAAATCATACATTTTTCACTATGTAGAATCCGAATTTGGAACCATGGACTTACTCACTAGCTTCCTTGTACCATAATATCAGTCCCGGAATCATAATTAGGGTAAAAAGTGTCCATATCATAGGCACCATCAGTCCGATATATTATTGGATGTACATGTAGGCAGTAGGCCTATACTTGTTTGTCACTTATTGTCTTGCTGCCTGGATGAGTATACTACAACGCTTCTAAACCTCGCATCTGCAGCTGCACGGTGCCGTGCAGGTCAGACCAAAGCAGTAGCATTTGCATCGACCGCAGCATTCCGACTTGCATCCACACTTGGTCAGCTGCTGGCAACTCTCTGCAATGGGTGGGAGCTCTGTCCAAACGATCTGCCACAGATCTCCTTTCTTGGTCCAGCCCCAGTTGGCAGGAGTCTGCGTTTGTGGTTGACGTACTGTTGACTGACTCCAGATGCAGCCCGCCTGGTAGGCAGCACGCTTCACATGCTGCTTCAGTGCTGCTTGGGTTGGAGGAATGGCTTCGTACGGCCTCTGCTTCCGAGCAAACATGTCCAACCTCGCATCATCGACACCTTCTGCTGTGCTGGATCTGTCGTACATCATGACCACGAACTTCTCCAAGGTCTCCAGGTCTTCATCATCAACTACCGGTGGGTACTGGCTGAGTTTGCTGAAGACACCGGGAGCCTCATCACAAACATCCGAGGTTTGCCAAGCAGACTTCTTCCCTTTGCCACGGAATGCTGAAACGACATCGCAGCCAGTGAAGGCATGGAAGAAGAGCATCCCTTTGCTCTTTTCTGCAAGAGTGCAACACAAGTCATGTACAGGAACCCACCTCAGGTTCTGCCCTTGGCCAAAGGCAACCCACAACTGCTGCAGAACTAGCTCCTGAAGTGCCTGCAGAACACTGACTGCGATGACGACAACATCTGTGTCGCTGGCTTTGACCATGATGACTTTGCTGCCTGCTTCTGTTGCATGCCAGGCATGCACAAAGATCCACGTATCAGCTTCTTCATGACTGCACGGTGCCACCCCAGCCAGATTGATAGTGCGGTTGCTGACAGCATCTTCTTCCTTGGTCACAATGACCACATCTGGTGTGGCCACACGTGCAATCTTATCAGCCAGAAAGTTGAACAGCTCGGCTTTGTTGTCATTTTCTCTCAGGAAGTTTCGCCAGTTTGAGGGAATTTTGCCCTTCCCTGTCACCCTGCGCCTCACCCCGCGTCCTCGCTTTGATCTAGTTTCAGCTTTCAGACTAGATGGTAGACATCAAACACAATGTCTGTTCTCTTGTACTTGGTAGAGTATGCTTGTATTCTAGGAAGGACATCGAGCATTGCGTACTCTTCGAACGTCTTTGAACTCCGTGGGGGCAGACTGTTCACCAACGCTGCACCATCAATGATGATGGTGTCGGCGTCTGGCTCTGCCTCAGGGGTTGTAACTTGGCTCTGAAGAATGGTAGTGAGGTGGGATTTCTGACAGGTGTGGAGCTTTCCACCATCACTGAGGGCAGCAGGATTTGACTGGTTCTCATGACGGAAGAACTCCTTCAAGTCACACTCTCTGCTCTGGCATGATATGAACAGCTTGGAGAACAGTTGACAGTCTTCCTTCAGCACTTTTTGCTTTGAAGAGTCAACAGAGGCTGGTACCTGTCGGAAAAAGTCAACCCTGTTCTTCTTGATTGGTTCATAGAAGGTGGATTCTTCTTCCCCTTCCAGTCCCTTCATAAACTCCTGGAAACGGACCTTGCCTTTCTCAAGGTGTGTGCCAATCAACTCGGCGGCAGTGTGGTGAGCAATATCCTTTGTATCAAGCGAAAGCAGGTCCCGACTCTCCTCCTGGAAAGGATTGCACATATCTGTCATGGCTTGTGAGAGCTTTTCTACTTTCTCAAGGAACAATATTTGTGCTCGTTCTGTCTCCTCATGGTGGCTGGTGTATTCAGTACTCTCTTTGGTCCCACATGTTGCCTCATACTGTGCAACCAAGTGGCTGACTTGAGGACCAGCTATCATCCATTTTCATCCATCCAGAACAATAGGCATCTCATTAATTGCGTGAAAGAGGGGAATAGTAGTCGCAATCATAGTGTAGCCATCATGTTCTTGTGGTTGTTGTGCACGTGGTGACTTGAGCTCTTCACTCTTCTTCTTCTGGCAAAGACAACACTTGCTCCAGTCAGTCCGGAATTTAGACGGTCCTGGATCTGTATTTGCCATATTGGTGAATACAGTATGATAATTATCTGTAACACAGATATAATAGATAACAGATAATCACAGTATGATAATTATCTGTATTCAGTGAATCAAGGCCGAGGGGTTATCCTTTTACCACCTTGATCACAATCATGCACAATAAGGTATGGGATACGACTAGGTTCGGGAATAAAAATATATGACCTACACCTAGCCCGATCGTTCATCCAGTATAATTTAAGTCCCGTGCGATCTGTACACCATCCAGGTAACTACATGCAAAGCAATGTAAAGCCCCGTTACCCTTGGCTGGGCTCTCCCGCGCTGGCACACCCTGTCAATTCAGGCGCGGCTATCTACCTAAACATCTATGTTAAACTACATGTAATCTACAGTAGCTAACTGATGCGGGGCTTATTAGACAGCATTTGGGACACTAAACTAATTATTTAGCTACACTAAACTAATTATTCAGCTGATACTGAATCCCACGCTGAGTTTCACAGCAGCGGTGCCACCAGTGTGCCCTGGCTGTGCGTTGACATCCGCTCTGTTGAGCTACTACTCTACACCTTCCGCTGCATGTCTCTCAACGTCCCCCCCCCCCCCCCCCACCGCATCGTGTCATGTCCAGTTTGGAAGCCTTGTACAGGAAGATGCTACACATACTAAACCTCTAACACTACTACGATATACACTACCATGCATTTTAGCCGAATCAGACGTAACATGAACCTCTAATTTAGCAGAATATTAGGATACCGGGACTGATATTATGGTACAAGGAAGCTAGTGAGTAAGTCCATGGTTCCAAATTCGGATTCTACATAGTGAAAAATGTATGATTTGACACCAAGATCATTCAAATAGGACAAGTCTTTGCGATTTTATTGCGAAATGCAATATTTCTGTATATTCAATGGCGGCCATCTTGAAAAATGGCCGCCATCTTGAATTTGTAGGTGGCTAATGGGTTTAATCAAAAGAGCAATCCCCAAGGAGTATGTGTGCCAAATTTGGTGCTTGTTTCCGAAAATAAACGATTCTCCTGAAATTTGCAGTTATCTGCTCCACTAACTGTTGTTATCCTGAGCACGACACCCCAGGGACCCCAGGCTTTACCAACTCTCTCTCTCTCTCTATCTATCTACTTATCTCTCTAGCTCGCTATTACACACACACACACACACACACACACACACACACACACACACACACACACACACACACAGACACACACACACACACATACACACACACACACATACACAAACACACACATTTGCACTCTCACCATCCCTCCTACTCTCAATTTCACTCTCTGTGTTGGTAATTTAAGCTGTTGACAAGACCCACCACCTAGTACATGCTGGTGAGGGTTTAATTAGGGATCCCGGGTGCTGGTAATCAGGAAGGAAGGTCAATGAAAGGCAGGATTTAGGCACAGCCAGATCATTAATTTACACTGCCAGAGAAACTTGGGGAGTATACAATTAATGGATTGTCTAAACACGAATATAGATGATAATAATATATGCATAGACTACAAATGAATATAGATGATGAATATAAATCAGTAGACTACAAACATGTAATGATGATGAATGTAAATGAACAGACTACACATAAATAATGGCAATGTTAATGAACAGACTACACATAAATAATGGCAATGTTAATGAACAGACTACACATAAATAATGGCAATGTTAATGAACAGACTACACATAATAATGGCAATGTTAATGAACAGACTACACATAAATAATGGCAATGTTAATGAACAGACTACACATAAATAATGGCAATGTTAATGAACAGACTACACACAAATAATGGCAATGTTAATGAACAGACTACACACAAATAATGGCAATGTTAATGAACAGACTACACACAAATAATGGCAATGTTAATGAACAGACTACACACACATAATGGCAATGTTAATGAACAGACTACACATAAATAATGGCAATGTTAATGAACAGACTACACACAAATAATGGCAATGTTAATGAACAGACTACACACACATAATGGCAATGTTAATGAACAGACTACACACAAATAATGGCAATGTTAATGAACAGACTACACACAAATAATGGCAATGTTAATGAACAGACTACACACAAATAATGGCAATGTTAATGAACAGACAACACACACATAATGGCAATGTTAATGAACAGACTACACACACATAATGGCAATGAATGCAAATTAATAGAATACAAATTAAGCCCTTCTGTACCAGCGGCGTCCTTTTAACTTTATTCTTGCTAATATTAGTCGATTTTATTCAGCTTAAAACGTGCCTCCAGCAATTAACAGGCTACAGACTATCTCGCTTAACCATTTTAGCTGCCGCAGATCCTCATAAACTGTACAAAATCGTCTAAATATAGCAAGAATATAATTAAAAAGACGTCGCCGCTACAGAAGGGGTTAATAAACATCATGAATATAAATGAATAGACTTCACAGGAATAAGAAGAAAACCATAAACATCAAGTTAGTAAAAAGGAGTACAATCGAAATCAAGCAACAACAGTCTAGTTGAAGAATAAAAGGCAGTGCAGTATATATGTTGAGCTCTTTCATTAACCCCTTCTGTACCGGCGACGTCTTTTAAACTTTATTATGGCAAATATTAGACTATTTTATTCAGTTTAAAAAGGGCCTCCAGCAATTAACAGGATTCAAACTATCTCGCTTAACCCTTTTTACTACCACAAATCCTTATTTAAGCTGTACAAATTCGTTACAATAAAATTAAAAAGACGTCGCAGGTACAGAAGGGGTTAATACTCGTAAAACATAATCGCTAGCCCAAATAGGAATACCTAAGATAGTAAATATTCAGACAGGTGTTACCTAAGCTTCAACGAATGATATACTGTAATGGTAACTAAAACAAATGAACAAAGGTGTTACCGTACTGAAGGTGTTAACTAAGGTACAATATTCAGACAGGTGTTACCTAAGCTTCAACGAATGATATACTGTAATGGTAACTAAAACAAATGAACAAAGGGGTTACCGTACTGAAGGTGTTAACTAAGGTACAATATTCAGACAGGTGTTACCTAAGCTTCAACGAATGATATACTGTAATGGTAACTAAAACAAATGAACAAAGGGGTTACCGTACTGAAGGTGTTAACTAAGGTACAATGATGACCATCGACGATCAAATATTTTTCCGGAGCTGAATAAAATAATGACTTATTAACCCTTTGAAGCTCTGACGCGTTATAGCAGTTCATTTTGGCTATCATTAGACGATTTTATGCAGTTCCGGAAGGATCTATGGGTATTAAAAGGGTAAATACTATCTCAATTAACCCTCTGACTTCCATATACCGTTACTAATCTGAATACAATCGTCTAATAGTAGCCAGAAACAGAACAGAAACGCGTACTGAAGCTTGAAAGGGTATACCAGAAAACCCCCCAATGAAGTCAGTTATTGCTTCTGACTAACATATATCCTCCACAATTAAGTCAGTTATTGCTTCTGACTAACATATATCCTCCACAATTAAGTCAGTTATTGCTTCTGACTAACATATATCCTCCACAATTAAGTCAGTTATTGCTTCTGACTAACATATATCCTCCACAATGAAGTCAGTTATTGCTTCTGACTAACATATATCCTCCACAATTAAGTCAGTTATTGCTTCTGACTAACATATATCCTCCACAATTAAGTCAGTTATTGCTTCTGACTAACATATATCCTCCACAATTAATTATGATGGTAAAGATAACCAAAATATATGTAAGAGATGTCACTGAACAGAATGGGTTAACCCCTTCTGTACCGGCGACGTAAGTATATTTTATTTCAGCTACATTTTGATGATTTTATGAAATTTAGGAAGGATATATATGGCAACTAAAATGATGGATTGAGTTAGAATGTAGCCTATTAATTGGTAGATGTTCTTCCGAAGCTGAGTAAATTTGTCTAATAGTTGCCAAAATCTATTGAAGAAGACGTCGCCGGTATAGTGGTGGCTGCTACATACCTCTGTAATATACTGTATATATATATATATATATATAAATATATATATATATATATATATATATATATATATATATATATATATATATATATATATATATATATATATATATATATATATATATATATATATATATATATATATATATATATATATATATATATATATATATATATATATATATATATATATATAAAGAGAGAGAGAGAGAGAGAGAGAGAGAGAGAGAGAGAGAGAGAGAGAGAGAGAGAGAGAATACATTCAGAGAGGACAAAACGTAGCCAGCATGAAGAAGGTGAAATTTAGCAGTGGCTGTGACCAAGCCACCCAGGACCCCCAGGCAATGATTGAGATGTCAAGCTACACTATCCGCACTCTTTCTCTCTCTCTCTCTCTCTCTCTCTCTCTATATATATATATATATATATATATATATATATATACATCTATTCTTATTTTTCTATCACTGTATTTATCCATCCATCTATCGAGTCCTTATTTTATATGTATTTCTGGGTCTACCTTCAGCCACTTCTGTTTTGTCTTTGTCCCCCCGCCCACTCTCTCTCCATTCACTCTCCTATCCCATTTTCTTTCTATCACGGTTTCATGTCCTTCCCCAATCTCTCAATCTTCCTGTTCTCTCTTAGTTTAGATTCAATGTATTTTACTTGTGTCTCTGGTTCTGACTTTCTTCTTCTGTTTTACTCTATTTCACCTTTTGTTAGTATATTTATTATTACATCTTGTTTAGTTCCAGTCATTAAAAGCCTTTGAGGATTATGACGCGTTTTGTCAGTTTATTCCTGCCGCCATTAGACGATTGTACACAGCATAGGAAGGATCAGTTGGAAGGGAACTGGTAGAAACTATGTCATTAGCCCTCTGACTTCCATAGAGCCTTCCTAATCTTAATTAAATCGTAGAATAGCCAGAACATTGGAACTGAGATGCGTTTTCTTTTCTTGAAAGGGTTAATTCTGATACATAATGAAGATTACTTAAGTTAAGTCCAGACCACCTCTCACGGACCAAAAAGTATATGTAGTCTCTCTCTCTCTTTCTCACTCACACACTCTCTCTCTCTCTCTCTTTCAATCTCTCACACACTCTCTCTTTCAATCTCTCACACTCACACACTCTCTCTCTCTTTTAATCTCTCACACTCTCTCTCTTTCAATCTCTCACACTCACACACACTCTCTCTCTCTCTTTCAATCTTTCACACTCACACACACACTCTCTCTCTCTCTTTCTATCTCTCACACTCACACACACACACTCTCTCTCTCCCACTCACACATACACATTCTCTCTCTCACCTGTATATACATAAGCCTATTTTCCCTCGTCTTATCCCGTCGGTCCCGCCGCGTACCTTCAAATATTGTCTTCGCTTGCCAAAACAGTCCACTTTTCATCCTTAACCCCTTCAGCACCATGAATCCTTTTTAACTTTGATTCTGGCTAAGATTATATGCTTTTATGCAGCTTCATAATTGTAATCATTCTAGAGATTTTACATCATTGAGATCCCCCCTTCCCCTACCCTTCTCTCTCTCACTCTCTCGCTCTATCTCACTCTCTCTCTCTCTCTCTCTCTCTCTCTCTCTCTCTCTCTCTCTCTCTCTCTCTCTCTCTCTCTCTCTCTCTCTCTCTCTCTCTCTCTCTCAAAGTCTGTGAAAAATTATAACTTGTTCTGGGTCACAACAACTGCAGGATAACATTGTTTTAAAAGCCACCAAATCCCTCGCAACTCTGGTATTTATGACCTGACGTTTCTAAAGGAGAGAGAGAGAGAGAGAGAGAGAGAGAGAGAGAGTCTGAGAGAGAGAGAGAGAGAGAGAGAGAGAGAGAGAGAGAGAGAGAAAAGAGAGAGAGAGAGAGAGAGAGGTGGAGGGGGAGGAGCGGAGGAGGATCTGAGATCTAGGAAGCAAACAAAAACAAATTTATATACCAGTAATCATAACAAAATATATATACATAAATAAAATAACGTGCCCTAAACTCATACTAACTTAGTTTAATTGTTTAGTTACATAAACATTTCACAATACTTTTGATAGTTTTTTTTTTTTTTTTTTAATAGTCCGAGGCAGGCCCTTGTCAAAGGGAAGGCTAGAATCCCGTAAGTGGGGATGGTTCACCTTTTGGTCGAATTTGTCATGTATCTTTTTTCTTTTCTAGTTTACTTCCAAAACCTCCTTTAAACTTTTAAAGATATAACCCCAGGATCCCCCTTCAAGATATATGTGTACATTCTTCGGAAGAAAAATGTCCCGGCCGAAGGCCGCTTCCTCCTACCTTACCAGGAAAATGTCGACACCTTTTATGACACGAAAAGTCTAAATATTGACAAAGAAAAGGGCCGAAAGGTCATAATATCGCCAAACGAATGGGTTGAACGTCTTAAAATCTGTAAAGTAAAGGGGCTAAGCATGAGGGAGAAGGTTGACCAGAAAAACGGCCCATCTCCCCTTAAGGGTACTTTAGTAGGAGAGAAAAGGGGAAGAAAACAAAATATAATGTTCCAAGGTTTGTTATTGTGGTTATTAGCGAATGCCGACCATGTTAAGGGACCCCACCTCGCTTTTTGTTATCTTTCTCTCCCTCTCTCTTTGGCTTGTATCCATTCGGCCCCATTCAGCCTACTGTTTTAAGAACTTTACCCCATCCAGGTGTCAATATTTTCCTGGCGAGCGGTAGCGAGCCAGCATATATATATTATTGTTTTGACAGCAAGCTAAATTTGTACATTTTTCGATAGACAAATATCTCCGGCGAGCCGGATTTCTCCATACAATGCTGGCTCGCTATCGCTCGCTAAGAAAAAATCGACACCTGGATTGGGATAAATGTCTTAAAACAGTTGTGTGAATGGGGCCGAATGGATACAAGCCAGGGAAAGAGAGAAAAGGAGAGAAAGATAAAACAAGCTGGAGAACCCCCTTAAGATATATATGTTTTATTTTGTATTATTGATGAAGGTCTAGCGAGGAATCTCAATAATAAGTTTATACTGTATATACTGTATTCTGTATACTGTATACTGTATACTGTATTCTGTATACTGTATACTGTATTCTGTATACTGTATACTGTATTCTGTATACTGTATACTGTATACTGTATTCTGTATACTGTATACTGTATTCTGTATACTGTATACTGTATTCTGTATACTGTATACTGTATACTGTATACTGTATTCTGTATACTGTATTCTGTATACTGTATACTGTATTCTGTATACTGTATACTGTATTCTGTATACTGTATACTGTATTCTGTATACTGTATACTGTATTCTGTATACTGTATTCTGTATACTGTATTCTGTATACTGTATACTGTATACTGTATACTGTATTATGTATCTACTGTATACTGTATTATGTATCTACTGTATACTGTATTATGTATCTACTGTATACTGTATTATGTATCTACTGTATACTGTATTATGTATCTACTGTATACTGTATACTGTATTCTGTATACTGTATACTGTATACAGTATACTGTATACTGTATACTGTATATACTGTATACTGTATTCTGTATACTGTATACTGTATACTGTATACTGTATACTGTATACTGTATTATGTATCTACTGTATACTGTATTATGTATCTACTGTATACTGTATTATGTATCTACTGTCTACTGTATACTGTATTATGTATACTGTATACTGTATACTGTATACTGTATACTGTATACTGTATACTGTATACCTAGTCCAAACAAAAACAAGCAGAGTGATCTTGCCACTGGACTGATGATCCGGTGGACCCGGGTTCGAATCCTAATATGTCAATGGGAAGATGTTATTGGGATGGAATTTGTGCTGTACCTAGTTTCAGTGCATTGCCACAACACACCGAAATGCCAAAACAAAAAATACCCTAATTGTTCCATGATTAAAATAGCACTGTATGAATATTCCCATATTAAATAATTATATGCTATAGGGGGGCAATGCCTAGTGAGTTAATTGCTCAATAGGTGGCGTTCTGAGAGTGAGGGTCCGAGTCTGGGGGATGAGACTGTGAAGCGCAGAGGCGAAGTGGCTAAAGAGATGGAGTTGCTTCGAGCCGTAAGTGGGTGCTTCGCATGTCTCACTCCCTAGACTGGAACAAGACCTCGATCACGGGCCTCACCGTGTTCAGCGGTAGAGTGTGCAGGTTCTCAGCCTATGCCCGAGAGGGAGTAGTTGGAATATAGAAGAAAACAAATAAAAAATAAATCTGCTATTTCCATTTAGGGAGTTCGTTCACAAGTATTTACCGCGATTATGCATGTGATAGGCAACTCTCCCCCCCACCCCACCCCCACCCCACACACCCACACACATTCGTTTATGACTGTCCACACCAAAACCCCAACATTATATCTCCAACACCCTCAGCTTTAAAGGGGGTTGGTTTACTTTTTGAGCGATTTTTGCATGTATTCATTATATTTCTAGTTTCCTCCCTAGACCTCCATCAAATTTAAAAACAAAAAACATCCATTAGATCCCCCTTCTAGATTAATTTGTATATTTTTCGGTAGAAAAATGTCCCGGCCGAAGGACGATTCTTCCAACATTACAGGCTCACTATCGTTCGCCAAAGAAAAGAATCGACACCTATAAATAGCACGAAAGGTCTAAATATTGATGACGAAATGGGGCGAAAGGTCTTAAAATCGACTAACTAATGGGGCAAACATCTTAACATCTGATAACTAATGGGGCTAAACATGAGGGAGAAAGATGTCTAGAAAACTGGCCTTTACCCCTTTACCCTTCCAGTACCAGCGACGTCTTGTTTCTTTTAACCCAGCTATATTTGGAAGATTTTGTGCTGTTTACGAAAAACCTGCGGTAGTCAAAAGGGTTAAATGAGAGAGTTCGAAGTTTGTTAATTGCTAGAGATCCTTCCTGAACTGAATAAACTCGTTTAGTAGTAGCCAGAATATAATCAAAAGGATGTCAACAGTACAAAAGGAGTTAAGTGAAGAAGGGTCGCATTCATTTTTCTCAAATATGTATCTTTATATTATTGTATTAGTTTCCTCCCTAGACCCCCATCAAACTTAAAAAACACCCGCCCAAATTTCTAGTTAAATTTGTACATTTTCGGAGACCAGTTTCTCTTAAATTACAGGCTCGCTATTGCTTGCCAGGAAAAAATCGACACCTAAATGACACGAAAAGTCTTAATATTGACAAAGAAATGGAGCAAAAGGTCTTAAAATCCCCAAAAAAATGGGCCGAACGTCTTATAATCTGAACACTAATGGGGTTAAACTTGAGGAAGAAAAGGGACAAGAAAAACGGCCCATCTCCCATCCAGAGTGTGTTCTCAGGCGGACCTACCACCAACCCAACCACTATCACTTAGAAATGCTATAGATATTATGTTACCGCCACCTCTTTACTCCTAAACTCAATTAATGAAATCAACAAATACATGTGGCAGTCCAGGAATTCGAACCTAGGATGCTCACACCGAAATTCAGTGCATTTATCCATTGCGCTACGAAGACAATTTAAAGACACTTCCTGCTGTGACACTTAAAGACACTTCCATTTAAAGACACTTCCTGCTGTGGGTACAAAGGAGTACAAAGGTACAAAGGAGTACAAAGGAAATGAAGCAACAACAGATCCAGTGACCCTTCTAGGCTGCTTGTCCTCCAAAACACTGAGGATCAAGTGTCCAAACAGTGGTTTAGAGTGGGTAAGGGAACATTGGAAAGGGAACTAATGTCCGTGGCAGGATTAGGAAGTTAGTAGGAGACTGATGGGTTAGTAACTGAGGGGAGGATAAAATAAAGTTATTCATTTACAAACGCAGTCAGTCGCGGGTTTGATGCGAGATATTTGTCTAGGCGGAGTTTAAATTAATCAACGGTGCTGCAGTCTATAACGTCTCGGGGAAGCCCATTCCACAAGTTGACAACTCGATTGAAGAAGAAATTCTTAGATTCGTGTGAGTTAAAAGATTTACCAATAATTTTGCAACCATTTCCCCGCGTGTAATTAGATTGGTCGATAGTGAAGTACTTACTACAGTTCATATTGTCGATGCCTTTGATGATTTTGAACACTTGAATTAAGTCACCTTTTAATCTGCACTGGGTTAAAGGATATAGATTTAATTCTCTAAGACGCTCTTCGTATGGTTTGTTCTTTAGGCTAGGTATCATTTTGGTAACTCTACGTTGAACTCGCTCTAGCTTGTTTATATCTTTTTGGTAATAAGGGCACCAGGATTGAACGCAGTATTCCAGAAGATGGCGGACGGAATTGTAAAGTGTTAGGATAACTTCTTTGGATTTATGCTCTAATGACCTGCCTATAAAGCCAATTATTTTGTTTGCCTTCTTAACAACTTCTGAACATTGTTGACTCGGTTTTAGGTTACTCGATATTGTTACTCCCAGATCGGTTTCTCTGTTTACATTCTTAAGCTGAGTGCCATTCATCGAATAGTTTGCTTTCTCATTTAGGTATCCGATATGTAGTACTTTACATTTATCCGCATTAAAACTCATTTGCCAAATTTGGGCCCAACATGACAATTGATCTAGATTGTGTTGCATATCGTCAACTTGTTCTTTTGAGAGTACGCTATTTGCAATTTTTGTATCGTCAGCAAATTTTGAGATTGTACAGGTGAGACCCTCATCTATGTCGTTGATGTAAATTAGAAAGAGAATTGGTCGTAGTACCGATCCCTGGGGTACCCCGTTACTTACATTGGTCCATTTAGATGCCTTACCGTTAATGACTACTCTTTGCTTACTGTCGCGGAGCCAATTTTCTATCCTTTTCAACACACCGTTTTGTATTCCATGTGCTTTTAGTTTTAGCAGTAAACGTTTGTGGGGAACTTTGTCAAAGGCCTTTTGAAAATCAAGGTATATATAATATCTACAGCTTTACTCTCATCGTAGAGGTTGAGGATATCGTGGAAGAAGTCTAAGAGGTTTGTTAAACAGGAACGTTTTTTACGAAAGCCGTGTTGAGTGTCTTTAAGTATGTTATTTTCCTCTAAGTGATTTACGAGTCTGTCTCTTATGACCGTTTCTAGCATTTTACATACAACTGAGGTTAAGCTAATTGGACGATAGTTACTGGGTAGGGATTTGCTGCCTTTTTTGAATATCGGTGTTACGTTGGCTAGCTACCACTGATCAGGCATAGTTCCAGACTGCAAGGATTTATTGAATAGTAATGTCAGTGGAGAGCTCATCCTTAGCTTCCTTTAGAATTCTAGGCGAGATTGTATCAGGTCCAGGCGTTTTATTTACGTTGAGTTTATCTAAACAGTTGTGTCTGGGGACGACCTGCCTGTCATGTATACTGAAGAAGTCTTGGCTTGGTGGTGGAGAGAGGGAGAACCAGAGTATACTGTGTATATATATATATATATATATATTCTCTTTTAAACAGACAAGGTTAAAAGCAATAGCAGTTTCAGCATTCAGGATTTTATTGTTACAGCTTTCAATAGTTCTAACAATTTTCCTCTGGGGTTCAGAGATGAGGTTCAACAGGTTAGCAAAATTCATGGTGGATCCAACGTTTCACAAGTAAACATCTTGCATCTTCAGGGAATGGAGAGGTAATGATTAGAA
Source organism: Paralithodes platypus (assembly GCA_032716605.1). Taxonomy (NCBI): domain Eukaryota; kingdom Metazoa; phylum Arthropoda; class Malacostraca; order Decapoda; family Lithodidae; genus Paralithodes; species Paralithodes platypus. Next base: position 14,871,058 of record CM064510.1, on the reverse strand, counting down.
TAGGGACAAAGCATCATATTTATACAAAATTCGAGGATCAAGAAAAGGGAGGTGGGCGGAGCTACTGGGTGTGTGGTGGCTGTTCATTGGTTGAAGGCAGTCTATTCGCGAGACGGGCACTAAATCTTATCGGTGGTTTTTTCTAAGAGACAATGAACGGAGGAAGGAAAAACACAGATAAAACAAAAAGGTCCATGTGCCTAAAGGCATCCTCCATTCATAAAATGTTTGTAACAACTGGATTTAAACATTTGTAGATTGTAAGTTTGTGGAAAGCAATTCGAGGGAAGTGAATTCCAAAGCGTAGTAGCTCTGGGGATAAATGAATTCTGATATGCAGAAGTTCTGCATTGTGGAGGAGAAAGTGTAAATGCATGGGCGCTCTCAGCTGCCCTAGTTCTACGGGGAAAGATGTGGAGAGGCGGCACAATTGAAGCAAGTTCCTCGGAACAATTGCTGTGAAAATATCTGTAGAATAATGCAAGGGATGCAACGTTTCTTCGTATGGATAATGTAGGAAGGTCCTGTGTGATTGCAGGGTTATTGATTAATCTAATAGCTTTATTTTGAATTTTGTTCAACTGCCTCAATGCAACCACTCCAATTCCACCCCACAGAGGTGAACAGTAATCCATCTGAGAACGCCCATGACTTTTATATATTACGGCCAACTGCTCGTCAGTGAAGAATTCTGGAACTCTGTACAGGAGTCCCAGTTTTTTAGAGGCATTCTTAGCAATGCTTCTAACATAATGTGTCCAGCTCAAGTTAGTAGTTAATGTTATACCGAGAATGTCAATACTAGGGGAAGTGGGAATATTTACATCATTAAAAAATATAAGGGAGTCAGTGAGATTCTGTCGGTTAGAAAATTGAATGTACTTGGTTTTCTGTGCATTAAAGGAAACTAGATTCTTTTGTTTTGTTGGTTGTTGGCTGTGGGTGGCTGTGATTGGTTGGTGTTGTCAGTTGTGTGCTGAGCGCGAAAGCGTAAGTGAGGGGGGCACGGGGCGAGAGGAAGGGGGGCAACATGCCTGTAGCTCTTGCCTAAAGGAAGAATTTGAAGGTCTTGTGTTTGGTTGTTGATGCTGGGGTTGAGTGTTTGGATGTATAGAGCTTCTAAAATAGCTAGTCTTCTGGGGTCTGATTCTTTGTCGAGTATGGTGGTTTGTTTGTCTAGGTCGGCGCGAGGTTAATATTTACCTCACCAACACCACCCTAACGCCGGACCAAGAAGACCTCCTGAACAAAGGCTTAAATTGCCACTACATTTCCAAGCCGGGACCCCACCGAAAACGCCTTGAAATTGAAGGCCTACTGGATGACGTCCTACGATTCCAGAAAGACGGCAAGATCACCACCACCCCAGCCCTACAACCCACCTTACTAGCAGAAGCCGCCAAAACCAGGGGATCCCACCAAAGCAAGCTCCTCAACAAACACCACTTCAAAGCCGCTAAACAACTTAAAGAGAACCCCAACATCATCATCCGACGAGCTGATAAGGCCTCCTGCCTGGTGATACACGGAAAAGAAGAATACCTACGGAAAATGGACGACATTCTTAGTGATAAAAACAAATTCAAAAGGATCACTCGCAACCCTACTGACGAAATAAAAAGGAAAGCCAACACCACCATCACTGCTATCAACGCCAAAGCCGATGGCGTACACCTGAAGAAACTCATCGGCGAATTCACCCCAGGTTATGCTTACGGTACTATAAAAACCCACAAACCCGGGAACCACCTCCGCCCCATCATATCACAGATCCCTACGGCTACCTACCAGACCGCCAAGGCCCTGAACAAACTCCTCACCCCTTTTGTTCCTCGGCAATACAACCTCAACTCTGCTTATGACTTCCTAGAAATTCTACGAGATGCCCCCCCAGCTAACGACCACATCATCACCTCCCTCGACGTAGAGAGTTTGTTTACCAACGTGCCCGTTGACAAGACCATAGATTTTATCCTACGTCGAGTTTACCACTGCCCTAATACGCCCCCCCTGGACATCCCGGAGAAGGCCCTGAAGACGCTCTTGGAACTATGTACCAAGGAGTCCCCTTTCCTCTGCCCCGCGGGAATATGTACCAGCAAATCGATGGTGTAGCGATGGGAAGCCCCTTGGGGATCCTGTTCGCCAATTTCTTCGTGGGAACTATCGAAGAGGAACTCCTGGCTGCCCACCGGCCCACTGTCTACTGCAGGTACATCGATGATATCTTCGTGCGGGTGAAGGACCTGGGCGAACTCAGGGACCTCCAGCAGCGCTTCATGGCCGCCTCCGGACTCAACTTCACATACGAAGAAACCACCGATGGACATCTACCCTTCCTCGACCTCCTTGTCTCCCTCCACGACCACGCCTTCAAAACTACAGTGTACACCAAACCTACTAACAATGGCCAATGTCTTAATGGGGAAAGTGAATGCCCTAAACGTTACCATCAGTCCACCATCGCCGCCTATGTCAGGAGAGCCCTCACCCATTGCACCACCTGGAATGACACACACAATGAACTGGAAAGGCTCACCCAGGTCCTAGTCAACAATGGGTATTCCAACACTGACGTCACCAATGCCATCAACCACCACCTAGAAAAATGGTACAAACAAGACCCCCCTAGCACCAACCCGGCCAATGACATTACATTTTTCTACAGAAACTACATGTCTTCCGACCACACAACGGACGAATCCATTATGAAAGAAATAATTCACAAAAACGTCCTCCCCACCAACCCTGACAATAAAATCAAACTCATTATTTACTACAAATCTCCTAAGACCTCCAACCTTGTCCTCCGTAACCGCCCCATTTCCACCAACCAACCGAAAGACGATCATGTGATATACAAGCATATTTGCACCTCTGGGGACTGTGGACCCCTATCCTATGTTGGAATGACACAGACTCGCCTTTCCCGTCGACTAACCCTCCACCTTCAATCTGGCGCTATAAAAGATCACTATCAAGCCCCCACCATCTTGCCCTAACTCGCGCCGACCTAGACAAACAAACCACCATACTCGACAAAGAATCAGACCCCAGAAGACTATCTATTTTAGAAGCTCTATACATCCAAACACTCAACCCCAGCATCAACAACCAAACACAAGACCTTCAAATTCTTCCTTCAGGCAAGCGCTACAGGCATGTTGCCCCCCTTCCTCTCGCCCCGTGCCCCCCTCCCTTACGCTTCCGCGCTCAGCACACAACTGACAACACCAACCAATCACAGCCACCCACAGCCAACAACCAACCACCGATAAGATTTAGTGCCCGTCTCGCGAATAGACTGCCTTCCACCAATGAACAGCCACCCCACACCCAGTAGCTCCGCCCACCTACCTATTCTTGATCCTCGAATTTTGTATAAATATGTTGCTTTGTCCTTATTCTAATCATTACCTTTTTTTTTTCTCTTTTTTTTTTTCATTTTAAACTTGGTGATAATATAAATCCCTTATCAGCAAATTTATCGATACTTAATAAGAAATATACCAAACTGTTCTGTTTATGCATAATTTTTACATAATAACAAAACTAACACCATATTTTCCATATTTTGCCACACACAAATAATGGCTAAGGAATCAAAACGAGGGTAAGCCAATCTCTCGGCACCTTAAATATAATTAAAAAAAAACAAAAAAAAAACACACACACACACACACACACACACACACACACACACACACACACACACACACACACACACACACACACACACATTTCTATCAAAAAACAAATTCGTTAAGCCAGCCTTCCTTCCCCTCCCTCTCCCAGGAAAAAATAACAATATCTCACTGTCCATGACAGTTTTGTCAGTTGAAATTCTTGTTGAAGATCTGTGACCTTGGCGTTTTTTAAGGGGAGGTTTGCATATATTTTTTAATGTATCTATCTACCACATACAGTATATATATATATATATATATATATACTGTATATACAGTATATATTAGAGAGAGAGAGAGAGAGAGAGAGAGAGAGAGAGAGAGAGAGAGAGAGAGAGAGAGAGAGAGAGAGTTTTCTCCCCAGACCTCCATCAAGCTTAGAAAAACACCCCTTTAAGATAAATGTGTACATTTTTCGGTAGAAAAATTTCCCGGCCGAAGGCCGGTTCCTCTTAAAATTGTAGGCTTGCTATCACTCGCCAGGAACTAATCGACACCTAAATGGCACGAAAGGTCTTAAAATTGACAACAAAATGGGGTGAAAGGTGTTAAAATCGCCAAACTAATGGGTCGAACGTCTTATAATCTCAAAAATTGTGGGGCTAAACATTAGGGAGAAGGGGGTCCAGAATAACAGTCTGCCTCCCCTAAAAAACTTAGAGTATTGGGAGTGTGTGGCCCACAAGATAATATCCACCATTCATTTATTCTTTAAAGGGATGCAGATCGTGTTTCTGGACCCCCTTCTCCCTACTGTTTAGCCCCACTAGTTTTGAGATTATAAGACGTTCGGCCCATTTGTTTGGCGATTTTAACACCTTTCACCCCATTTCGTTGTCAATTTTAAGACCTTTCGTGCCACTTAGGTGTCGATTTTTTTTCCTGGCGAGCGAAAGCGAGCCTGCAATTTTTAGAGGAACCGGCCTTCGGCTGGGGCATTTTTCTACCGACAAATGCACAAATATATCTTGAAGGGGGTTCTAGGGGGTGTTTTTCTAAGCTTGATGGAGGTCTAGGGAGGAAACTAAAACAATAAATGAACTAATAGGCCAAACAAACGGCCAGTCTCCCCTTAACCTGAAACACCGAGGTGGTGATAACCCCTTCTGTACCGGCGACGTCTTTATTATTGGATTTCAGCCCCATGTAGAATATTTTATGAAGCTTTAGCAGAATATATGGTTGCTAAAAGGATTACTTGAGATCATCTGTTTAGCCTTTTAACCCCTTCAGCACCGTGACGTATTTTTACCTTGCATTCGGGCTCCATTAAGACGATTATATGCAGTGTCAGAAGAACCTATGTTATTAAGAAGGGTTATTTAGATCATATTTACCCAATTCAGTCATAGAGATAGTTTAAAAACTATAGATAATCGTCTAATGGTAACCAGCATATGATGAAAATGACGTAATGGTGGTGAATAGGTTAATGGGTAGACGTCCTTCGTAAGCTGAATAATATCGTCTAAGACTTGCCAGCATATGATGAAAAGGACATCTCCGGTACGGAAAGGGTTGAAGAGAAGGTATATTTTAATTCTAGAGGTGTTTTATCTGGACCCCCTTCACCCTCATATTTAGCCCAATTAGTTTTGAGATTTTAAGACGTTTGTCCCATTATGTTGACGATTTTTAGACCTTTCGCCCAACTTCCTTGTCAATTTTAAGACCTTTTGTGTCATTTAGGGGTCTTTTGTTCCTGGCAAGGGATGCCAACTCCGCAATTAAGGAGAAACCAGCCTTTGGTAGGGAATTTTTCTGCCGGAAAAATGTACAAAATCATGTTTAATGGTCTAAGAGGTGTTTTATTTATGTTTTGTTTAATGGATGTCTAGGGAGCAAGCTAAAGGAAAAAATAATAATAATAAAACGCGAAGGAGGCAAACGCGTCAAAGAGAAGGTTAGACGCCTTCAAGGGCTTCAGTAAGAGGACAGAGGGGGGAGAAAATCAAATTATATACAGTATATATAAATGTTAAGCAATCATATGAGAGAGAGAGAGAGAGAGAGAGAGAGAGAGAGAGAGAGAGAGAGAGAGAGAGAGAGAGAGAGAGATATTGTGATAGTGTGTGAGTGAGAGCGAGTGAAACAGGTTGTGTATTTGTGTGCATACTTAAGTGCATGTAAATCAATTAAATCAATAGGCCTATTGTATTATAGTTGTTGATTTATTGTTCACTTGCAACCCGGAGGGTGGAAATCTACAGAGTTTTTCTTAAGGGGACATGGGCCGGTTTTCTGGACCACTTTCTCCCTCATGTTTAGCCCCATTAGTTTTCAGATGTTAAGATGTTTGCCCCATTAGTTAGTCGATTTTAAGACCTTTCGCCCCTTTTCTACATCAATATTTAGACCTTTCGTGCTATGTAGGTGTCGATTTTTTCCCTGGCGAACGATAGTGAGCCTGTAATGTTGGAAGAACCGGCCTTCGGCCGGGACTTTTTTCTACCGAAAAATGTACAAATTAATCTAGAAGGGTGACCAAATGATTGTTTTTTTTAAATTTGATGGAGGTCTAGGGAGGAAGCTAGAAAAATAATGAATACATGCAACAATCTCCCAAAAAGTGAACCATCTCCCCTTAAGGACAGATTTCCACTTGAAGGATTTTTTTCTTGACTCATTTCTCCTTCATGTGTAGCCCCATTGCTTTTGATATTTTAAGACGTTCGCCCCATTAGTTTGGTGATTTTAAGAACTTTCGCCCCATTTTTGTCAATTTTAAGACCTTTCATGCCATTAAGGTGTCGATATTTTCCTGGCGAGTGATAGCGAGCCTGTAATTTAAGAGGAACTGGCTTTCGGCCAGAAAATTTATCTACCGAAAAATGTACACATTTATCTTGAAAGGGGGTCTAGGGGGTATAATTTTAAACTTTATGGAAGTCTAGGGAACAAACTAAAAACCTCACCTTAACCTCGGTACATTACAATGCTTACTCTACCTTAACTATGAGGTTACATGCCATCTTTGGTGACCGAGATGGTGCTTGAGTGCCGACCATAGCATATACACATATGCACTGGTGGAACAACGTCTAGGCTAACACAAGCTGATAGTTGAGAACGTTGGCTAAAGAGGGACCACGCTGCAACGGTGAATGTGTGTGTGTGTGTGTGTGTGTGTGAGAGAGAGAGAGAGAGTGAGTGTGTGAGTAAGAGCGAGTGAAACAGGTTGTATACTGGTGTGCCTACTGAAGTGTGTGTTGAAACCGGGAGGCTGAAAATCTAAAGAGTTTTTCTTAAAAAATAGGTTACTATGAAGGTACTGATAAACAAGACAGAGTGAAGAAGAATATGTATTGAGAGGAATTGATTGGTATTGGGCAACTGTCAGGCAACAATGATGTATACACCAAACAACACCACAAAAATAGGTATGGGGGAAGCTGACAATTATTATGACCAGAGTACCACAAAAACACATATGTATACCTTGGCCACGATCATACATACATACATACATACATACATACATACATACATACATACATACATACATACATACATACATCCATGCATATATACATACATATTTACACACACACATACATTTATGAAAAAAACCCGCCATCAAATTAACCATAGATGGAATTTCACAAGAATCCTAGTTTCATTAGGTCCCAATGTATATAATATATTTGTACATTACTTATTGCCATTATATTTCGATTATTCTAGTTACCATTGGACGTATATATTCAACATAAGAAATAATTCGATGTAAAATGGTCCTTTGATTTTTCGTTTTATTTTTGTATAATTAACTATGACGATTATGAGGTGAAGCAAATAATTTACTGTGAGTCAGAACAAATATAAATGCCGTTCATTAAATGAGGGTTGTTAAATCAGAGAGAGAGAGAGAGAGAGTGTGTGTGTGTGTGTGTGTGTGTGTGTGTGTGTGTGTGTGTGTGTGTGTGTGTGTGTATGTGTGTGTGTGTGTGTGTATGTGTGTGTGTGTGTGTGTGTGTGTGTCCTGATAAAGCTGTATATCGTGCTTCCATGGAATTACAGGAATTATGTATGTAAAATAATACACGGGTCGCATATCTGTGAAACTACCTGGTGTAAAAGGGTTTAGTTATAATCCGGTAATGGTGTAATACCTCTCTCTCTCTATCACACACACACACACACACACACACACACAGCCCGTAGCCTAGTAGGTAGAGCTCTCATCTCACACACGAGGGGTCGGGGGTTCAATCCCAGACCGGGCGGAGACAAATTGGGCTTGTCTCCTTTCATGTGTTAGCCTCAGTTCACCTAGCTGTAAATAGGTACCTGGAATAAGTGGACGACGTTGTGACGTCCCATCTGGGGTTGGCAAAAATGGTACAAGGCGAGATGGGTATCATATGGTTCACCTAAGCTGATGGCTACCTAAGCCTTCGGGCGAGACGGTACCGTCTATAGTGAGAATGGTACCATACAGATCCACCCTAAGCCTTCGTTTCCAATGTCGCCAATTGGCTAAATACAGACTACACACACATCCACAGCCATTCCAACAGTACATAAAACACTTAACATGCATTTCACGCAATACATTCCCAGTTAAGGAGGCGCGATAATAATGAGCTTAGCTCGCATTGCGTGGATTCCCCTTGACGAACAAGTAACTGAGTAACTGAGTAACACACACACACACACACACACACGCAAACACACACACACACACACACACACACACACAAAGACACGTCACATACACACACACACACACACACTTGTAAGCACACCTGCAAACACTCATACTAAGTTTTATTTAGGTTTCGCGTAAAACGAATTACTTGTATTATTATGCATTTTTGTTTAGGTGTGGTGAAGTGGTCACTGTGCTAGTAATACAAGGTTCCCGAGTTCAAATTCTCTATCGAAAAATGAAGCAATTTATCTTGAAGGAGGGTTTTGGGGAGGGGTGTTTTTTAAAGCTTGATTGAAGTCTAGGGAGGAAACTAAAATAATAATGAAAATATCCATAAATGAGCAAATAAATGCGCCCATCTCCCCTCAACATATTTCATGATCCAACTCTCGTACGACAATATATTCATGACATCACAGATTGTCTCAAACCGCTGAGTAATGAACACGACATCTGTATGAACCACTATTGTGTTCGGGAGGTATACGACTCTATTCCGGAAGGAGCCGGTATCTCAATAATTTACTCGTTATTGGATGTTCACTCGCACAGCCGTTCGCCTGTTAGGCTTTTCGCTCACTAATCCGTCCGCCTGCCAGTAGCTTTACTCACAAATCTGTTAGCCTTACGTCTCGTCGCTCACAAAGCCGTTCGCCTACAAACTTCTTCGCACACATATCTGTTTACCTACAAGTCTTTTCGCTCACAAATCCGATCCCTACATTCCTTTTGATTCGCTCAAATATCCGTTCGCCTACAAGTCTTTTTGCTCTCAATTCCGCTACCCTACATTGTATTCGTTCACAAATCCCTTCGTCTATGAGTCTTTCCGTCCACACACGCCTTTCACTCCAGGAAGTTAGGTGAGGCTTTTGGGTATATTAAGCTAGGCTTATGTTCGACTAGGTTAGGTTTGACTATAGTCTATTCGTTGTAAGCAGGCGTGAAATCATGACCTCTAACCTCTGTAACTAAAAAACGACTAGAGTAATCAAGCTAATATTTCTACCATTTGCGAAGTCAGTCAGGGAATAGACGTGGAAATGTACAGCCAATTTGCTCTAGCCCTTTTTGAGTTACAGAGGATAGAGGTAATGAATTCTCGTCTACTTACAGCGAATAGGCTATAAGTAAGCTACTGTTTTAGGTAAGGTAATGGTAAGATTGGTCAGCTTGGTTAGGTTATAACAGGATTAGTATGGTTAGGTACGTAGGAATCTATTTTTGTATCCACACCCTGATACTAATAGGTTAGAATGGATTACAAATTAATACAAAGGAAGGCAAGCAACAACATACTTAAAGGTCCTTAGTAGGCTGCTTTAAACAAAAAATAGATTGCCACAGCCATCAACTGAATTGCTTCAGCTTCAGAAAGACTGTGGGCAGAAAACAAAATGTAGTACTATGTACGATACTGAAACGGTCACATTACTCGGGCACACACGCAATCAGTCGGGGGTTCATAGCACGATATTTAGCAAGGTGATATTTGAATGTCTGGCCTGTATGGCACTCTACTATACTTCTAGGTAATTTATTCAGAATAATGAATATACCTAACCTGATTTTATGATTTGCCTAGAACCTTTCACATGCTCTAATGTTATAAGAATGATTATACCATAACTAATCGCATGACTTATCAATATTCTATCTTATAAATAAATAAATACAATATATTCCTTATCAGATATTCAAGCTATCAAATAATTTCTGCTATCACAAATTAAAGTAATCTTATGTTTTGGCTAATCTAGAATCGAGCCTATAGTATACTAGGGTTATACAATGTTACCTATAGTTAGCTTTACCTTATAGTATAGCTAGCCTTCAATCTCTCCTCTGTCACGATATATTATACCTTACTGGATCTCAATAGCAAGGCTCTAATTTACACCAATCTATGAGCACGCACAACTCGCCCGAGATCCATATATCTATTTTCATGGACGACATACTATATATTGTGCTGTATTAATTCCTCTCCATAACAGTTCATTCACAGGATGACGGTGGAACATATTGGTCACATATAGTTCACCACCATCATATTTCAATCATCGTCATGTTACGTCCTGGGATATATAAACACTGGGCTCTTTCTATTGGACTAGGAATGCGGCAACAAGCAACAACGGAAAACGCTAGATCCAACCCTTATCTATAAACCCAGGCAACAAACCACCCTAAACCGTCAAGAGTCCTGCCTGGACAACGAGGTATCCTATGACTCGGTTGCAGGGTGCACGCACTATAGACTGCTGATAGTCAAGCAGGCTATATAAAAGATCACACAATTAAGTTGACTTAAAGCTTCAAGGAAAAGATAGATAACGGAATTAAATTGCAGAAACAATTTAATAACAAACTAGAAGAAAGTACATTTAACGTTACGTTAATTAATACAACTAATCACCCCTGCGTGAAAGAAGGTGAAAGCAAACAGTCCTCAAAACATCGTACCGGTAGACAAGATGTGGGTTTCTAAAAAGCATGCGGCTACTGTAGGATCTGATGCTTAGCAAAGAAAGTACGTTACGGATTTAGAGAACTCTTAACTCATAAGCAGGAATAAATACTAGTGATTGGACATACAGTGTATAATGGCATAGGTATAATAAAATAAAGACAGCAACTCGCAACATAACCACATACAGGTGTGCTTCTCACTCTTAGTCAGGCAAGCCTGCTCGGACAGAGTCCCTAAGCCACACCCTGACTCACATTGCTCACAAAAACGGTAAACTGTGGCACAATAACAAGCATAAAGAGATAATAAACCCCTAGCTGTTAATCTGCCAGGTGGCAGAGGTCTAGCCGGAAGGATATAGGCTTCGGATACCCGGGCTGAGCCACCTGCTCTAGCCTAGGGACGAGAACACACTAGCAAGCATGAAACCACCAAATATGAGACAACAAAAAAGCTTCCTAGGTCTCATTAACAATTACATCTCTGCATAAGGCCAAAATCCTATCTAATTATCTGAGAGCTCGTCGTTAATACAATGATAGATATAAGGTCTATCAAGGGGATGGGATAATTAAATAGATTGGTGAAGTAGTGGAAAGAAGGTATACAAAGTAAGAGAGAACGTTTCTAAGTGGGGTTGAGAGGGATAGATATCAAGGGGGTCCGAAGGGTACGACAATGAGGTGAGTTCTGAGTCTTGAATCTGTCTGGACCCCACACTAGGCATACAAAATACATCCCAGGCTTGGCAACACTCAACACTGTTGCCTGGTCAAAATCCTCTACCCCGTGCGTGAGTCGAAACTAAGCCTAACGTTGCAATCAAATGCATGTGGCAGCGCTTCAGGCTCGTCCCAAGCTGGCAAGCGAAGCAACGTCCCAAGCCGGTCTCTCTCTCCCGCTCGTCTCCTCCCGCCCTCACTAGACTTACATCTTATATATTATAATGAAACAATCAACTATCGAGAATAAAATATACTAAGATGCGTTGGTTAAGAATAAGGGCAACTACAAGCTGTGAAACAACATAAGAATATCCCAGACATTAGTTACGTTGTCGTAGGATATATACTAAGGAATAGCCTACCGGCCGGCGGCCACCAGCCGGTTTCTAAACGGCTGGGCAGCCGACGCGCGCTCATGCCCGCACGTGGTTACTATGCAGAAGCGTCGCACCTCCCCCAAGATATAAGACCCTTGACTAAGTTCTTCATATCTAACAGAAAGCTTCTCATAGTACCACACACTGTTGCGACACAAGGCACTATATATAAAAAAAATAAAGACTGTTGCGCTCCACCGAGCAAGTTCAACTAACTTAGCGACAATAAGTGAAAACATTCAACTTAGATACTGCTACAACATCTTATACAAAATTCTACACGTTATAAAAATAAAGAGTTTTTATAAGGTTTTTGCTTTTTTAATTTGTTTTTTTCGGCTGAACTACAGTGACAGCCTATTTTCCTCCACACTCAACCCTCAATCCTGTGGCAGTCTAACCAACATCATCCACCCTTGATAGACAATCCGCTATCACGTTATCAGAACCGGCAATATGGCGTATGTCCAGATTATACTCCTGAAGCATGAGTGACCACCTGGTCAGCCTCATATTCCGGTTATGAAACTGATTCAAGAATTTCAGAGGGTGATGATCGGTATAAACCACTACGACTGGTCCGAAAGCAGGAACATATACATCGAAGTGCCTGAGCGCCAGCTCTATCGCCAGGAGTTCTTTTTCAATTACAGAGTAATTCCTTTGTGCACTATTGAATTTTTTACTGTAAAAACTCACTGGATGTTCGATACCTTCATCATCTGTCTGTAACAAGACAGCGCCAGCCCCTACGCAACTGGCATCAGTCGCCAGCTGAAAAGGTCTGCTGAAGTCCGGGGCCCTGAGTATGGGGTGGGTACATAACAGGTATTTCACCAAGGAAAACGCCTCTGCATACTCAGGAGACCACCGGAACTTCTTGTCCTTAGATAATAAGTCAGTTAAAGGTGCAAGTACAGTCGAATAGCCTTTGATGAAGCGACGATAATAGCCTATCATACCTAGAAACCGCATGATTTGTTTCTTAGTCGTAGGCGGGGGAAACTGATCGATGGCTTTGATCTTTGTCTGTGGATGGCACACCTGACCCATCCCCACCTCGAACCCCAGGTACAAAACTGTGGCTTTGACAAAATCGCACTTACCCAGGTTTACCACCAAACCTGCTTCATTCAGTTTATTAAAAAGCTGTCCGATGTGAGCACAGTGACTGTTACAATCATCGTCGTATATTATGACATCATCTAGGTACACCGTACAGTTGGGAATGTCGGCTACAATGTCGTTCATT
>CM064510.1:14776289-14857791 GCA_032716605.1 Paralithodes platypus | reverse complement strand
ATAGGGGAGTTATCCCCCCGCCAAAGGCAGCTTTCTAGGGCCTTTCCTAGCTGATGCTGAGAGGATTGGGTAATTCTAGTCATGTGGTGATGGGCTGGTCTATCAGAGTGAGAATTGAGTGATCTCTGACATACCCCTAGCTTACTCTGACTGTTCCTTTTACTTATATATTTTCTAGATCTCCAGTGACGGCGTCTCTTCCGTGGATTGACCTCCAAATCTACCATGATTGGAAGCCAAAGCGTCACATTTTTCCTTTGCCCCTCAACTTTCTCTGCATAATTGCTGAGGGGCAAAGGGCCCTGGGTGGGGCTTTGGTTTCCCGGGCATTTCCGCACCCTCCTCAGCTCCCCGCCATGGAGTGGCTTCGGTCACCCAGGCTTTATTGTTGTCGGCAGGGAGGGTTCTGTGGGGGCGCTCGGTTATGACCTTGGCCTTGCTCGGGGCCTTGGGGCTGTTCGGCCAGGCAGCTTGGGGAACAGCAACAACAAAAACAACACACACAAACGCATAAACACACCCACATACACACCCGTTACACACGCACACACATGCGCACACACGCACATACACACACACCTCCCCGTGGCATACTGGATAGCGTGTCTAGCTCACAACAAGAAGGTCCCGGGTTCGAGACCCAGGCGGGGAAGAGACATTTGAGCAAGTCTCCTAGTGGTGTAGCCTCTGTTCACCAAGCAGTATAAATAGGAACCTGGTATAAGTGGACAAAGTTGTTACGTCCCCTCTGGGGTTGGTGATCGGTTACAAGGTGAGATGGGTATCGTACTGGTCAACCTAAGCTACTGGTCAACCTAAGCCTTCGGGTGAGACTGGTACCGTAGTGAGAATGGTACCGTACAGATTAACCCTAAGCCTTCGCTTCCTGATGTAGCCAATTGGCTAAAATACAGACTACACACACATCAACAGCCATTCCAACGATACAAACACTTAACATGCATTTCACGCAATACATTCCCAGTTAAGGAGGCGCGATAATAATGAGCTTAGCTCGCATTGCGTGGATTCCCCTTGACGAACAAGCAAGTGAATTACACACTCACACACACAAATATTCATATATACACATACATACATACATGCATACATACATACATGCACACCTAACAGAGAGCCTCCAACGCACTCAATTTCACGCTCATATTCTCTCTCTCTCTCTCTCTCACACGCACACAGACGCACACACCGGCGACATGTTTTTACTTCTATTCCAGCTATATTGAGACGATTGTATGCAGTTCAAGAACGATTTGTGGTAGTCAAAAGGGTTTTTAACGTGAGGATTAGTTCGAAGCTTGTTAATTGCTTGGAAGCCCTATTTATAGCTAAAGTAAACTCGTATAATAGTAGCCAGGAGGATAAAGGAGGGATAAAGTTTAACCCTTCTGTTACCGGTGCCGTCCTTTTAACAATATTCTGGCGTAATATTAGATGATTGTTATTCAGTTTCCAAAAGGGCCTCCAGTAGGGTTTAAGAGGCTTCGAATATATCTCCTTTAACTCTTTTTACTCTCAAAGAATGCTTCTCAATCAAGCTGCACAAAATCGTTTCCTAATATAGCTAGCAGGAAATGAAAAAAGACTTCGCGTTACAGAAGGGGTTTTAAAAGGACGGCAACGGTACTAAAAGGGTAAGGCACCTACAATTGTCCTCTGTGTAGTGCTTGGCCTTGATTGACGGCTGGCTCTACCTATCAAGTGCTTGACGACTGTGTGTGATTTAGTATGCTTGTAGTGCTTAGGCTGGGTGCCCTTTGCCTCTTTAGTTCCAGATTAAAGTTTTGCTCCTTTGACTATGGCTTGGGAATTTATGCATGTTATTTATTGAATGTACAGTCAGCCTAATAAGTGAATATCTCGGCACCAAGTATATTTCGATCAATATGTTGGTATCAGATATGTCTAAAACTTGATGCTAGTCGTTTCAAGCAGGAGTTATACAAGCATGTTCCGACACTTCACCCACCCCAATTTCAACATCTGACAGACATCTAATACAGCACAGAGTGAGCTAAACGTCAATGAACAGCTGAGACATGACTTATTAGCGGGGGCGGACACTGTGTGGTCATGCTGTATTAACTCGTCCTGTCAGATGTTGAATAGAAGTGGGTACGTGTAGGAACCATCATTATGTTTGGTTCGTTCTGTGCTGTAGTAATCGTCGTCAGATGTGAAAAGGGTGGTTAAGGGTAGGAAACCATCTTTATGGTTTGGGTCGTTCTGGGTTGTGTTTAATGGGTCTGGTCCAGTATGTGGACTAGGGGTGGGTAAGGGGATAAGTGTTTAGAAACATGTTGTGTGTATTTCGCTCGACAGGAAGATATCAAGTCGAGGATATTGCTGATACCAATTAAGTGATCAAAATATAATGGGTTGCCGGGAGACGTCACTTATTTGGCCGAGTCTATATTGTCCTGTAATGTTATATATGCAGTAGATTATGGGGAGATGGGTCGTTTTTTCTGGTCTCCCTTTTCCCTTATGTTTAGCCCTATTAGTTTTTCAGATTAGTTAGTTAGGCCATTAGTGTTGGTGATTTAAAGACCTTTCGCCACATGTATGTTGTCAGTATTTGAAAACTTTCCGTTTTGTCATTTAGGCGTCCATTTTACCTGGGCCGAGCGATTAGCCGAGCCGGTAATTTTAGGAGGAACCGGTCTTATGCTGGGAATATTTGTTATCCGAAACATTTACAACTATATCTTGAAGGGGGATCACTTGTGGTTGTTGTTCCTGGTATTTTAAAGTTTGATGGAGGTTTGGGAGGAAGGAAACTTCCTTAAAAACAAATAATATAATAAATCGACACCTGAATGAGTAAATAAATACGCCGCTTCCTCCCTTTTAATGGAGTGTATGTATTTATGATGCATTCATGGATTTATGCGCGGTGCTTTTGTGTGTGTTTGTGTGTGTGTGCTTAGTGTAGTAAGTATGTGTGTGTTGTGTGTGTGTGTGTGTGTCTGTGTGTGAGTGTGTTTGAATATCACAAGTTACGCAACAATAAGGGCGGGATGGGGCGCATTAAAATTTGGCTTGTTTTATTAGATCTTCATTTACTGATATATATTAATGTATATAGATATCATATATCTACTTATATAGTATATATAGATATCTATATATATTCACGAGATATTATATAGTACTAGGTATATATATCTATCTTTTATTAAACCCCACCCGACGAGGGTATATAAAAGCAAATAGCAGTCGGAATCCGGTTTTTTTAGTGTTAAGAGTTCAATAGTTGCAATTTTCCTCTGGGTGTGTTCAGAGATGAGTACATTTAGGTGTAGCAAAATTCCTGGATGGATCCAACGTTGCACAAGTTAAACTTCTTGCACTTCAGGGAATAGAGAGGTAATGATTAGAAATTAGAATAGGGACAAGCATCATATTAGACAAAATTCGAGGTCAAGTGAGGGATGGTGGGCGGAAAGCTACTGGCGCGTCTGTGGTGGCTGGTTCATTGGTGGACGGCCAGCAAGTCTCTTCGCGAGACGGGGGCACTAAATCTTATGCGGGGTTGGTTGTTGAGCTTGTGGGTGGCTGTGATTGGTTGGATGGTTCCTCGAGCTTGGTACTTGTGTGCTGAGTCGTGGAAGCGTAAGGGAGGGGGGTGCTTGGCGGGGTCGATGAGGAGGGGGGGGTAGAAAAACAGTGCATGGCCTGTTAGCGCTTGTCTTGGAAGGAAGAATTTGAACGGTCTTGTGTTTGAGTTGTTGATGCTGGGGTTGAGGGTTGTTTGGATGTAATACAGAGGGCTTTCTAAAATAACATAGCTAGTTCTTCTGGGGGTCTGATTCTTTGTCACAAAGCAAGAAAATGGTGGTTTGTTTGTCTAGGGGTCGGGGCGCGAGTTAGGGCAGAGATGGTGGGGGCTTGATAGTGATCTTTTTTTTTATAGGGCGCCAGATTTTGAACGGTGGAGAGGGGTGTTTAGTCGACGGGAAACAGGCGAGTCTTGTGTCATTCCAACATAGGAGGATAGTGGGTGCCACAGTCCCCAGAGGTGCAAATATGTCTGCTGGTATTATAGTATCATCTATGATCTGTCTTTCGGTTGGTTGGTGGAATGTTGGTGCGAAATGGGGGTGGCGGTGGTTAGGTTACCGGAGGAGCAAGGTTGGAGGTGCTTATAGATTTGTAGTAAATAATGAGTTTGATTTTATTGTGTGGAGGGTTGGTTGGGGAGGACCGTTTGTGTTAATTATTTCTTTCAGTAATGGATTTCGTTTGTCTGTTGTCGTGGTCGGAAAAAAAAGACATGTGAGTTTCTGTAGAAAAATGTAATGTCCATTGGCCGGGTTAGGTGCTAGTTTGTAGGCGCATGTTTCTAGGTGGTGGTTGATGGCATTGGTGACATCAGTGTTGGAATGAGCCCATTGTTGAACTTAGGACCTGGGTGGAGCCTGGCTCCAGTTCATTGTGTTGTTGTCATTAATTCAGTGGTGGTGGGTGCAATGGGTGAGGGACTCTCCTGACAGAGGCGGGACGATGGTTGGACTTGTTAGGTATCGTTTAGGGCATTCACTTTCCCGTTCATTAAAACATTGGCCATTGTTAGTATGTTTGGTGTACCACGGGAGTTTTGAAGCCGTGGGCGTGGAGGAGGGCGAGACAAGGAGGTCGAGGAAGGGTAGATGTCGGCATCGCGTGGTTTCTTCGTATTTGAAGTTGTAGTCCGGAGGGCAGCGCATGTTTGGTGAAGGCGGCTGATGGAGGTCCCCCTGAGTCGGCAGCCAGGTCCTTGACTGCCACACGATGATATCATTGATGTATCCTGTGCAGCTTAGACAGTGGGCGTGGGTGGGCAGCGCAGCAGGGATAGTTCCTCTTCGATAGTTCCTCATGAGAAATGAGAGAATTGGCAAGCGCACTGCACAGAAAGACGATCATGTGTGTTTTTTTGGGTGGCGGGGGAGTTGTTGGTCGGGGGTTTTTTTTTTTCTCTTTTGTCTCCGGGTATTGCTTGGGTTTTTTGGATTATACGCAGTCATATTTGCACTCTTCTGGGGGACTGTGGACCCCTATCCTATGTTGGAATGACACAGATAGCTCTCCTCTCACGCGTCGACTGACGCCCCAGTCTGGTTACCTTCCAATCTGGGCGGCTAATTTTATTAAATGGCACATAAAAAAAGACGGTCAGCCTCAAAAAAAGAATTTCACGACCAAGCCCCACGCCTCTTGCCCTAGAACTCGACGCGACGACCACAGGGTCACATGGCGCGACGGGGGCTGGGTGTGAGGGCTATTGGTTTTCCCGAGATGCGTTTTCTGTCTCCCTTCGTCTCAGCTCCCGCGCCATGGAGTGGCTTCGGTCACCCATGCTTTAATTGTGGTCGGGTCTCTGGGGACGGGTTCTGTGGGGGCGCTTGGTTATGGCCTTGGTCTTGCTCGGGGCCTTGGGGCTGTTCGGCCAGGCAGCTTGGGGAACAACAACAACAACAACAACCTCGTCTGTTTACAAGATAATCTATTACCTGGCTATTCTAACATATATATATATATATATATATATATATATACATATATATATATATATATATATATATATATATATACATATGCAGTATATATACTGTATACTGTATATGTATACATATATTTTTTTATTTATATTTTCAGTTTCCTCCCTATACCTTCATTAATATAATAATAAAAAAAAAACACCTAGACCCCCCTTCAATATATATTTGTAAAACAAAATTGATAGACAAATTTCCCGGCCCCTCTTCTTAAAATTACAGTCTTCGCTATGTCGCTCGGCTCAACAAAATAACGAATGAGCAACTAAATGGCGCGAAAGGTCTTTATATCGATAAAGAAATGGGACGAAAGGTCTTAAAATCGACAAACTAATGGGGCGAACGTCATTAAATCTAAAAACTAATGGGGCTAAACATGAGGGAGAAGGTGAGCCAGAAAAACGAACCTTCCCCCCTTAAATAAGATGCGACCTCTTGTATTCTGGATTGAGCCCAGAACTCCCTCGTAGATTGACCCCCTGCACAGTTGGCGCTATATTATTAGGGGGAGGGGCCGGTTTGTCTGGACCATTCTCCCTCATGTTTAGCACATTAGTTTTCAGATGTTACTGTTTGCCCATGTTTAGTTAAGTCGATTTTTAAGACCTTTTGCCCCTTTTCTTCGTCATAGTAGCCGACTTTCGTGCATTTAGGTGTCGATTGGTTTCTTTTTTTTCATCCGGGGGAAACGATAGTGAGCCGTATGTTGAAGCAAGATCGGCCATTCGGTCGGGACCAGTTTCATCTAACAGAAAATGTAAAAAATTAATTCTAGAAGTGGCGAATCAATGGATGTGTTGTTTTGTTTTTTTAATTTGATGGAGGTCTAGGGAGGAAACTAGAAAAATAATGAATACATGCAAAAAACACCCACAAAGTGAACCATCCTTCCTTGAGGGGGGATGGGGGTATTTATTTTGCTCATGTGTTGATCTTTTTATCACCTTATACGGTAGCTTTTGATCTCCTAAAACTCCAGCTTTCAGAGTAAAAAATAAACACCCCTAGACCACCCTCAAGAATAAGTTTGAAAACATCGGCCTTCGTACATAGAAGAATGTCCGGCCCGAGCCGTTTCCCTTTTTTAATATACAGGCCGCTACGCTCGCCGGAATTGACACTTAAATAGGTAAGAAAGGGTATTGATACAATAAAGAATGGGACCAAAAAGGTACTTAAACCGACAAAAAATAATTGGGTGCTCTGCTGAAGTCCTCTTAAGGGGGTATCAAATCTGAAAACTAATGGTGATGATCTACTCTAAATACTAAACATGAGAAGACGGGCGGCAGCGGCCAGGGAAAAACACTCATCTCCCCTAAGGCGGGAAAATTCTGTAAAACCAACATACATTACTTGTAAATTCGAGAAGAAGGGGAGGAGGATAGGGAAAGAAGAGAAGACAGAGGAGGAGGAGGAGAAGAGAAGAAGAGGAGGTCGAGGAGGAGAAGGAGGACGCGAAGAAACAGGACGGCGGAGGAGAAAGAGAAGCCGAAAGAGGAGGAGGAGGAGAAAGAGAAGACAGAAGAAGGAGGAGGTCTTGAGATCAGAAAGAAATGCGAAGATAAGAAAGAGGAGGAGGAGGCTGAGGAGAAAGCGAAGAAGAGGGGCTAGGCAGGAGAAAGGAGGAGGAGAGGAGGAGAAAGAGAAGAAAGAGGAGGAGGAGGGGGGAGGAGGACTGGAGAAAAGAAGAAAGAGGAGGAGGAGGAGCGGAGAAGGAAAGAGGAGGAGGAGGAGAAAGAGAAAAAGAGAGGAGGAGGGAAGAAAGAGAATAAGAGGAGGAGAGAGAAGAAAGAGAGGAGGAGAGGAAAAAGAAAAGAAAGGAAGGAGGAGGAAAGAGAAGAAAGAGGAGGAGGAGGTAGAAGAGAAGAAAGAGGAGGAGGAATACAAAGGAATACAAAGGAGAACAAACTGCAAAAGACCTATTGGTCCGTACGGGGCAGTTTGGCTATCTAAAACTGCTAATCTATTGACTACGAGGTAGAGAAAAGGATAGCAAAGAGGAAGGCTCCTCCCCACCCACCACTCCCTCCAGCTAAAAAAAGAAGTTGATTTGTAATCTAAGCTAACTCTATTTACTACAATTCTGAAAGGGAACAATGTATGAAAATCAATATACATTGCGGTATGCGTTGACATTTCGTTGCGCGTTATTCTGAAAGAAACTGTGTTAATCGGGGGTTATTTGCCATGTGTTTATCCAGATGGTTCTTAAATGTTTCGACAGTATTACAGTTTACAATGTTCGAGGGTAGTCTGTTCCAATTATTCACAACGCGGTTGAAGAAGAAATGCTTCGCCTCGTGAGAATGAAAACGCTTGCCTATAATCTTATAACCATTGTTTCTCGGGTTTGCCTGATTGGTCGTAAATAATTCGCTTACAGTTAGGTTGCTGAATCCCTGGAAGATTTTGAACACCTCTATTAGGTCACCTCTCATTCTGCGCTTTGTTAAGCTAAAGAAATGTATTCTTTTAAGCGCTCTTCGTACGGTTTATTACGCAATCTAGGTATCATTTTAGTGACTCTGCGTTGCACCCTTTCAAGTTTATTTATGTCCTTTTGGTAGTACGGTGACCAGAATTGCACGCAGTATTCGAGATGGGGACGCACCAATGAGTTGAATAGAGTAAGTATGATTTTTTCTGATTTGAATTTGAATGTTCTGCCGATGAAACCCACCAATTTATTAGCAGTTTTTATTACCTCTGTACACTGTTTACTCGGCTTCAGGTCACTTGATATTATAACTCCCAGATCCTTTTCATTATTGTTAGTTGATAGTTGAATGTTGTTCATTGAGTAATCTTTTTTAGCGTTGTTACTACCGATGTGTAATACTTTGCATTTTTCTATGTTGAATTTCATTTGCCATTTTTCTGCCCAGTTTTCTAAAGTGTCCTAGGTCATCTTGTAGTTTTTGCCAATGTACTGTTGAGGTTACTTTATTAGTAATTTTTGTATCGTCAGCAAATTTCGAAATTTTGCATTCTATTTCTTCGTCTAAGTCGTTTATGTAAATTATAAAAAGAATAGGACCTAATACCGAACCCTGGGGAACGCCACTATTTACTTTGCACCAATCCGATTCTTCACCATTTATTACAACGCGTTGTTTACGGTTCTGAGAGCCAATTTTCGAGCCATTTCAGAGTTTTTCCTGTTATGCCATGAGCTTTTATTTTGTCAATTAGTCTCTTGTGGGGTACGGTATCGAAAGCTTTCTGAAAATCGAGATATATTATATCAACTGCTCTATCCTTGTCATATGATTTGTAAACATCATTGAAGAAGTCGAGTAAGTTTGTTAAGCATGAACGTTTATTTCTAAAACCGTGCTGAGAATCTTTTATTAAATTATTTTCTTCCAAATGTTTTACTATTTTGTCCGTTATAATGGTTTCCATTAATTTGCCCGTTACCGATGTTAAGCTAATTGGTCGATAATTGCCGGGAGAGGACTTATTTCCTTTTTTGTATATGGGTGTCACGTTAGCTAGTTTACATTCGTTTGGAACTATCCCAACATTCAATGATTTGTTGAACAGATTTGCGAGTGGGTTTAATAATTCGTGTTTTGCTTCTTTTAGGATCCTTGGGGATATTTTATCAGGGCCTGGGGTTTTATTAACTTTCAAAGTGTTGATTGCGAACAGGATATCGTCTTCATAAATCGTAAAGTTTTCGAGCTCAGTGCCATTTGATTGATTCGTAGGGGTAGGTCGGTTACCGGTAGTATCTTCCGACGTGAAAACTGATGCAAAATAGTTATTTAGGATATTCGCCATTTGTACTTTGTTATCTGTATGATCTCCATTTTCCGCAACAAGTGGGCCTATTGTTGAAGTTACCGTTTTTCTGTTTCTTATATAGCTGTAAAATTCTTTCGGATTGGACTTGCTGGAGCTGGCAATATGAAGTTCCAGATTCTTCTTACTTCCTTTGATGAGATTTTTGGTTGTTCGACGCAGTCTATCGTGTTCTAATTTATCGCTATTATTCTGAGTTGCCTTATATTTTTGGTATGCCTGCTTTTTTACTAAGAGGATGTTTTTTATTTCATTATTCCACCATTTTGGCTTATATTTGCCTGCTGGGCGCCGGTTTCGTAGAGGGATGCTTGTATTTATTGCTTTGTTTAGGTTATTAGATAATATATTCCATAATCGATTTACATCATGAGTTTCGGTCATTTCACTCCAGTCAGTATTGGCAAGATGCCTTCTAAGTTTGTTAAAGTCGGCCCTTCGATAATCTGGTACTTTTTCCGTGCTCACGTTTTCTTTGTCATTATTTACTTTAATGTTAAAGGACACTATCCTCTGGTCACTAGAGCTAAATTCCGGTCCGATTTTAACGCTATTTACCAGTCTTTCATTTGTCGTTAGAATAATATCCAGAATGTTATTTCCCCTCGTTGGGTGTTCTACGTGTTGATAAAGGGCACTTTCCTGAAGATTAGCATATAGATCATGTCCCGCGTGAGCATTTAGTGGTTCGCCCCATGTTGTGACAGGCAGATTGAAATCGCCAAATATTACTGCTTCTTCCTGACAACTTATTTCGGCTATTTGATCATAGAGTTTCTCGTCAGTATCGGGTGATTGTGCAGGAGGTCGATAAATTAGGCCAATTATTATCTTGCTTGCTTGATTATTATTTGAACGTAACTAGTATCAATATTATTTATGGCAGGTTTGGTTACCTCGATTGGGTGAAGATTACTTTTAACATATAGCAGAACCCCACCTCCCATTCTTTGGGATCTTTCGCAGCTGAAGGGAGTATAACCTGGTAATGCGTATTACGCCAAAAAATCACGCTTTTCCGTGTTGATCCAAGATTCTGAAACACCGATTATATCACATTCCTCCATACATGCAAGTGCTTCCAGGTCTTCAAATTTATTGCGTAAGCTGCGTGCATTAACGTAGCAGGCCGTGATATTATTTTGGATAGGGTTTACATTGATATGGGGTAGTTTATGTCGCTGCTACTGCCCCTGCTCGGTTGTCGTTTTTGATCTGAAAGTGCAGACTGCATCATGTAGGAGTCTGCCTAGGCGTGCTCCTCCGACTGAATTCAAATGGCAGCCATCATCCTGAAAGAGAATGTGTTGATTGTAGAAATGGTCCCAGAGATTGAGATATTCGACATCTTCCTGTGAGCAGAGGGATTTAAGTCTGTTATTAGTACTGAACGCCTTATCGTAGAAACCGGTCTCTGCATCGATCTTGGGAAGAATGCCTGAAATGATTATGTTACATGACTTACTCTTGTAACGCTGGATTGCCTTACGGTATTTTTCCATTAGTTCCTCTGATCTGGTGCGCATTACATCGTTCGACCCTGCGTGAATCACGAACAGGGTGTTCTCGTCAGCGTTGATGGTGACATCGTCGAAGGCTGCTGTGATGTCGTCCAAACCTGCACCCGGTATGCAAAAACGCTTTCTGTGGTTTGGGACTCTTCCACAGAACTCTTCAAGTTGTCCTCGTAAGATGGAGTCTCCAATGAGCCTGGTCTCCTCAGTTTCGTCTCCTGTTTCTGTCAGAATCTGGTATTTATTAAATGTGGTGACCGGCAGATGTGACCTCCTTTTTGATTGCCTCGCCCCATTTCTTACGGGAGTAAAGCTGGTGGGAGAGACTCTGGAATTTTGAGGGGATGGAGGGCTGTTGTGGGGGGCGGGTGGGCTGGCTGGTGGGGGTGTTAGCGGCTGGTCAATTCTGGGTGGGGAAGGAGATCTAGGGGGAGAAGGGAGGGCAGTTGCGTTGTCTTGGCTAGACACCTGCACTGGTAGTCCTACATCCTGCTGGGTTTCTGGTGTTGCTGCTACATTGAGGGAAACAAATTCCTGCAAAGAGTAGAATTCCTTCTGGAGTTTGACATAGTTGGCTTTTACTTCGTTCAGACCTTCTAAGAGTTGTCGGGGGGTTTCGCACTGCCTGCCATCCGAGTTGGAGAAGTAGTCACTGAAGTATTGTCCAGCGAATCGACCTGTACACTGCTCGCAACGTTTCAAGTTCGAAGGCATTTTGGCTGCTAAGATGATATAGTATTAATTTAAGATACAGTTTCAAAAGCCCTGTGAAAATAAATGAAAAATATATGTGAGATATGTTAGTAATCAGATACTATGTCGAGAGCCTGTAAAAACTATAGAAATATGTGTTTGAATTTTATGATTACATGAGACTGTAAAAAAAGAGAGATATTGGTTAGTATGAAGGCATATAAAATAGAGTATGTGGTAGACCTAATGGGAGTTTGTTGGGCCTGTTTACATGGAGGTAATAGCTATCTCAATTTCGATATCAAGAGGCTAGCCTATTTACGATATTTTAATAAAACATACAAATATTTGACACAGGTAATGGAGTGATTTGTATACTAAAAAAAAAAAAAAAAAATATATACAATAGTTTGGGAGAGAAAGACTAAAATATACGACAAACAATTTGTTGTCTGTCAGAAGATAAGCTTATTAAGGAGAAAAAAAAAATAATATAAAAGAAAGAAGGAAAACAAAATGAACACTTATGTTAGTCGGTATTCTGGTTTGGCGGCTCCAGGTCCTCCTCACAGTGATTAGCGTGGGTAAGGTAGTATTGGCGGGAAACTATCACGTGATCACTGAGGCGTGGCTATATAGCGCGTTGCTATATATTTAACACCAATGACGGGAGGTCTATACAGCTGTAGTTCACACACAATATTGACCTCCTCACAGTAATTAGCGTGGGTAAGGTAGTATTGGCGGGAAACTATCACGTGATCACTGAGGCGTGGCTATATAGCGCGTTGCTATATATTTAACACACAATGACCGAGCGTCTTACCGCTGTGTTCACAACACAACGGGAGAAAGAGGAGGAGGAGGAGAAAGAAGAAAGAGGGGAGGAGAGAAAGAGGAAGCAGAGGGGAGGAGAGAGAGGAGAAGAGGAGGAGGAGGAGAAAGAGAAGAAAGAGGAGGAGGAGGAGAGGGAGAAGAAAGAGGAGGAGGAGGAGAAAGAGAAGAAAGAGGAGGAGGAGGAGAAAGAGAAGAAAGAGGAGGAGGAGGAGAAAGAGAAGAAAGAGGAGGAGGAGGAGGAGACGAGAAGAAAGAGGAGAAGGAGAAAGAGAAAGGAGGAGGAGGGAAGAAAGAGAAGAAAGAGGAGGAGGAGGAGAAGAAGAAGGAGAAGGAGGAGGAGAAGAAGAAAGAGGAGGAGGATGAGAAGGAGAAGAAAGAGGAGGAAGAGGAGAAAGAGAAGGAGGAAGAGAAAAAAAAGAAAGAGGAGGAAGAGGAGAAAGAGAAGAAAGAGGAGGAGGAGGAGAAAGAGAAGAAAGAGGATGAGGAGAAAGAGAAGAAAGAGGAGGAGGAGGAGGAAGATAGGAAGAAAAAGACGAAATGAAAACAACACAATGCTGTAAATTAGAAGAAGGGGAGTGGGAAAAATGGATAAAACAGGATGAAGGAGGAAAAGAGGAAGAACGGGTATAACAGGAAGGAAGAGGAGGAGGAGGAGGAGGAAGAAGGAATAAAATAGGGAGGAAGGGGAAGACGAGATAATAAAACCAACACAATACTGTATTAGAAGAAGGAGGAGGATAGGGGTCATATAGGAAGAAGGAGGAGGAGGAGCAGAGGTAAAAGAGGAGGAGGAGGAAGAAGAGGCGAAAGAGAAGACTGAAACTGCAATATTGTAAATTAGAAGAAGAAGAGAAGGAAGCAGAGGGTGAAAGAGAAGAAAGAGGAGGAGGAGAAAGAGGAAGAAGAAGAAAGAGAAGAATATTGAACAAACACAAAACTGTAAATTAGAAGAAGAGGAGGAGGAGGAGGAAGGGGTTAAACAGAAAGAAGGGGAGGAGGAGCAGCAGGTGTAAAAGAGGAAGAGGAGGAGGAGAAGAAGAAGAAAAGGGAAAAAACGAAAGATAAGAAAGAGAAGAATGCATCCTCAATAGTGCTGTACATTTGAAGAAGAAGGGAAGGAGGAAGGGGTACATAGGAAGCAGAAAGAGAAAGAGAATACTAATAAGAAGACAGAGAAGAATATTAAACCAACACAATACTGTAAAATAGAAGGGGTAAAAGGAAAAAGAGGGTAAAAGAAAACAGAAGGAGGTAAAAGGAGAGAAGACCAGGAGCAAATGGTGTGTGTGTGGTTGAGGAAGTGATAATGAGAGGTGGTAATGGTGGTGGTGATGGTGAGGCTGAGAGAGTGAGAGTGAGTGAGTGAGATAGAGAGAGTGAGAGTTATAATTAGTGAGAGAGAGAGAGAGGGGGTTACACAGACACAGCCCACACAGACCTAGCGGTCCCTACTAGGTGGTCCGGCCTTAATGCTACTAGACAAGGACAGTTTATAGTAGAAAAATAGGACAGTAAAGAGAGAGAGAGAGATGGACTCTAACTTATTTAGGCACCTTCGCACTGGTGAGAATTTAGGCAGAGTCAGTACTTATGGACTCTATCGTTATTATCTACTCACTGGGGCTACACTTAGTGAGAAAATAGACAGAGTTAATCTTGATGGACTCTAACTTATTTAGGCACCTTTGCACTGGTGAGAATTTAGGCAGAGTTATTACTTATGGACTCTGTCGCTTATAGCTACTTATACCTTGTTTCTGGGTATAGACTTTATTATGAGTTTTCAATATTTACTCCTAAGCTAACACTTGGAGCTGGAGTAGGTGATGAGTTGGGCCGTCCAGGTTGGCCTGCCGGGTGGATGAGTTGGTTGGGATACAGATGGACTAGCTGGTTTTGGATCTTAAATGAAAGTTCCTTAATGTCATGACACCAGGCACTTTCATCGGACGAACGCGAGTGGTTTTAGATAAACATGGCCTGGGGCTAAAGTTACTCGTCTATCCTGATCGTTATGCTAATAGTTGATGAAGTTCCGTTTCGGTACTCTTGACTTGGGGTCTTTAATATGATGTCTCTGATATCATGACACAGTGACAACGTATCGGGCTAACGCGACGATATAGTAAGGTCATGACCATTACTAACTTTACTCGATCTGCCACTGACCGTTACAAGAGGTTCAAAGAACTCAGGGACGGTGTTTAAACCTTTTAATTGCAAGTGTCCGCTACCATGGTGTTGGGCAGATGCACAAAGGACTTTTATATGCCGAGTGCCGGTTTTAACGGTTTCTCGCAAAGCCCTAAACTAGTCGAATGACCTTGCCATGACAAGTATCTCTCGGTAGTTTTTAGAGTTCGGATTTAGTAAGAGAAGTAATATGGGGACAAACCACAAGTTTATACTTCTAATACTAAAAGTGCAGTCTATTGGGGATCTTAATGTTATTACCTATACCATGGTATGCGATAAAAATAGTTCCTCAATAGGGAAAAGAACTCTTCAGGCCTTTAGAGATATTCGTCATGACTTCAATACTCTAGTTAAATGGGAGGGTAATTTTAGGGCTAGACTACTAACATGTCAGTATTATCAAACCCTAGAATTGCTTGCCTTGTTCAGGTTTCGTCGGAGTAGTGACGACTTTAGCGGAGATGTCCCAGGGCAGGTGTGCGGGGGTAAAAATTAAGGTCATAAGTCCAGTAGGGGGCAGATCTAGGGGGATTTGAAGTTCGCGGGCAGGTGAGTCGGCTTTTGGGTGGAAGAGGGACGTAAATGACTTCTCTTGTTATGGTGATGTTGGTTTTTTTGTCACTGAGTGAACACTATCTTCTTTCTGGGAGCCTCGTGGTGTTGTGGTGATAGTCTTGCTGGGTGTTGCTGGTATATCTCTGGTGTTATGGTGGCAATTCTGGCGTCTCGTCTGGTATTAGTAGATGGTGTATGGGATTTGGTGACTTGTTTAGATGCGTAGATTTTATTCTGGTAGTTATCCCGTACATGTGGTTTTACTGGTTTGATGTCTTTCGGTGTTGTAGAGGTAATTTAAATGTCTTCTCCGCGTGCACGTCTGGTCTGATGTTCTTGCTTCCGTTCCTTCTGTTTGTGATGTTGTACAATTTTGGTATTCTTGGCATCGTGCTTATTTTGTTTCTTGCAGTTCCCCCCTTTGGTGTTATTGGTTCTGCTGTAGTTCCTCCTTCTTCTTCTCTCTTAGTCCGTTTTCTCTGTTGGCTTTGTTTCTGGATTAGATTAATACTGGCTTCCCGTTCTTTATTTGTTTTCCTTTTGTTCGTTGTGGGGGTCTTCGGTAATTTGGTAATTTATATATATATATATATATATTTCTAATCTCTCAGTGGGGTTCGAACCGCCGACCGTCAGGACGATAGCCGACGCTTTAATCAACTACACCACGGCTGCAGTGGTGTAGTTGTTGTTGTTGTTCTTCCCTAAGCTGCCTGGCCGAACAGCCCCGAGTCCCCAAGGAAGGCCATGGCCACGGTCGGGCTTTCCCACAGAGCTCTCAAAGAGTGTAAATTGTGTTGTTGGCGTAAGTGGTTGAGTGAAATGCAGTCTTCTATGATGTGTTTAATGGTATGGGTTGCTGTGTTACAACCCTGGCAGGTGTCGACGACGGAGTCATCCAGTCTCTTCTGATAGCTCAGAAGAGCCGGATGGTGTCCGCATCTCAGCCTGGCCAGGTGGACTCTGTCCTCGCGAGGAAGGGAGGATTCAGAAGGATGGATTTCGGGAGGTCGTGCTTGCAGCTCCGTGTTGTCTATGAGTTAGTGGATGGAACAGCGAGTGATATGAGTATGGATGTGCTTCCGGAAGTTGGTTTGGGATGGGCAGGGAGGGAGAGAAGACAGTATTTGTGTGTGATAGGTGTGCTGGGTGTTGTTTTTATATTTCTTGGTGTCTGTGGGTGTGTAGCCATGTAGTGTAGTGGGTGGTGTTGATTCGTGGAGGCTGCTGCTAGGAATTGTGTGCCACTCATGTCTAGATAATCTTTGACTTTGAGGACTTTGGTTTCTTGATGTAGGTGATCTGTGGGTGTCGTAGCTGTGCATCCTGTGATGATTTTCAGGTCTTTATTTTGAATAGTCTAATAAGGTCTTATGATGTGTTTCAGCTAGGTTAGAAGCCCAGGTCGGGCTTGCGTATTCCATAACTGATCTTATGTATTATTTGTAGACTGTAGTGGTGGTTTCTTTGTTGTGTCCAAATTTTGTGTGGGCAAGTGATCTGAGGGCGTTAAGTCTGGGTGCCAGTTTCTTTTTCGTGTTTGTGGTGTGCTGTTTGAATGTCATTTGGGTGTCGTATGTTACTCCTAGGATTTTGGGTGTGTGTGTGTGTGTTAGGGGTGTGTTGTTTATGTTGAGTCCCGGGACGTAATCGTGCTCTCCTGTCCAGCTTGTGAGGAGGGTTGCAGTGGATTTAGCTGGGGCTAAATTGAGTCTGTTTGTAGTGCACCATTCATGTAATGTGCCGAGATAGTCTTGAAGGAGTCTTGTTGCTGTGTCTGGGTTTTGGTGCGTGCCTGTGAGTGTTATGTCGTCTGCGTAGGAGGCTATGGTTATTTGTGGTGAATTTGGTGTATTTATATCGTGCATGTACAGATTGAAGAGTGGTGTAGTTGATTAAAGCATCGGCTATCGTCCTGACGGTCGGCGGTTCGAACCCCACTGAGAGATTAGAAACATTTAGTGGCTCACGTGTATTTGTGATATATACTATATATATATATATATATATATATATATATATATATATATATATATATATAAAGAACAGGTCTTATAAAGAAGGAAAGAATAGAGATATGGCCAGGTTATTGCAAGGGAAGAAGGTAGACAGGCACACTTAGAAACAAATGTAATACTTGTTTTGTACAGCTCTGGGATAATAAAGTGGACAGAAGAAGGAGGAGGTAATGGTGGAATGCAGGAGGGGAGGAAATAAACGGAGGAGGAGGAGGTGTTGGGGGAATGCTGGAGGGGAGGAGGTGTTGGGGGAATGCAGGAGGGGAGGAAATAAACGGAGGATTAATTCGAGGAGGAGGTGATGGGGGAATGCAGGAGGGTGAAGGAGGAGGAAGGATGGAGGAGGAGGAGGTTTTTGTGGAATGCAGGTTGGGGGTAAGTATACGGAGGAGGAGGAGGGAAGTAAACGGAGGAGGGGAGGAAATAAACGGAGGAGGACGAGGATATACAGAAGAAATTAAGAGAAAGTTGAATGGGGGAGAGATGGAGGAAAGAGAAAGGAAGGCATATGGGTAGGGATAAAGTGAGAAACATAAGTAAGGAAAACGGAAATACTTATGTAATACTTGTTTTGTGTAGCATTATGTTAGTAGAGTGGATAGGAAACAGAGGAAAATAAGGTGGAGGAATAAAAGGAAGAGGAAGAACATAAAGTGGATAAGGAGATGAAGGAAGGGGCGCTGACCAGATAACTAGATAATATTTAGGAACACCCCCTTTCTTAACATTAATCCTCTATTACAAACCTCAATGCACTTGAATACATTAATGAAAGCATATGATCCTCCCGGGATTCAAACTCGGGACACCAGAAGTATAAAGAAACGGTGAACAATTCGTGTATCAATAATGAAGAAGGAGGAGGAGGAGGAAAAGAAGAAGAAAGAAAGAGTAGTTGGAAGTAGATCAATATAGGAGTTATGCTGTAGCTAGGAAGGTTCCAAGCGAGGCAGGAAATAAAGGCGAACTGCAGTACAACAAGACTTTATTATAACCCTAATGTTGTGCCGTTATTGGATACAGAAGAAGAAGAAGGAGAAGAAGAAGAAGAAAAATAAGAAGAAGAGGTAGTAAAATAAGAGGTACAAGAAGAAGAAGTAGAAGAAGATGAAGAAGAAGTAGAAGAGGAGGAGGAAGAGGGGTGGGGTGTAAGGAGGAGGAGAAAGAAAACGGATACTGGTCGGAAAACTTTGCATATAGTATTTCGTGTGTCACTTGTTTTGGGTTGGTCTCGGCTGTAAGAGGAGAGAGAGAGAGAGAGAGAGAGAGCATGAGTTGGGAGAGAGTGAGCATAAAAACGTAGAAGGGGAGGTTTTTAGATTGTTCCCTAGACCTCCATCAAGCTTAAATTTACACCCCCTAGATCAAGATATATTGGTAATTTTTTTCGGTAGAAAAATGTACCGGTTTTCTTAAATTCCAGGCTCGCTATCGTTCACCAGGAACAAATGTACACTTAAATGGTACGAGAGGTCGAAACATTTGACAGAAATAGAGCGAAAGTTCTAAAAATCGCCAAACTACTTGGGCGAACGTCTTATAATTTCAAAACTAATGGGGCCAAACATGAAGGAGGAGGAGGTTCGAAAAATAATCCCTCAAGTGGAAATTTCCCCTTGATGATAACCAGAATAAACTGTGAGAACGCGTCATAATTCTCAAGGGGTTAATTAAAGACCTCATATGCAAGTATTGTTGATGTTTAGCACCATTAGTTTTCGGATGTTAAGATGTTTGCCCCATTAGTTAGTCGATTTTAAGACCTTTCGCCCCATTTCTTCGTCAATATTTAGACCTTTCGTGCTATTTAGGTGTCGATTTTTCCCCTGGCGAACGATAGTGAGCCTGTAATGTTGGAAGAACCGGCCTTCGGCCGGGAAATTTTTCTACCAAAAAATGTACAAATTAATCTAGAAGGGGGATCTAATGGATGTTGTTTTTTTATTTGATGAGGGCCTAGGGAGGAAACTACAAACATAATGAATACATGCAAAAATCACCCAAAAAGTGCTTGGTATTTGGTCTATGTATTAATTTCTTTATATACCGGTAGTTATTAGTTTCCTGGCTAGACCTACACCAAGCTTAAACAAAATAAAACAACCCCTAGACCCCCTATCAAGATAAATTTGTACAAATGTTGATAGAACAATCCCCCCCCCCCTCTCCTAAAATTTCAGCCTCGCTATCGCTCGCCAGGAAAATATAAACACCTAAATGGCAAGAAAGCTCTGTATATTGACAACAAAAATAGAGTGAATTAAAGGTCTCAAAATCTTCAAACTAATGGAACGAACGTCTTTTAAATTATAAAAACTAATATGCTAAACATGAGAGAGAAGGGGGTCCAGAAAAAGCGACCACCTCCCCCTTAACACGACCAAACACATTATACAAGTGACGCCTCATTCCAATATTTCCAATATTCATTTTGGTGATGGCTATATTCAAATGAAAATCCCGCTTCTCAGAAATCCCAACACGGTTTAAATATATGCAACACAGAACACTTTAATATATTTCGATCAATAATTGGTATCAACACTATCTAAGTTTTAATTCATCGTTTCTAGTGAGATATACAAACATGTTCCTTTCTTTACACGCTCTATTCAACATCTGACAGACATAAATACATGTTCGGATGTTTTTTTTTTTTTTTTTTTTTTTGTATTTTAATTCATATATTCCTTGATTTCTTAGTTTCCTTGCTAGACCTCCAGCAAGCTTAGAAAAAAGGGAATTAGGGAGAGATAGTGAAAGAAAAGAATGGTAAGAAGAAAATGAGAAAGATAGTGAAAACAAAAGTGAAAAGGAATTGGGGAGAGATATTGAAAGAAAAGAAAGGTAAGAAGGAAATAGAGAGATAGTGAAAGAATAGAAAGGTAAGAAGGAATTAGAGATATAGTGAAAGAAAAGAAAGGTAAGAAGGAAATAGAGAGATATTGAAAGAAAAGAAAGGTAAGAAGGAAATAGAGAGATAGTGAAAGAATAGAAAGGTAAGAAGGAATTAGAGAGATGAAGAAAAGAAAAGGTAAGAAGGAAATGGAGAGATAGTGAAAGAATAGAAAGGTAAGAAGGAATTAGAGATAGTGAAATAAAAGAAAGGTAAGACGGAATTAGAGAGATAGTGAAAGAATAGAAAGGTAAGAAGGAATTAGAGAGATAGTGAAAGAAAAGAAAGGTAAGAAGGAATTAAAGAGATAGTGAAAGAAAACAAAGGTAAGAAGGAATTAGAGAGATAGTGAAAGAAAAGGTGAAGGAATTAGAGAGATAGTGAAAGAAAAGAAAGGTAAGCAGGAATTAGAGAGATGAAAGGTAAGAAGGAATTAGAGAGATAGTGAAAGAAAATAAAGGTAAGAAGGATTTAGAGAGATAAAAGGTAAGAAGGAATTAGAGAGATAGTGAAAGAAAATAAAGGTAAGAAGGAAATAGAGAGATCGTGAAAGAAAAGAAAGGTAAGCAGGAAATAGAGATAGTGAAAGAATAGAAAGGTAAGAAATAATTAGAGAGATAGTGAAAGAAAATAAAGGTAAGAAGGAAATAGAGGATGAAAGAAAAGAAAGGTAAGCAGGAAATAGAGAGATAGTGAAAGAAAGGTAAGAAATAATTAGAGAGATAGTGAAAGAAAATAAAGGTAAGAAGGAAATAGAGAGATAGTGAAAGAAAAGAAAGGTAAGCAGGAAATAGAGATAGTGAAAGAATAGAAAGGTAAGAAGGAATTAGAGAGATAGTGAAAGAAAAGTGAAAAAATAGTGAAAGGTAAGAAGGAAATGAGAAAGAGATGAAGAGAAAGCATTAAGAACGTCAGGTAAATAGTGAAGTATTTTTTAGATACTTGTTTTAGGGAGTTCTGGATGCAAAAAAGAGAAAGAGGAGATAAATATTTAGGGGGGGGGGGATGGGCTCTTTTTTTTTTCCTTCTCCCTTATGTTTAGCCCCATTGGTTTAGAGATTTTAAGACGTTTGCTCCATTAGTTTGTCGATTTTAAGACCTTTTGCCCCATTTCTTTGTCAATATTAAGTCCTTTTGTGTCCTTTAGGTGTCGATTTTTTACCGGCGAGCGGTAGAGAGCCTTTAATTGTGGAGGAACCGTCCTTCGGCCTTGACATTTTTCTACCGAGAAACGTACAAATTCATCTCGTAGAGGGATGTAATGGACGTTTTTTTGTTTTAAGTTTAATGGAGTTCTAGGGAGGAAAGTAAAACATAAATGAATATATGAAGAAATAGACCCCCCCCCCAAAAAAAAAACAAAAAAAACACGGTCCCCTTATATATAAAGAATACCGAAGGCAGTAAAGAATGGCAACAATAATGGAATAATGGCAAAAGAAAACAATATATTACTGAAAACCGCAAACAAGTAGACTGAGTAAATATATAAGGACCTGGCATGAACAGTCGCGCTGATAAGTGATGTCAAGGCACCAATTATGTTTTAATCAATAACATTGGTATCAGCAATATTTACACATGATTTCTTCTTTTTGAGTGAGATATACAAACATGTTCCTACACTTACTCACCCTATTCAACATCTGGCACAGCATTGGTGGCGGATTCTGATGAGAAACTGCAGCGCGTAGTCAAAGAGTTTGGTGTGGTTTGTGGAAGGAGGAAACTGAAGGTGAACGTCAATAAAAGTAAAGTAATGGTGTGTAATAGAGGAGAGCATAGGGTGAATCTAGATGTGAGGCTGGATGGGGAAATATTGGAACAAGTAGAGTGTTTTAAATATCTAGGAGGAACAATAAGCAGGAGTGGAGGTATGGAAGTGGAGATAAAACAGAGTGTGTGAAGGAAGGAAGGTTTTCGGAGCAATGGGAAGTATGTGGAAGACGAGAAATCTCGGAGTGAAAGTAAAAAGTGCACTGTATCAAGGAATTGTTGTGCCAACAGTGATGTATGGGGCTGAGACATGGGCTCTGAAGAAAAAGGAGAAAAGAGGGCTGGATGTGATGGAGATGAGCTGCTTGAGGAGTATGTGTGGAGTTACTCATAGAGACAGATTGAGGAATAAAGAGATACGTAGGAGAGTGGGGCAGCAGGAGCATTTGTCAGCCAGAGTGGACAGAAGGGTGCTGAGCTGGTATGGTCATGTTGAACGAATGGGAGATGAAAAGCTTACAAAGAGAATATGTGAGTCAGGTACAAGGGGAGATAGAAGGGCAGGATGACCCCCATTGAGATGGAGAGACTAAGGCTTTGGATGATAGAGGAATGACTATAGATCAGCCAGGGGAAGTGGTGGTGGACAGGAGTGAATGGAGAATGCTTGTGAATAGTTGAGTGAACACGTGGTCATTTGGAGTAAGGGGTCGGGCGCAAGTTGGACTAGATAATAGTCCATCAGGCGCCTGGCCCGGGGAGACGATTAATATGAAGGGTGTGCCTGGAAGTGTGGTGGGAGGGCTTGTGGCTTTGGCTCCGCTGCATGTCTGCCTGCCGAGATCGGAACCTCTCCGGGTGGTCAGGGGCCGGGGGAGTGCTGGAGCGACCTTTGGTAACCCTGGTCTCTGGGTCTTCTCCTGGGTTACCTGGATGTGTGAGAGTTTGTGTTTTTTATCTGTGTTTATTTTTGTGTTTTATGTTGTTTTTGTGTTTCCCCTGTTCTTGCTCTGTCTTGAGTCGGCTACCCCCAAAATGGGGATTGGGCCTGAGCATATAGATAGATAGATAGGTGCTTATGTTCTGGGTGTGGTGTCCCGAGTTCGAATCCCGGGAGGACCATATGCTTTCATAAGTTTATTCAAGTACATTGGGGTTTGCAATTGATTAATGTTAAGAACGGGGTGTTACTTATATATTGATTGATTAAGTTAATTATTTTTATATATTTATTTGTTTATATATATATATATATATATATATATATATATATATATATATATAGTTACGTATCTTGATCCTCAAGTGGTTAACTCGATGAATCTAGATAGCACAGAGATATAATTTAAGGTATCAGTCAGCTGAAGGCAAAACAAAAGTAAAATCTAATAAAATAATTTCCTGTTGTTGCTTCCTTTCCTTTTGGATCTTAGGACTTGGTATCCTTTATTGACTGATACTCTTTACTTATGAAAAATACTGAAACTAATTAAAGTCATGTAGTATTTATAAAGAATTATTATTTAACCGAAGCTTAGTAGGCTATGGTTATGAACCGAATAAGTTATAGCTAAAGAAGGACTATAAATTTTATAATAAGTCTTGAAAGATAAATATTAAAGTAAGAATATTCCGTCTCTTACCCTTTTTGAAATGAATAGATAGTTTTCTTCTATGTCCTTTTATTTATATTTAATGTAATTATTCTTGGTTCTTGTCTTACGTTAATAGTATATTATTATTATCATCAGGAGTAATATCAAAGTCACATAAAAAGTTAGATATATATTTAATAATTAGTTAAATTTATTTCTTAACCACGTAACATTGAGGTTTGATTATGAGTAAATAAAGTTACAGGATCGTTTCATAGATTCGATTCAGGTCTCACTCAAATAATATGAAAAGCAAAATATAATATTTTGAAGCAAAAGAATTTTCTTCAGCTTAGGAAATCACTAGAAGTAATATTATCACAGCCATGTTATTCTAAGGCGATATTACTAATACGAGACAATAGCATCACCGTACTAAGCACCATTAAGCAATGTAAGCTTAATTCAAAGAAAATGAAAGAACTCGTAAGTATTAATATAAAACAATAGTATTACTTTCATCATAACCCAATTACTTAAAGAGTTGCTTTAGTCCACAAGTTAGGCAACTAAAATAGTTAAGCACATAATAGTAGCGTTAACGTTAATTCGCAATCAAATAGTTAAACACATAATAGTAGCGTTAACGTTAATTCGCAATCAAATAGTTAAACACATAATAGTAGTGTGTTCACGTTAATTCCCAATTAAATAGTTAAGCACGTAATAGTAGCGTTCACGTTAATTCGCAATTAAATAGTTAAACACATAATAGTAGTGTTCACGTTAATTCCCAATTAAATAGTTAAACACATTACACACATTAAACACATCACGTTAATTCCCAATCACATATCTCACTAACCAACATAACATAAGTGTTTACACCGAACACACTTAACACACATTTATATAATCTGACTGACAGTCACAATCCCATTATAATACTTCACCCCGTCTTCCTCCAGCTGCAAGTTCACCTTCCCCAACTCCAAATGAGACTGATTTGAATGCCCACAACTCGGGTCTTATATACCAAACAATGATTGTGTAGGAACGAATCAGGAGGCGGCGGGTCGTGCCGGCACCAATCATAGCTCCTCGAATCACATAACAGGTGTGTCGTCCACTCACAGCTCCTGGCGTCGATCATACGTCATAGCATCGGTCATCGAGGTGTGAAGGCTAGCATGCTGGTATGGGGCGAGATGGTTTGCCCACTCGCTCGTTCGCTAGTCTGCTTCACCACTTGGGTAGTTTGGCTCCTTGAACTCTAATTCTAACTCTTAAATTAACATACAGGGCTCCGTATGTCAGACCTCCCCCCTAGAAAAGAGTTTAAGGAGTATAGTACATAATATTAAACATAATACATAAATAGATTCACCACCAGATTGGCAACAGCAAGATTATAAATGAGGATATAATAAGAATATCACCCAAAGTAGGCAACGTCTCCAGGTACCACATCAGAACATAGCCGGAACGTAGCTGGAGCGTTATTCGAACTGCAAGGCATCTCACAGCTGAAGGCTTAAAAGCGCACTACAAAAGCATGATATTTACCTCGCTACAAGGGAGAGCTAATTGCCAAAATCCTCTCATTAAATTAAACTTACTGCTGTATGAGGCCAAACTGGTAAATGCAATCTTTGATCCGTGGCAGTGGGTAGGTATCGTTCTTTGTGACAGCATTGACTTGCCTACAGACCCTACAAAACCTATGGCTCCCATCTGGCTTTGGCACAAGTATGACCGGACTACTCCACTGGCTTAAGGCCCTTGTGATCAGCTAGTTTGAAAAAATTAAGTCAAGCTCGACCTGCAGTATACTCCTGCGTTGTGGTGAGACACGGTAGGGGGATAGTTTAATGGGAGTTGCATCCCCTACGTCGATGTCGTGCACGGCCAAAGAAGTAAGCCCTGGAGTATCACGGAACACACTGGGAGACTGAGATAAAACAGAGATTAGTTGGTTCGCTTGATCAGAGGGAAGATGACATAGTTTAGATGGTAATTCCCTCAAAGCCACTGAATTATACTGAAAGTTGGATAGGCTACATGACAAGTCAAAGTCTGCATGGATACCTTCAGGCTCTGGAACAGTCTGTTGCGGGTCAGTAAGAGAACTGAAGACTTTGTCCGCACCAGGCTGCTCACAGGTCCTGACATTCACTGCCACAGTGGGAGAATCTGGAGGAGAGGAATCAGGGGACCTATGGTAGGGCTTCAACATATTTATATGGAATACTTGCGTGGGCTTTCTCCTGTCTGGGGTAGTTACTAGATAATCGGTAATGCTCACCCTCCGAATGATCTTATATGGGCCCCTGAACTTGGCAGATAAAGGTTGGCCAAAAAGGGGGAGCAGGACCAAAACCTCACGAGTAGCAAATAAAAGAAAAGGTACCCCCTTATCCCACTCAACTCCGGTCTCTGTAC
The DNA here is from genome assembly GCA_032716605.1 of Paralithodes platypus. NCBI lineage: Eukaryota > Metazoa > Arthropoda > Malacostraca > Decapoda > Lithodidae > Paralithodes > Paralithodes platypus. The sequence goes on along the minus strand of CM064510.1, from coordinate 14,831,958 downwards.
AATACTTACGTAACATTCCCTTTAATGTCTGATGATATCGTTCGAGAACCCCTGGACTCTCTGGGTGGTAGGTGCTAGACTTTACATGCTCGATACCCAACTCCTTCAGGGACTGCTGGAAAATGTTAGAGGTAAAATTAGTTCCTTGATCACTTTGCACCTCATGGGGGAAACCCATTCTGGTGAAAAATTTGAGCAGTTCCTTGATTACAGTTGGAGCAGAGGTAGTCCTTAAGGGTATAGCCTCTGGGTAGCGAGTTGCCATGTCCATGATAGTTAATAAATAAATGTTACCTTGGGAAGTCTTAGGCAATGGGCCTACAATGTCCACTACCACCCGAGTAAAAGGATTCTCGAAAACGGGCAAGGGCACCAGAGGATGTACAGGCACCTTCTGATTGGGTTTTCCTGTCATCTGGCAAGTGTGACACACTCTACAACACTCCACTACATCTGCACGCATTCCTGGCCAGTAAAAGTGGGATCTGATTCTGTCTAGAGTTTTTCTCACACCTAGGTGTCCTGCCAATGGTATACAATGTGCCATTTCCATGATATCTTTACGACAAGGTTTGGGGACTACTACTTGATGGACGTCCCAAGCCCCGTCATCGATTGGTCTGTGTGGCGGTCTCCATCTTCGCCACAATACTCCTCCTTTGAGGTAGAAACATTCACCACCCTCCTTCTCGCATTCCTCTTCACTCACGGACCTGGCAGCTAACTCCTTGCATTCACAATCATCGCTCTGTAGCTCTACCAGGCCACTAGGACAATTTGGAGGGGTTTCATGGTCATCGTTAGGGTCAAGATGAGCCATAAAGGTGTCAGATAAATCCACCTCAGTCACATCAGGCACAGTTGGAGCATCATTCACACTCTCATCATCCCTTTCATCAACTCTTACATTCGGTACATTTCGGTCTGAGGGAACTGCTACTCGAGACATTGAACGTTTGTCAGCACACACAGGGAAAACAGTTGGCAACTCCTTGTCGAGCTCACCGGTTAGTGGCTCGTTAACAGGGGAAAGTGACAAGATGGAGTCTGGTCGGACCTTCTCACCTGCTACATCATTCCCCAAAAGGAGTGTTACCCCAGGCACAGGGATATCTTGGGACCTACACAAAGCTATGGTGGCCTCACCCTGTAGTAACTCGCATTCAATTTCGCCTTTTACCAAGTATGCATAAAACTGGCCTCCAGCACCTCTCATTACAACTGGTTCGCCAGGTGGGCACTCAGTGTAAGGATTCACCATGAGGGTGCTAGTAGAACCTGTGTCTCTCAGAATTTTTACCTCATGCATGCAACCATTTAATCTCACGTTGCCAGATGAAATAAAGGGACGGTAACTGTCCTGCACTGATGGTGAAATTATTATTGGCTTAACCCTAGTGGGTTGCACCACACATGCTACTACACCCCTGTCTAGATGATTTACGTTAGCTGCTAGGTACTCCTTCTGTCGAGAGTCCTGCATTAAAGGAACTTTTGGTGCTAGGTACTCCTGTCGGGAGTCCTGCATTAAAGGAACATTTGGTGCTAGGTACTCCTTCTGTCGGGAGCCCTGCATTAAAGGCACACATGGAATTTGAGATACGGCGGCAACTGTCTGCCCCGATCTCTCCGTTTTTTCCTTGGCCCAGCACTGATAAGCTAGGTGGCCTCTCATGCCACAAAAAGTACATACTTTAGGGGATACGGGAACGTTCCCTCTTTGAGCATTACTATTTATTTGGGGCCCACCTCTGTTACCATTGCCCTGAGTCGCATTTTTAGTTGGGGGAACAATTCTATTTTGGCTAGCTGGGGAAGACGTTATAGGCTTGTGACTGGGTCTGTCAGATTTGTGATTGGGATACTTAAAATTAGAACTAGAATTATCGTAGGGCTTCTTTCCACGAAATTTGTTGTTGAGCACGTATGTGTCAGCCATGTCAGCAGCGTCGGCAAGACAATCTACCTTTTTCCCCTTTAAATGATAGGATACAGAAGAATCAATTTTCCATAGGAAATTTTCTAACAGGACCAACTCCTTCAGATCGTTGTAGCTTGTGACTTTCTTACTCTTGACCCAATGATTGAAAGTTTTAGTCATGGTCCTGGCAAATACCTTATGGGTTTCTTCTACTTTCTTCTGGTTTTTTCGGAAAGATTGCCTATAAGCCTCAGGCTGCAATTGATAGGTTTTTAAGATAGCTTCTTTGAGATTGTCATAATCCTGCCTAACTTCTGCTACTTCTGACAAATACGTGGCTCGAGCCTGCCCTGTCAAAACGGTTTGCAACATAAAAGGCCATTGATCTCTTGTCCACTTCATACCTCCAGCAACTTCCTCAAACAAAACAAAGAAATCCTGCACATTATCCTCAGTGAAAGGTGGAATGACACTAGTCATAGTCAATCCCAGAGGGGGAGCAATTACGGGAGCATTTGTATCGACATTTAGTTGAGCCGTACGATATTGATATTCACATTGTTCGGTCGTTGCTCTGGCTTTTATGCTGGCTTCTTCGATATTTATTCTGGCTAGTTCTATTTTTAGTCTGGCTTGTTCGGCATCGGCATTTGCTTCGGCATTTATTCTGGCTTCTTCGGTAATATTATTTATTCTGGCTAGTTCTATATTTAGTTTGGCTTGTTCTAGTTCGAATATTTGATCACCGGTCAAACCAGGTGGCAATTGTATATCAAGTTGGCTAGGTTTACTAGGGATCCCACCAACTGCTCCGTCTCCCTCCCCGCCTTCTACAGGGAACAGGTGGGTTTTTATGGTCTGAGCCACCTCTACTTTGGACATGTTTGAGACAGTTAATTGGAGATGTGAGGCAAGCACTTTCAGTTCGGATTTTGACAGACAGTCAATATCAGGGGCTGTGGGTTCTGATTCTATGAAAACTCGAGCATCTTAGTTATTAATTAGTTGAGGCATGATTAATATTTGATTGTTAAGTAGTGAAACGTTAATGAAACTGAGTGAAACTGTATGAAACGAATCCTGGCGAGGTCGCCACTCTTCTGTTACGTATCTTGATCCTCAAGTGGTTAACTCGATGAATCTAGATAGCACAGAGATATAATTTAAGGTATCAGTCAGCTGAAGGCAAAACAAAAGTAAAATCTAATAAAATAATTTCCTGTTGTTGCTTCCTTTCCTTTTGGATCTTAGGACTTGGTATCCTTTATTGACTGATACTCTTTACTTATGAAAAATACTGAAACTAATTAAAGTCATGTAGTATTTATAAAGAATTATTATTTAACCGAAGCTTAGTAGGCTATGGTTATGAACCGAATAAGTTATAGCTAAAGAAGGACTATAAATTTTATAAAAAGTCTTGAAAGATAAATATTAAAGTAAGAATATTTCCGTCTCTTACCCTTTTTGAAATGAATAGATAGTTTTCTTCTATGTCCTTTTATTTATATTTAATGTAATTATTCTTGGTTCTTGTCTTACGTTAATAGTATATTATTATTATCATCAGGAGTAATATCAAAGTCACATAAAAAGTTAGATATATATTTAATAATTAGTTAAATTTATTTCTTAACCACGTAACATTGAGGTTTGATTATGAGTAAATAAAGTTACAGGATCGTTTCATAGATTCGATTCAGGTCTCACTCAAATAATATGAAAAGCAAAATATAATATTTTGAAGCAAAAGAATTTTCTTCAGCTTAGGAAATCACTAGAAGTAATATTATCACAGCCATGTTATTCTAAGGCGATATTACTAATACGAGACAATAGCATCACCGTACTAAGCACCATTAAGCAATGTAAGCTTAATTCAAAGAAAATGAAAGAACTCGTAAGTATTAATATAAAACAATAGTATTACTTTCATCATAACCCAATTACTTAAAGAGTTGCTTTAGTCCACAAGTTAGGCAACTAAAATAGTTAAGCACATAATAGTAGCGTTAACGTTAATTCGCAATCAAATAGTTAAACACATAATAGTAGCGTTAACGTTAATTCGCAATCAAATAGTTAAACACATAATAGTAGTGTTCACGTTAATTCCCAATTAAATAGTTAAGCACGTAATAGTAGCGTTCACGTTAATTCGCAATTAAATAGTTAAACACATAATAGTAGTGTTCACGTTAATTCCCAATTAAATAGTTAAACACATTACACACATTAAACACATCACGTTAATTCCCAATCACATATCTCACTAACCAACATAACATAAGTGTTTACACCGAACACACTTAACACACATTTATATAATCTGACTGACAGTCACAATCCCATTATAATACTTCACCCCGTCTTCCTCCAGCTGCAAGTTCACCTTCCCCAACTTCAATGAGACTGATTTGAATGCCCACAACTCGGGTCTTATATACCAAACAATGATTGTGTAGGAACGAATCAGGAGGCGGCGGGTCGTGCCGGCACCAATCATAGCTCCTCGAATCACATAACAGGTGTGTCGTCCACTCACAGCTCCTGGCGTCGATCATACGTCATAGCATCGGTCATCGAGGTGTGAAGGCTAGCATGCTGGTATGGGGCGAGATGGTTTGCCCACTCGCTCGTTCGCTAGTCTGCTTCACCACTTGGGTAGTTTGGCTCCTTGAACTCTAATTCTAACTCTTAAATTAACATACAGGGCTCCGTATGTCAGAATATATATATATATATATATATATATATATATAATATATATATATATTATATATATATATATATATATATATATATACTGTATATATATTTATTATTTGTATTAATGTTATTATTATTATTATTATTATTATTATTATTATTATTATTGTATGTATGTATGTATGTATATGCTCAGGCCCAATCCCCAATCCCCACTTTTCCTATTTTTGTTTTATTTTCTATTTTACTCTACAGTGTTTTATTATGTTTTTGTTTTTATTTTCTTGGGGGTGGCCGACTCAAGACAGAGCAAGAACAGGGAAAACACAAAACACAAGACAGAACAACGAACAAACAGACAAAACACAACATTCACACACAGTTAGGTCACCCAAGAGAAGACCCAGAGACCAGGGTCACCAAGGTCGCTCCAGCAATTGGTGGTGTAATGATTTAGATGTTTATGTTATGGGTGTGGTGTCCTGCGTTCGAATCCCGGGAGGACCATATGCTTTCATTAGTTTATTCAAGTATATTGGGGTTTGTAATGAATGATCAATGTTAAGAACGGGGTGTTACTTATTATTATTATTGTTATTTATAGAGGACAAAAATATGGACGGATGTGGAAGAGAAATATGATGGTATTGACAGATCTACTGCATTACAATAATTCGACCAGCTGGGCGAAAAGGAGTCATTATTTGTATTATTCCATAAACTAAAAACAGAAAACTAACAAACAAAACCTCACCTTAAGGGAAGATGGGTCGTTTTTTCTGGTCCCCCTTTTTCCTCATGTTCAGCCCCATTAGTTTTCAGATTTTAAGACGTGCGGCTCATTAGTTTGGCGATGTTAAGACCTTTCGCCCCATGTCTTTGTCAATATTAAGACTTAGTGGCATTTAGATGTCAATTTTATCCTAGCCAGCGATAGCGAGCCTGTAATTTAAGAGGAACCATCTTTCGGCTGGTACAAATTTATCTTGAAGGAGGGTCTTAGGCGGGTGTTTTTTAAAACTTGCTGGAGGTCTATGGAGGAAACTAAAAGCAAATTAAAACGATACATATATGAGCAAATGCATATAGGAGTGATCGTAGGGTGAATCTAGATGTGAGGCTGGATGGGGAAACATTGGAAAAAGTAGAGTGTTTTAAATATCTAGGAGGAATGATAAGCAGGAGTGGAGGTATAGAAATGGAGGTAAAACAGAGAGTGTGTGAAGGAAGGAAGGTTTTCGGAGCAATTGGAAGTATGTGGAAGACGAGACATCTCGGAATGAAAGTAAAAAGTGCACTGTATCAAGGAATTATTGTGCCAACAGTGATGTATGGGGCTGAGACATGAAGAAAAAGGAGAGAAGAAAGCTGGATGTGATGGAGATGAGCTGCTTAACCCGTGGAGCCCCGGCTAGTTTTGTAATGTTTGCGCACCAGAACCCGGCCGGTTTTCAAAAAATTGTTTTATTCCAGAAACAATAGCGAATGGGTTAGGAATGAAGGAAAAACCACGAAAAACCGCTCAAAAAGCTTTAAAAATGGTCCTACAGAGCCCCCGAAAACGGATTTTACAGGAGTAAAAAATTGAAGGCAATTATCCCAAAAAAACAGGTTATTGCGCGCTCGCGCGCACGCACGTGGACTTTGAGAGTTTTCAACCATCGGCACGGTTGCGTGGGATACGTACACAGTTCCCATACAAATCTGAGCCCTCTTGAGTGGCTACACCTGAGGTTACGGTCGTCGCAATTAGGGTGACGCGTCAGGCGCGTCTCTGGGGCTGTGCGTTACATACATCGCCGACGCGTCAGACGCGTCGCTGGGGCTGTACGGGTTAATGTGTGAAGTTACTCATAGAGACGGATTGAGGAATGAAGAGATACATAGGAGAGTGGGGCAGCAGGAACATTTGTCAGCCAGAGTGGACAGAAGGGTGCTGAGCTGGTAGGGCCATGTTGAACGAATGGGAGATGAAAGGCTTATAAAGAGAATATGTGAGTCAGATACAAGGGGAGATAGAAGGGCAGGAAGACCCCATTGAGATGGAGAGACTGTGTAAGACAAGCTTTGGATAATAGGGTAATGACTATAGATCAGGCAAAGGAAGTGGTAAAAAACAGGAATGAATGGAGAATGCTTGTGAATGGTTGAGTACATTTGGGGGAAGGGGTCGGGCGCAAGTTGGACTAGATAATAGTACATCCGGCGCCTGGCCCGGGGAGATGATTAATATGAAGGGTGCGCCTGGAAGTGTGGTGGGCCGGCTTGTGGCTTCGGCTCCGCTGCATGTCTGCCTGCCGAGATCGGAACCTCTCCGGGTGGTCGAGGGCCGGGGGAGTGCTGGAGCGACTTTGGTGACCCTGGTCTCTGGGTCTTCTCCTGGGTGACCTAGATGTGTGTGAATTTGTGTTTTGTCTGTGTTTGTTCGTTGTTTTATGTTGTGTTTTGTGTTTTCCCTGTTCTTGCTCTGTCTTGAGGCAGCCACCCCCAAGAAAAGAAAAGAAAAAATAATAAAATAGAATTAAATAGAAATAAAACATAAAAAATAAGAAAAGCGGGGATTGAGCCTGAGCATATAGATAGATAGATAGATAGATAGATATACGCCCATCCCCCTTTAATGAACGCAACTGTGCCTACAGTTTAACACTATGTTTCATGTTCAGTTCTAAATACAGACAAATCTGTATTCCCATTGTCAAATGTTGTGTGGCTAAAAGTACGATGTTGATATTCCGACCATTGCCTCGTTCACAGCATCGGTTGCTCGTATATGTTCGTTTATTTGTTACCGGACTCACTCTTTTAACTTTATTCTGGCTACTATTAGACGATTTTATTCAGCTTAAACAGAGGCTCCAGCACTTATCAGGCTTCCAACTATCTCGTTTAACCCTTTTTAATACCACAGATCATTCTTAAACTGCTCAAAATCGTCTAAATAGATCTAGAATACAATTTAAAAGACGTCGCCGGTACAGTAGAAGTTAATGTATTTATATGTTTAATTAATAGTTTTATATTTGTCCTTATATTTTTTACCAGCATGATTTTGTGTGTGTGTGTGTGTGTATTTTGATATGTTCTGTCATTTTGGTAGATATGCGTGTGTTTACTGGTTCAAAATGTAGTGAATTTGTAGCTTTTGTGAGTATTTGGTTGTTGTTGTTGTTGTTATTATTATAAATTTGGTTTTTAATGTTGGTGTTATTTAAGGGGATGTTTCACTCTGCACCCCTTCTCCTTCATGTTTAGCTCCATTGATTTTGAGATTTTAGACGTTCGCCTCATTTGTTTGGCGATTTTCAGACCTTTTGTTTAGGTATCGATAATTTCCTGGAGAACGATCACGAGCCTGCAATTTAGGAGGAACCGGCATTTTTCTACCAAAAAAGGTGCAAATACTGTATATCTCGAAAGGGGGTCTTGAGGGTGCATTTTATTTAAGGAGATAGTGGCTGTTTTGGGGGGCTATATTAATATATTTGTTTAGTTCCTCGCTAGACCTCCATCAAGCTTAGAAATACACCCGGCCCTAGACCCCCTTCAAGATAAATGTATATATTTTTCGGTAGAAACATTTCCTAAAAATGACAGGCTCGCTACGCTCGCCAGGAAAAAATCGACACCTAAAAGGCACGAAATGTCTTAATATTGACAAAGAAATGGGGCAAAAGGTCTTAATATCGACAAACTAATGGAAAGAACGTCTTAAAAACTCAAAACTAATATGCTAAACACGAGGGAGAAGGAGGTCCAGAAAAAGGGAGTAGTACCCCCTTAATTAAGCTTGATGGAAGTCTAGGGACCAACTGAAATAAAATATAATAGTATTAAAAAAAAAAAAAATCCCTTAACCGTTTCTGTGCCGCCGACGTCTTTTAAATGCTCTTCTTGCTTTATTTAGACTATGTTGTGCAGCTTAAGAAGCATCTGTGGTAGTATGAAGGGTGTACATTTCCCCTAAAGGTAGTGGTACTGCGTGTGGTGGTGGTTTAATGGTCATATTATTGCTAATGGCTTAATATATTTGACTTTAGTTGGTGAGGCATAGGATGTAGTTTGTGTTTGTGTGTGTGGGGGGGTTGGGGGTTGTGTGTGTATGTGTGTTCGTTTGTGTGTGTGTATGTGTATGTGTGTGTGTGTGTGTGATTGTGTGTGTGTGTGTCTATGCGCGTGCGTGTGAGTGTGTGATTGTATAATTGTATGTGTGCGTGTGTATGCGTGTGTGTGTAGATTTATATGCGTGTGTATGTTTGTGTGTAGTGTTTTCCTTTCAGTTGTATATTTAAAATTGTACCAGATATCGGGGATTTAGTTTACACGATAATATTGGTCGGTTATTGCACTAAGATTGTTGTTGTTGTTGTTGTTGTTGTTGTGTTCATGATATTGACTTATGTTCAAGAATTTATTATGAAGCTATTGTGGCTCGCTCTCCTTTCTCTCTCTCTCTCTCTCTCTCTCTCTCTCTCTCTCTCTCTCTCTCTCTCTCTCTCTCTCTCTCTCTCTCTCTCTCTCTCTCTCTCTCTCTCTCTCTCTCTCTCTCTCTCTCTCTCTCTCTCTCTCTCTCTCTCCAAGAAAGGTGTTAAAATTGACGAAAAATAATTTGGCGAAAGCTCTTAAAATCACCCAACTAATCGGGCAAACGTTTTAAAATCTCCAAACTAATGGGGCTAAACATGAGGGAGAAAGTGGTCCAGCAAACCTGCCCATCCCCCCTTAATGTTGGTACGTGTGTTATGTAACCTTGATCTATATATATATAACCGGCCCATCCCCCCTTAATGTTGGTACGTGTGTTATGTAACCTTGATCTATATATATATAACCGGCCCATCCCCCCTTAATGTTGGTACGTGTGTTATGTAACCTTGATCTATATATATATATATAACCGGCCCATCCCCCCTTAATGTTGGTACGTGTGTTATGTAACCTTGATCTATATATATATAACCTGCCCATCCCCCCTTAATGTTGGTACGTGTGTTATGTAACCTTGATTTTTTTTTTTTTTTTTTTTGGCTATTAATTTATGTATTCAATTATTTTTTAGTTTCCTCGCTAGACCTCCATCAAGCTTAGAACCCCCCCCACCCCCTGGACCCTCCTTCGAGATAAATGTTTACAGTTTTTCGATATAAAACTGTTCCTGCCAAAGGCAGGTTCTTCCTAAAATTACAGGCTCGCTATCGCTCGCCAGGACAAAAATCGACATCTAAATGGCACGAAAGGTCTTAAAATTGACAAAGAAATGAGGCGAAAGGTCTTAAAATCGACAAACTAATGGGGCAAACGTCTTAAAATCTCAAAACTAATGGGGCTAAACATGAGGGAGAAGGGGATCTAGAAAAACGACCCATCTCCCCTTAACATCGTTCTTAACACCATTAACATCCCAAATTAAATTAGTGAAAGCTTGTGACTCTCCCAGGATTCGAACCCAGGATATCGCATACAGAACTTGCACTCTCTAACCATTACACCACCAATAATTATTTTGATGTTATAATGTTCTTATTCTTTTGTTATATATGTTTGTTTTATGTTATTGGTACTCTAATGTTGCGGTTATATTGTTCTTGTTTGTTCATTATGTTCTGTTATTATCCCTTTGAGTACCAGCGACGTGTGTTATAATCTATTCTAGTTATATTTAGACGATATTATGCAGCTTAGGAAGCCTCTGTGGAAGTTAAATGGGTTGGTTTAGATAGTGTGAAGCCTTATTATTGCTAAAGGTCCTTCCTAAGCTGAACAAAACATGTAATAGTTGCCAGAATATGATAAAAAAGACGTCCCTGGTACTGAATGAGTTAATGTTGTTGTTGTTGTTCAGATATTAAGATAACATATTCAGACATTGTGATATAGTATGAGAGTATGGGATAGGTATATAATTGTGATATAGTATGAGAGTATGGGATAGCTATATAATTGTGATATAGTATGAGAGTATGGGATAGGTATATAGTATGAGAGTATGGGATAGGTATATAGTATGAGAGTATGGGATAGGTATATAATTGTGATATAGTATGAGAGTATGGGATAGGTATATAATTGTGATATAGTATGGGATAGGTATATAATTGTGATATAGTATGAGAGTATGGGATAGGTATATAATTGTGATATAGCATGAGAGTATGGGATAGGTATATAATTGTGATATAGTATGAGAGTATGGGATAGGTATATAATTGTGATATAGTATGAGAGTATGGGATAGGTATATAATTGTGATATAGTATGGGATAGGTATATAATTGTGATATAGTATGAGAGTATGGGATAGGTATATAATTGTGATATAGCATGAGAGTATGGGATAGGTATATAATTGTGATATAGTATGAGAGTATGGGATAGGTATATAATTGTGATATAGTATGAGAGTATGGGATAGGTATATAATTGTGATATAGTATGGGATAGGTATATAATTGTGATATAGTATGAGAGTATGGGATAGGTATATAATTATGATATAGCATGAGAGTATGGGATAGGTATATAATTGTGATATAGTATGAGAGTATGGGATAGGTATATAATTGTGATATAGTATGAGAGTATGGGATAGGTATATAATTGTGATATAGTATGAGAGTATGGGATAGGTATATAATTGTGATATAGTATGAGAGTATGGGATAGGTTTATAATTGTGATATAGTATGAGAGTATGGGATAGGTATATAATTGTACCTTGAACTGCGATATTCCTGGCTATGTTTTGTAGACATAAACACGAGTACACAACATCGATTAAACGGGACATGGACCGTTTTTGTGTTATTTTAATATATTTATCCATATATCTCCCCGCCGTTAGGGAGCCACCTTGTCTGGTGGCGGGGCTTGAAGCGTGGCCGGTGGCCTCTGTTCCTCGGGGGGGCCACAGCCCTTCTTAGGGTTGGGGCCCCGCCGGCCTCGTGGGCTAAGACCTCCCTCCTCGTTGGTTTCCAGAAGCCTGCGAGGTACCTCTTTTCTGTCTTTTTTTCCCCCTCTACCTTTTTCCTTTTCTTTACTTCACCTTCTTCTATCGTTGCCGGCTGGACTATTCTTTATGCTTTGGTGGAGGGTGGATGTGGACGGCGTTCCCTTCCACCCGTAGAACTGTAGTACCTGACGTGCCCACACGAGGGGAATCTTTTATCGTCAAATCTCGCCCTCTGTGCTGGACCCGATACTGACGAGTTGACCGCGCATTAGGCACAGGGGGTTGGGGTGTATATCCGGGTTTGACTCCTGGGGCATGTACCTTGTCCTCTAATTTGTGGCTCCGTGGTGGGTGTGGAGCTTCTCCCGGATATACCATATTACCTTCGTCTTATGGAGCCTTCTTCTGGATCTTCGATCACCGGCGCTGGCGATGATATGGCTGATGTGTTTGTCTCTCCTTCCTTGCCCGTCCTCTCCTCGGTTGGTGGTAGATCTTTGCCTACCACTATACCGGGTCCTTTACCGACCCATGCACTGTCTGTGACCGTCCATTCGACCTCTGCTCCTCATACAGTTCCGAGCCTAGTCGTGTCGAGTTCTCTTGGCACGTCTACCTCCTCTACGTTCGCTTCCTCCCTAGCCGGTCACTCAGTTCCTGCCCCTTTGTCCTCTTCCGTGTCCCACTCCGTTCTACCTGATCGGCCCTCTTCCATTCGTCCGTTCGCTCTCTCCTTTGCTTCCTCTTCCACTCTTCTTCCCTCGTCCTCCTCCACTTCCTCGGTTTCTTCCCCTTCCTCTCGTGTAGTCACTTTCGAACCGTATCTCCCACCCGTTCCACATTCTTCTTCTTTTCCTTCTCCTCCCGTTCCTTCCGCTCCCCGCCCTCGTTCTTCTGGTCTCCCTTTATCCTCACTCTTTGCCCCTGCTGACTTTATTAAGTTCTTCTCAGTCCCCGCCTCAGCTCCTCTCGCCGGAGATGACCTCCTGTTCCACCTGCGTCTCCTTCAGCAGGTGGGCAGGGATGTCACCTTCCCCTCCCGCCATGATGACTCCCGTCTCGTTACGGTCCAGAACGAACGTCAGGCTGCTGCTATGTCAACCATTGTCGACTTCTCCGGAACTTCCATCCCAGCCCTTAAAGACCAAAGACTGAACTCTTGTACGGGTACCGTCCTGATCCCTCCTTCCATCCGTCTCGGTGGTCGGCAGTTCGCAGACTGTGCCGACCTTATTAAGTCTATTGTTGTTGCTCAAGACCATGTTGTGGTTAGTCTTGTCTGCTACACCATCCCACCTCGCACCAATCGCCGCCATCCCGCCAATATCTCCAAAATCACGTTCGATGGTCGGTCTCTCCCTTCTCACATTATTGTCGGCGGTACTCGCCTGCCCGTCACTGAGTCCCTACCTCGTCCTCAGCAGTGTCGCGGTTGCTGGCGCTTTGGGCATCCTGTTAAGTAATGTCGCTCTTCCGCTCCCGACTGCCCTAGGTGCCCACGCTGTGCACAATCTGGCCATCTCGTCGGTGACTGCCGGTCTCCGATACGATGCTGCCTAAACTGTCAGGGCTCCCATTCTGCTGATTCCCGAGATTGTCCCGTTTTCAAATTCGAGTCTGAAGTTACAATCCTTAAGACATTGCACAGCCTTACTCATTCTACGGCTCGTCAGGCAGCTCGCCGCCTGAGCTTCTCCCCTCATCCGTTTTCAACTGTTCTATCACCCCCTCCCGTCTCCTCCACTTCTTCCGCTCCCCCCCCCCCCCTGTTGCGCCTCCATCATCCTCGTCCTCCTCTCCCTCTACTTCTCCGGTTCCGTCGTCTGTCCCTTCTTCCTCTCCTCCTTCAGTTTCTTCTGTCTCCCCCATCCCCTTGGCTGTCTCATCGTGTTCTCTCCCGTTATCTAACTCTTTTTCTGTTCTTACCTCTTCTACTCCTACTTCAGCCCCCCTCCTTCCACTACTCTTCCTCGCTCCACTTCTTCCGGTTTGTCTCAACGCCCCATCCGCCAGCGTTCTCGTCCGACGCCTCCTCCTCGTTCTCTTCCTCCGTCCTCGTCTCGTAGTTCCAAGATTCCCTCCCGGCTTCCTGCCTCCTCTACCAAACTAGTTTCGAAACATTTGCCCCGTTCCTCCCTTTCTTCCTCTCCCGCCTCCTCTTCTAAACGCAGGGACCGCCTCCACAGTGTGCGGAGCCCGAGTCCCAGTGGGAAGAAGAAAAAGCTCCCTCCTTCCCCCCCCCCCCCCCCCCTTCTCCTCTTTCTTCGTCCTGTGTCCAACCCCCCGATTCCTTAGACTTATCCTTTGAATCTTTGCCCAAGATTGAGGAGTATATTCTTTCTTCTCATCCGCCGCCTATTTCCGTTTCTGCCGACGTTCATCCCATCCCTTCTACGCTCCCCCCTACCCCTCTCCCGCCTTCCCCTACCACTCTCCCTCCCTCCTCTGGCCTTCCCCCTCCCGGGCCTCTCCTTCCCGTTCCTCATCCTCCCGACCCTCATCCTCCCGTCCTTCCCCCTCCCTCCTCTCCCTTTCCTCCCTCTCCCTCTAGCCCTCCTATCTCTTCTTCTCCTTCCCTATTAAGCCTCCCTATGCCACCTGGTTATCAATCTTCTTTCCCTCCTTGTTCTTCCTTGTCCCCCATTCCTTCCATTATTACTCACCGTTAACCTCATCAGTCTTTTCTTCGTTGTCCATAAGTCTGTGTGTTCTTATTTTTCTTGTTCTTTGTCCCTCTTTCTTTCCTCTTGTATGTATGCGTCTTTCCCGCTGTTTGCTGTATTTTGTGTGTCTGTGTTGTCTATAGTGTATCTGTCTTCTTCCCACTTGTGTGTTACTTTTGTTGATGTTTTCTCTTTTTTGTCCTTTCTTTGTTTTCTTCGATTTTTCCGTTCCTTTCTTCTCTTTTTGTTTTTTTGTTTTTGTTTTTTTCCTCCCTTGTTCCTCTTTAGTTCGGCGTGTTTTTGTTCCGCCTCTCTGGTATGTGTTTGTATATGTCGTTTTTATTCTCTCTTTTACAGCTTCTTTTCTCGTACTTTCTTTTTAGTGTTTTTAGTATGTCCATTTTGCAATGGAACCTTCGCAGTTTTTCTCTTCAGAGAGACGATTTGCGTTTTTTACTCTCTTCCCATTCCCCTAAGGTTGTCTGTCTCCAGGAAACTCGTCTTCTTTCTTCTCCTATTCCTGTTCCAGGCTACCGTTTTATCAGTTCTCCTCATTCTCTTTCCGACACTTGTATTCTCCTTCACCACTCTGTTCCTTATGAAGAGTTTTCCTGCCCTACTTCCCTCCCTTGCACCTTTGTTAGGGTTTTTCTTGGTCGATGGATTACGGTTGTTTCTCTTTATTTCTCTCCTTCTGTTCCCGTCGATTTTGGCTCTTTTACCATGTTTTTAGCTCGGCTGCCTCCTCCGTTTGTATTGCTTGGTGATTATAATTATAGGCACACCCTGTGGGGTGATTCTGTCATTACCTCACGTGGTCGTGCATTAGAGTCTTTCATTACTAGTAATAATCTCTTTCTCCTTAATACTGGTTCCCTGACTCATTTTGATGCTAGAACACGTTCTTTTTCTTGTCTTGATCTTTCTTTGTGTTCCCCTTCTCTGTCTCTTCTTTTTTATTGGTCTGTTTTGGAGGATTCTCTCTATAGCGACCATTTCCCTGTTCTGCTCTCTCCTACCTCCTATTCTCCTGTCCCTGGTCCTCCTCGTTGGTGCTTCCAGCGTGCGGACTGGTCTACTTTTGCTTCACTATCTATCCCTTCCTTACCTCCGTCTGATTTTTCATCTGTACATGATTTACTAGCCTTTTTTCTAGTCACAGTTTTGAGTGCTGCCTTAGTCTCTATTCCTCGGGCTTCCCGTCCTTTTACGTCTAAATGTGTTCCTTGGTGGTCCCCGAACTGCTCCAAGGCTCTCCGCGTCAAACGGGCTTCTTGGAAGAGCTTTCGTCGTAAACGTTTTACTCCCGCTCATGATCGTTCTTTTATACTTTTTCGTCAGGCGTCTGCCTTCCTCCGTCGCACAGTCAGGTCTGCTAAACGTCAGAGTTGGGTGTCCTATGTTTCCTCCATTACGTCCTTTACTCCTGTTCAGTCCGTCTGGAAGCGCATTCCCAAGATTTCGGGCAAGCGTTTCCCTCCTCATTCTCCTGTGCTTCATGTTGATGGGGAGTCTGTTGCTGACTCGGAGGCAGTCGCCGATCGTTTGGGTCTTTACTTTAGCTCGGTCAGTAGTGGCTCTCATCTCCCCCCGGAATTTAATTCACTTAAAGCCGTCGCAGAGACTTCTCCAGTTGTTTTCACTCTGTCTTCGGCAGAGTCGTACAACGCCCCGTTTTCTTCCCGTGAGTTGCTCTCCGCTCTTCGTGCCTGTAAGGCTACTTCTGAGGGTCTTGATGGCATCCATAATTTAATGCTTAAGCATCTTTCCACTGAGGCTTTGGTATTTTTATTGGCTATTTTTAATAAGGTTTGGTCGTCTGGTGTTTTCCCTCCTGCATGGAGTTCTGCTCTTATTATTCCTTTTCTTAAGCCTGGAAAGTCGGGTTTCTCGCCCCAAGACTATCGCCCTATTGTCTTGACGAGTTGTTTATGCAAGCTGTTTGAACGGATGGTTAATGTCCGCCTGATGTGGCTTCTCGAGTCACGTCAGCTTTTGTCTTCGACCCAGTTTGGTTTTTGGCGTGCTCGGTCCGCTATCAATCCTTTACTTAGTTTGGAGACCTACGTTCGGTCTGCTTTTGCTCACCATGAGTCAGTTCTTGCTGTTTTCTTCGATCTTGAGAAGGCGTACGACTCCGCGTGGAAACATCATATTTTATGCCAACTCCGTTCTTTTCATGTCCGTGGTAATATGGGCGTCTTTATCCGAAATTTCCTTTCTTCTCGTTCTTTTCGTGTCCGGGTGAATTCCTCGTTTTCTCGGTTATTCCCTCAGATAGAAGGTGTACCTCAGGGTTCCGTTTTAAGTACTATCCACTTTCTCATAGCCAATAATGGCATTATCTCTTCCCTTCCGGCTTCGGTCAGGTCCTCCTTATATGTCGACGACTTTGCGATCTATGCGGCTGGTTCGGATATTGTTGCGTTACGCTCCCTTATCCAATCAGCGATTGTGGCTGCCTCGTCATGGGCCACTGCTCACGGGTTTCGTTTTTCTACGACTAAATCTTGTGCTGTGTCTTTCACTCTTCGCCACGTTATCCCGCGTCCTTCCCTTGAACTGTATGGTTCCGTTTAACCTTATCGCTCTTCGACTACCTTCTTGGGTCTTGTCTTTGATTCCCGTCTTAACTGGGCAGTTCATGTTTCCTCTGTTAAGGTTGCTGCTTTGCACCGTCTTCGTGTCCTCCAGACCCTGTCCCACCTCACTTGGGGTGCGGACCATGCTCTCCTTCTTCGCCTTCACGTTGCCCTTGTTCTTTCTAAACTCGATTATGGTTGTCAGGTTTACTCATCAGCCTCCGACGCAGTCCTCCATAAGCTTGACTCTGTTCACCATTTCGGTTTACGTCTTGCCTTGGGTGCTTTTCGCTCTTCCCCTGTTGAAAGCCTCTATGCTGAATCCGGCGTCCATTCTTTGTACCGACGTCGGGCCCTTCTCTCTCTCCGGTACTACGCCCGGTCGCTTCAGTTTCCTTCCTTGCAGACCTCTCTTCTTCCTACTGTTCCTGTTCCGTCTCATTCTCGCCTTCGGCCCCCTTTCCTTTCTCGTATGGATTCCTTACTTTCTCATTCTTCGTTTTCCCCCTTCCATGTTCTTCCGCTCCGGCTCAGTAAGTGTCCTCCTTGCCTCCTTCCTCGTCTTTCCTTGTGTCCCTCTATTTTTCCTTGTTCTAAGTCCTCTACCCCACCCTCAGTTCTTTGTTCTCGTTTCCTTGTACATCTTACACAGCATTCTTCTTCTACCCCAGTTTAAACTGATGGCTCCCGTTCGTCTTCTGGCGTCGGGTTTGCCATCCTTTTTCCTTCTCGTTCTTATCAGTATTCTCTCCCTTCTCCAGCTGGTGTTCTGACTGCCGAACTTTACGCTATCTTCTTTGCCGTCCGTCTCATGTGCTTCTTTCCTTCTTCCTCCTTTACTCTTTTTTCTGACTCTTACAGTGCCCTTCTTCTCTTGCAGTCTTTCCCTGCTGTCCATCCGTTGGTTCTTGCCATCCACGATTGGCTTGTCAGTCTCTCTGCTCGGAAAAAGGTTGTCCAATTTTGTTGGGTGCCTAGCCATATTGGTGTCCGTGGGAATGAGCAGGTTGATGTTCTCGCTCGCGACGCTGCGGCAGTCCGATCAACTTCTCACTCTATTCCCGCCTCTGACTATTATCCAGCTATCTCTGCCTTCCTCCTGTCTCGCTGGCAAACAATGTGGTCTTCTCTTTCCTCTAATAAGCCACTGTTAAGGCCTCCGTTTCTGCCTGGGCTGACCCCTCTCACCGTGTTCGCCGTTGGGAGACTGCGTTGGCCCGGCTTCGGCTAGGCCATACCAGACTTACCCACTCCTTCCTCATGTCCCGCTCGCCTCCACCTCTTTGCTCCCGGTGTGGTGTTCAGGTTTCCATTTCTCACATTTTCCTTGACTGTCCTCTCTTTTCTTCGGCCCGTCGCCGTTCTTTTCCCTTTCTATTTTCCCTTGGTCGTCGTCCTTGTCTTGCCGATCTCCTCTCAGAGTCCCCTTTCTTTTCCATTGACCACGTAATGGCTTTCCTTTCCTCTCTCAGACTCCTTAACGATATTTAACTTCCTTTCCTTCTAACTCTATCCGTTTCCTGCTTTAGTGCCATATGGCCTTTGTTGCCTGGTGCTAGAAATGTATTAATGTTTTGTTATGTTATCCATATATCTATCTTAGTTTCCTCGCTAGACCTCCATCAATCTTAGAAAAACACCTCCTAGATTCCCCTTCAAGATAAATTTGTACATTTTCGGTAGAAATATGTCCCGGCCGATTCCTCTTAATAATTTCACACTCGCTATCGCTCGCCAGGAAAATATCAACACCTAAATGACACGAAAGGTCTTAATATTGACAGAAAACTTGGGCGAAAGGTCTCAACATCGCCAAACGAATGGAACGATCGTCTTAAAATCTGAAAACTAATAAGACTAAACACGAGAGAGAAGCAACACGTTCCATCTCCCCTTAAGAAATTGAGAGAGAGAGAGAGAGAGAGAGCATAGTAATAATATGTATGAGAGAGAGAGACAGAGAGAGATAGATAGAGAGAGAGAGAGAGAGAGAACATACTGACTCCCTGCCTAGGCAAACTCTTTCGTCTCTGTCTATCCTCTAATGTCTTCCCTTCATGCTGGAAGTTTGCTCACATTCAACCTGTCCCAAAGAAGGGTGACCGCTCTCAACCCTCCAACTATCGTGCAATTGCTCTTATCTCTTGTCTTTCTAAAGTTTTTGAAACTATTCTTGCTTCCAAATTTCTTAAGCATTATCTCTTCTCATAATCTGCTCTCAGATCGCCAGTATGGCTTCCTCAAGGGTCGCTCTACTGGTGATCTTCTTTCATATCTTACTAACTCTTGGTCATCCTCCTTTCGGGACTTCGGTGAGACTTTTTCTATTGCACTAGACATATGGAAAGCCTTCGATAGAGTCTGGCATAAATCTTTAATTTCTAAAGTACCCTCCTTCGGTTTCTATCCCTCCATCTGTGCCTTTGTCTCTAATTTCCTTTCCGGCCGTTCCATAGCCGCGGTTGTGGACGGCCATTGTTCACTTCCTCACCCTATAAACTCCGGTGTTCCTCAGGGCTCTGTCCTATCTCCTATTCTCTTTCTAATTTTTATAAATGATCTCCTTAACTGTACCTTAATTCCCATCCATTCATACGCAGACAACGACTCAACCTTACACTACTCCATTACTTTTTCAGAACGCCCCAGCCAGCAATCCTTCAACGACAAACGTAATGAAGCCATAGAACTCTTAAATTCTGATCTAAATACTATTTCCAATTGGGGCAGAGAAAACCTTGTTAACTTTAATGCTTCCAAAACCCAATTTCTCCATCTATCTACCCGTCAGGATCTCCCAGCGGACTATCCCTTATTCTTCAACAATACAAAAATCAACCCTTCATCTTCTCTCAATATTCTTGGTGTCTCTTTTTCTTCTGCTCTCATTTGGAAGGACCATATTACCAGTCTTGCTAAGGCAGCCTCCCAGAAGCTGGGTGTGCTCAACCTCCTTAGGGGGTTCTTTTCCCCTGCACAGCTTCTTGCTCTGTACAGGGGCATAGTGCACCCTTGTATTGAGTGTTGTTCACATATGTGGGGAGGTTCCTCTCACACCGCTCTCCTAGACAAAGTTGAAAGGAAGGCCTTTCGTATCATTAACTCCCGTCCACTCACCAACTCTCTGCAATCTCTCTCTCTCCGCCGCAATGTTGCATCTTTCTCGTTATTCTATCGCTACTATAATAATCAGTGTTCCTCAGAGCTATCCCAGTGCATACCACCTCCTTTACGTAGGGCACGTGGTACCCGTCTTGCAACTCAATCCCACCCCTACTCTGTGCAACTGTCCAACCCAAGAGTGAAACGTTACTCTCAAACTGTCTTCTACTCAACAGCTGAGCTCTGGAACTCTCTCCCAGAATCAGTCTTTCCCTCTTCCTATGACTTAAATTGCTTCAAACTCCGTGTGTCCAGGCATTTTGGCTCGAACGTCCCTTGATTTTGGCCCTGTCACTCTTTCAACTATGGCGGAGGCACTCGCTTTAGGCAGTTATGCCTTTTGCCTCCCTCAATCACATAGAAAAAAAAAGAAAAAAAAGAAAAAAAAGAAAAAAAGGGAGACTTGTTGCTATATACATCTCTATATATGTTCGAAGTTTTGGTGTGTATACCTTTAATATGTGTGTGTGTGTGTGTGTGTGTGTGTGTGTGTGTGTGTGTGTGTGTGTGTGTGTGTGTACCTTTAATATGTGTGAGTGTATGTTTCGTGCTCGGGTGAATCCATGGGTATGTGTGTGTGTGTGGGTGGGTATGTGTTTGTGTGGGTGGGTGTGTGCTTGTGTGGGTGAGTTACTCTCAGTTACTCAGTTACTCAGTTTCTTGTTCGTCAAGGGGAATCCACGCAATGCGAGCTAAGCTCATTATTATCGCGCCTCCTTAACTGGGAATGTATTGCGTGAAATGCATGTTAAGTGTTTTATGTACTGTTGGAATGGCTGTGGATGTGTGTGTAGTCTGTATTTTAGCCAATTGGCGACATCGGAAACGAAGGCTTAGGGTGGATCTGTATGGTACCATTCTCACTATAGACGGTACCGTCTCGCCCGAAGGCTTAGGTAGCCATCAGCTTAGGTGAACCATATGATACCCATCTCGCCTTGTACCATTTTTGCCAATCCCAGATGGGACGTCACAACGTCGTCCACTTATTCCAGGTACCTATTTACAGCTAGGTGAACTGAGGCTAACACATGAAAGGAGACAAGCCCAATTTGTCTCCGCCCGGCCGGGGATTGAACCCCCGACCCCTCGTGTGTGAGACGAGAGCTCTACCTACTAGGCTACGGGCTGTATGTGCTGAGTGTGTGTGTGTGTGTGTGTGTGTGTGTGAATGTATGTTTGTGGGTGGGTGGGTTGGGGGGTGGGTGTGTGTGTGTGTGTAGGGGTGTTGTTTTGTGTGGGTGGATGTATGTTTGTTTGTGTGTGTGGGTGTTGTTTCTATATACATCACTATATTTGTTGACCTTTTGGTGTATATACCTTTAATCTGTGTGAGTGTACAGTATGTGTCATGTTTGGATGTAGCCATGTGTGTGTATGTTTGTGTGTTTGTGTATGTTTGTGTTTGTGTGTGTGTGTGTGTGTGTGTGTGTGTGTGTGTGTGTGTGTGTGTAGTGCTTCTATACACATAACTATATTTGTGTGAGTGTATGTGGCATGCTCGTGTTTATCCATGCGTTTGTATCCGTGAGAGCTTTACTAAAGTCAGTACGTTTGTGCTTGGGAATGTGAGAGCTTGTGTTTGTATATTATGTGATTGTGTGTGTGTTTGAGAGAAGGCGAGTGGGTCAGTGCATTGGATATGTTTGGATAATATATTTATTGATGTGTTTATTAAATTCACACACACACACACACACACAATTCAATTACAGAGATTTCGTAAATTACCCTATTTATTAAGCATTATATATTTCATAAGTTCATTATTTTCACTCCTACGTACTTACTATTTATGCAAAGGGGAGTTTGTGGAGAGAAAAATGAAGGTATATTTGGAAATTTACTCTACTTTTTATTAATGAAAATATATAGTGTATGTACAGTTGGCCACATAAGTTTTGTTCCTCGTCGTGATCTTATGTATGGAAGTACAATTAGTATGAATGAATTGCAAGTGCTGTTTCTTTTAGTTGTCAGTTACCTAATCATATGAGTTAACCACCGCCTAAAAAAACTACACTCGTAATTCAATCATGTGCATTATATGTCCATGTGTTAGATCACGGAGAGGAACGGAACTTATGTGACCAACTGTACAATTTTGATATATATTTATAATAATCTAATTTATTAATTACAGTCCCAACACCAAACACCTCCCAATTAAATTAATGAAAGCATGTGATCCTCCCGGGATTCGAACCTGGGTTACCACATACAGATCTTAAACACTCTAATCATTACACCATCAAGACAGTGAGCTATAGCAATCAAGATCTATCGTGATTATAACCCCGTGAGTATTATGACTCGTATGAACACCGTATTCTGGCCATCATTAAACGATGCTATGCAGCTTAGGAAGGAGCTGTGGGAAATAAAGGGGTAAAGACAATCTGAATCAACCCCTCTAACTTCCATAAGCCTTCCTAATCTGAACAAAATCGTCTGCTAATAGCCAGAAAAGAAGAAAGAAGTTCGTCATAGATCCTCAGAGGGTTAAGGGGGGATGGTCTAGTTTTCTGGGCCCCCTTCTCCCTTAAGTTTAGCCCCATTGGTTTTCAGAATTTAAGACGTTTGCCCCATTAGTTTGGCGATTTTAAGACCATTCGCCCAATTGTTTGCCAATATTAAGACCTTTCATGTAATATATGTCGATGTTTTCCTGGCGAGTGATACCGAGCCTGCAATTTAAGAGGAACCAGCCTTCGGCCGGGACATTTTTCTATCGAAAGATGTACAAACTTATCTTGAAGGGGGATCATGGGGGGTGTTTCTTTTAAGCTTGATGGAGGTCTAGGGATGATATTGAATTAATATTGTTACGTATCTTGATTTAAAAGTGGTTAACTAAATAAATCTCGATAGAACAGACAATATGAAAGTGTATCAAACAGCTGAAGGCCAATAGAACATAAAACATAAAAGTTTGTTCTGTTGTTACTTGCTTTCAGTTAGCTGTTGGGATAGTAATCCTTTATACTCTGATACCCTTCAATTATATTTAATCAGGAAACTATTTAAAGTTATATTGAATGTTTAATATTAAGTAGGCTACTAATTATGAATAGAGAAAAGCTTGGTATGTGAGTAAGGACTTTTAAGCAATTATAAACTAATTATATACTAAGTAATTAATCTGGATTATCATTAGAGTCATAATATTATTAAAATCTTTTTATAAATATCTAATTTAGTTTGTTAACCCTTTAAATATTATGTTACTCTTTTCTCTTATCTCGTTATTCATTTACTCATTGTCCTCTTTGCGTATCTTAAATCATTATTATTATCATTATTAGGTTAGCCAATTGGTTATTCTTATTCTTTGCAAGACTTTTACTGAATCAATATAATAGATCAGGGAATATATAAAGTCACATGTAAAATGGAATTGTATTTATAACATAAATTAAGTATTTAACAATCAAACAAAAGAAGTAATGAAAGAAATTAATATAAGATTTCAGGATCGTTTTGTATTCGTTCTGATTTCAGGTAAAGTATAGAATGAAGGTATAGCTTAGTAGGCTTAAGTCACAATATAATTTATAGGACTTTTACAATGCTTAATTACTAATGACAATAGCTTTACATCAAGTCATTTAAGTATTAACAGATCAAGTAGTGACTATCACATAAAATCTCCACTATTCAATATTCAATCACAAATTATATCTAATCACAAAATTAAATCTCCAATCACAAAATCCTAAATCATAATGAGGCTAAGTGTTTCCGACATACCTCTGGTTATTTAACAGTCACGAATATTCCCAAACTAACGAGTAAGTGGTCACCAGGGACACTTCTTAATATATAATAGCACCTATTATACAAGCCTGTGAAGTCTGTCTCGTCTCCCCAACACACTGCTCTTCTCCCCAGCCAAGAATGTAAATGATTTGAACCCTCAAACATCAGGCTATTTATATCCTTCTCTGTCCACGCTAATTCAATCAGAGCCAGGAAACACATGCCGGAACCAATAGGGGCAGGCAGCTCACGTCGACCAATTACAGGTGAAAGGCAGGTGTGGTGGTCCAATAAGAGGTGTGAAGTAGGTGGGAGAACGGGGGGCTCACTACGTCATCGCCCGCCCGACCCCTTTCTCGCTATCTCTCTCTCTCTCGCGGAATGCTTGGAATGTCAGCCGGGCCGCTCTCTCTCTCTCTCTCTCGTCACGTAGGCAGGGGTTGAAGGTAGAAAGAAAGAGAATCCTCCATGATGTCCAGTAGTAAAGTTGCGGACCACAGCCTGGTGTCGGTCACATTACATCCGGGTGTGTTCGGATGTTACACCTCCCCCCCTAGAAAAGAGTTCAAGAGGAGGAAAGTATATGACAATATTTTTAGACTCTTGACAAACAATCTGCTAGCACATTCTGGACACCCTTAATATGTTTTACATCTAGGGCATACTCCTGCAGCAACAATCTCCACCTGGTCAGTCTTTGGTTCTTATTTTGGAACTTGTGCAAAAACTTTAATGGGTGATGGTCAGTATATACAGTAATGGAACCAGGGGCAGATTGAACATTAACACTAAAGAATTGGAGTGACAAAATCAATGCTAACAGCTCCTTTTCTATTACAGAATAGTTACGTTGAGCACAATTGAACTTTTTACTAAAATAGCAAACAGGATGCAATACATTACAGTCATCCTCCTGGAGTAACACGGCTCCGACCCCGGTATTACTTGCATCAACAGCTAGAGAGAAAGATCTGGTGAAATCAGGGGCACGGAGAACAGGATAGTTAGATAGAATGTAATTGGTAGCACTGACAGCTTCCTCACATTCGGAGGACCACTCAAACTTCACATCCTTTCGGAGAAGATCTGTTAAAGGTGCTGTTAACTTTGAGAAATTTAGAATACATCTCCTATAATATCCAATCATTCCTAAGTATCTTTGGATTTCCTTCTTATTGGTAGGCGTTGGGAAATTTAAAATTGACTCTACTTTAGCTTGAGGAGGTGCAACCTGACGCTGTCCTACTGTATATCCAAGATATTGGACAGTACTCTTAATGAAAGTGCATTTCTTTAAGTTCACTACTAGATTTGCTTCAGCAAGGTTAGCAAAAAGCAGTCTGATTTGTTGGAGATGTTCTTCCCATGTATGGGAAAAGAGGAGGATATCATCAATGTACACTACACATCCAGGTACCCCTTCAGTCACCTGATTCATTAGGCGCTGAAAGGTAGCTGTAGCGTTTTTCAGGCCATAAGGCATTACTTCACAGCAGAAGGCTTGATTATTTACCACAAAACATGATATCTCCCTTGCTCGGGGAATAAGAGGTACCTGCCAGTATCCTTTCATAAGGTAAATTTTACTTATATAACTGGCTGGTCAATACAATCATCAATCCGTGGCAGTGGATAGGTATCATTTTTTGTTACGGCATTGACTTGTCTGTAGTCCATGCAAAATCTATAACTCCCGTCTGGCTTAGGCACAAGTGTGACCGGACTACTCCACTGGCTTAAGGCTCTAGTAATTATGGCATTGGATAACATGAAATCAAATTCAACTTGCAGAATACTCCTGCGCTGTGGTGAGACACGGTATGGGGATAATTTGATGGGTGCTGCATCCCCGACATCTATGTAATGCACGGCCAATGAGGTGAGCCCTGGAGTATCACGGAACACACTGGGAGACTGGGATAAAACATGGATTAGTTGGTTAGCTTTCTCGGAGGGAATATGACATAATTTTGTTGGTAATTCCCCCCTTGCTACTGAATTACATTTAAAGTTTGATAGACCACAAGACAAGTCAAAGTCATTATCGATACCTTCAGGATCTGGGACAGTCTGCTGCGAGATCTGTGGGCAAGGACTACGAACATCATCACCCGCACCAGGATGTCCACAGGTCCTTATTACTGCCACAGAAGGAGAATCTGGAGAAGAGGAGTCAGGGGCCCTATGATAGGGTTTTAACATATTTATGTGAAATACTTGCTTAGGATTCCTCCTGTCTGGGGTAGACACTAAGTAGTTAGTAACACTCACCCTTTTTACTACTTTATATGGGCCTCTAAACTTTGCGGATAAAGGTTGGCCGAAAAGGGAAATGAGAACCAAGACCTCATCACCGGGCTGAAACTCCCTCACATGGGCTCTTTTATCGTACCACACTTTCATGGTGTTTTTAGCCACTCTTAGAATCTGTGCTGCAAACTCGCACGAGGATCTCAGCCGGGTTTTGAACTCTGACACATACCTGAGGAGATCTTGGTTCCCTTCCTGGCCAACTAGGCTGTCCTGCAATAGCTGCAAAGGGCCACGTACCTGGTGACCGAAAACTAGTTCATTGGGTGAGAAGCCCAGAGATTCAGTCGGAACCTCACGGGTGGCAAACAAAAGAAAAGGTACCCCCTAATCCTAATCGCCTCCAGTTTCTTCACAATATTTCCTCAACGTATGATCGTGTGGACCGTGAAGCAATGTGGAAGGTGTTAAGGATTTATGAAATAGGAGGAAATTTGTGAGAAGCAGTTAAGAGTTTTTATGAAGGGAGCAGAGCATGTGTGAGAGTAGGAAATGGTGAGTTGAGTGAATGGTTTGAGGTAAAGGTAGGTTTGCGACAGGGTTGTGTAATGTCACCATGGCTGTTTAATATGTTTATGGATGGTGTGGTGAGGGAGGTGAAAAGGAGAACTATGGGAAGAGGATTGGGTTTAGTAGGAAAGAATGGTTGTTGTTGTTGTTGTTGTTGTTGTTGTTGTTCCCCAAGCTGCCTGGCCGAACAGCCCAAAGGCCCCGAGCAATTCCAAGGCCATAACCGAGTGCCCCCACAGAACCCTCCCCGTCGACCACAATAAAGCCTGGGTGACCGAAGCCACTCCATGGCGGGGAGCTGAGGAGGGTGCGGAAACGCCCGGGAAACCAAAGCACCACCCAGGGCCCTGTTCCCCTCAGCAGTTATGAAGAGAAAGTTGAGGGGCAAGGGGAAAATGTGACGCTTTGGCTTCCAATCTTGGTAGATTGGGAGGTCAATCCACGGAAGAGACGCCGTCACTTGAGATCTAGGGAAAGAATGGTAGAGATTGGGAGTTGAATCAGTTGCTGTTCGCTGATGACACAGCATTGGTGGCGGATTCTGATGAGAAACTGCAGCGGGTAGTCAAAGAGTTTGGTGTGGTTTGTGGAAGGAGGAAACTGAAGGTGAACGTCAATAAAAGTAAAGTAATGGTGTGTAATAGGGGAGAGCATAGGGTGAATCTAGATGTGAGGCTGAATGGGGAAATATTGGAACAAGTAGAGTGTTTTAAATATCTAGGAGGAACGATAAGCAGGAGTGGAGGTATGGAAGTGGAGGTAAAACAGAGAGTGTGTGAAGGAAGGATGGTTTTCGGAGCAATGGGAAGTATGTGGAAGACGAGAAATCTCGGAGTGAAAGTAAAAAGTGCACTGTATCAAGGAATTGTTGTGCCAACAGTGATGTATGGGGCTGAGACATGGGCTCTGAAGAAAAAGGAGAAAAGAGGGCTGGATGTGATGGAGATGAGCTGCTTGAGGAGTATGTGTGGAGTTACTCATAAAGACAGATTGATAAATGAAGAGATACGTAGGAGAGTGGGGCAGCAGGAACATTTGTCAGCCAGAGTGGACAGAAGGGTGCTGAGCTGGTATGGTCATGTTGAACGAATGGGAGATGAAAGGCTTACAAAGAGAATATGTGAGTCAGGTAAAAGGGGAGATAGAAGGGCAGGAAGAGCCCCATTGAGATGGAGAGACTGTGTAAGAAAGGCTTTGGATGATAGAGGAATGACTATAGATCAGGCAGGGAAGTGGTGGTGGACGGGAGTGAATGGGGAATGCTTGTGAATAGTTGAGTGAACACATGGTCATTTGGAGTAAGGGGTCGGGCGCAGGTTGGACTAGATAATAGTCCATCAGGCGCCTGGCCCGGGGAGACGATTAATATGAAGGGTGCGCCTGGAAGTGTGGTGGGAGGGCTTGTGGCTTTGGCTCCGCTGCATGTCTGCCTGCCGAGATCGGAACATCTCCGGATGGTCGGGGGCCGGGGGAGTGCTGGAGCGACCTTGGTGACCTTGGTCTCTGGGTCTTCTCCTGGGTGTCCTGGATGTGTGTGAGTTTGTGCTTTTTATCTGTGTTTATTTGTTGTTTTATGTTCTTTTTGTGCTTTCCCTGTTCTTGCTCTGTCTTGAGTCGGCTACCCCCAAAATGGGGATTGGGCCTGAGCATATAGATAGAATAGATAGATAGATTTCCTCAACATAGATTTTAGAGTTTGATGGTATCGTTCGAGGACCCCTTGACTCTCTGGGTGATAGGAGCTAGACTTCACATGGTCGATACCCAATTCCTTCAGGGACTGCTGAAATATATTGGAAGTGAAATTAGTACCTTGGCCACTTTGCACCTCATGGGGGAAACCCATTCTGGTGAAGAATTTCAGCACTTCCTTGATGACTGTTTGGGCTGAAGTATTTCTTAACGGTATAACCTCTAGGTATCGAGTTGCCATGTCCATTATAGTTAACAAATATATATGTCCCTGGGATGTCTTTGGCAATGGACCAACGATATCCACTACCACCCGAGTGAAAGGGTTCTCGAACACTGGCAAGGGCACCAGAGGATGTACAGGCACCTTTTGATTAGGTGTTCCTGTCATCTGGCAGGTGTGACGCACTCTACAGAACTCCACTACATCTGCACGCATTCCTGGCCAGTGAAAGTGGGCTCTAATGCAATCTAAGGTTTTCCTCACACCTAAGTGCCCTGCTAAGGGTTTACTAAGGGCCATTTCTAGTATATCTCTACGACAAGGTTTAGGAATGACTACCTGATGCATGTCCCATGCCCCGTCATCAATAGGTCTATGTGGCGGTCTCCATCTACGCCACAAAACTCCATTCGTCATATAGAAACATTTACCCTTCTCCTTCTCACTCTCCTCTTTACTCACGGCACTGGCAGCTAACTCCTTACACTCACAGTCATCTTGCTGCAACTCTACCAGGCCACTAGGACAATTAGGAGGGGTTTCATGATCATTTGGCTCAAGGTTAGCCATAAAAGTGTCAGACAGATCTACTACAGTCTCCACATCAGGCACAGTTAGAGCATCATTCACTACTCTTTCATCCCTTTTATCTACTTTCACAGTTGGTACAATTATATCCGAGGGAACCGCTACTTGAGCCATAGATCGAGTGACAGCACACACTGGGAAAACCTTTGGCATCTCCTTCTCGAGCTCACCGGTCAGTGGCTCGTCAACAGGGGAAAGTGACAAAACGGGGTCTGGTCTGACCCTCTGACCAGCCACATCATTCCCCAAAAGGAGTGTTACCCCAGGCACAGGGATGTCCTGAGGCCTACATAAAGCTATACAGGCTTCACCCTTCAA
The DNA here is from genome assembly GCA_032716605.1 of Paralithodes platypus. Taxonomy (NCBI): domain Eukaryota; kingdom Metazoa; phylum Arthropoda; class Malacostraca; order Decapoda; family Lithodidae; genus Paralithodes; species Paralithodes platypus. Next base: position 14,802,572 of record CM064510.1, on the reverse strand, counting down.
CAAATCATACTCAATTTTTCCATTCACCAAGTAAGCAGAAAATTTACCTCCAGCACCTCTCATTATTACTGATTCGCCAGTTGGGCATTCAGAATAAGGATTCACCATGAGGGTGCTAGTAGAACCAGTATCTCTCAAGATTTTTACCTCATGTACACAACCATTTAATTTCACACATCCAGATGAAATAAAGGGACGGTAGCTATCCTGGACTGATGGGGATACTAAGACAGGCTTAACCCTTGCGGGTTGCACCACACACGCTACTACACCATCTCCTGCCTGATATACTTAGCTAGGTACTCCTGCAGTCGGGAGTCCTGCATCAAAGGCACATTTGGTTGGTTTTGGTTATTTGGAGAGGCAGTTACTGCGGCTACTGTCGGCCCCGATCTCTCGGTTCTCTCCTTGGCCCAACATTGATAAGCTAAGTGGCCTCTCTTGCCACAATAAGTACATACTTTCTGGGATACACTCCCCTTATATGCATTATTATTATTGGTTTGGGCCCCACCTCTGTTACCATTACCACGAGTCACATTCTTAGTTGGGGGAGCAGTTTTTGTTTGGCTGGCATGGAGAGACGTTACAGGCTTTTGCGAGTGACTAGATTTATCAGATTTGTGATTGGAGAACTTATTATTATCATAGGGCTTTTTCCCACGAAATTTGTTGTTTAGTAAATACGCATCAGCCATGTCTGCAGCTTCGGCAAGAGTTTCTACCTTTTTCCCTCTCAAATGATAGGCTACAGATGAATCTATCTTCCATAGGAAGTTCTCAAGCAAGATTAACTCTTTCAGACCCTTAAAATCAGTGGCATTTTTACTTGTTAGCCAGTTATTTAAAGCTTTGTTCATGGTCCTGGCAAACACCGTATGAGTTTCCTCAAATTTTTTATGAGCCTTTCTGAAAGTCTGTCTATACGTTTCAGGCAGTAGTTGGTAAGTTGTTTTTTTTTTTTTTTTTTAAGAGACAACGAACGGAGGAAGGAAAAACACAGATAAAACAAAAAGGTCCATGTGCCTAAAGGCATCCTCCATTCATAAAATGTTTGTAACAACTGGATTTAAACATTTGTAGATTGTAAGTTTGTGGAAAGCAATTCGAGGGAAGTGAATTCCAAAGAGTAGTAGCTCTGGGGATAAATGAATTCTGATAAGCAGAAGTTCTGCATTGTGGAGGAGAAAGTGTAAATTCATGGGCGCTCTCAGCTGCCCTAGTTCTACGGGGAAAGATGTGGAGAGGCGGCACAATTGAAGCAAGTTCCTCGGAACAATTGCTGTGAAAATATCTGTAGAATAATGCAAGGGATGCAACGTTTCTTCGTATGGCTAATGTAGGAAGGTCCTGTGTGATTGCAGGGTTATTGATTAATCTAATAGCTTTATTTTGAATTTTGTCCAACTGCCTCAATGCAACCACTCCACTTCCACCCCAGAGGTGAACAGTAATCCATCTGAGAGCGCACATGACTTTTATATATTACGGCCAACTGCTCGTCAGTGAAGAATTCTCGAACTCTGTACAGGAGTCCCAGTTTTTTAGAGGCATTCTTAGCAATACTTCTAACATAATGTGTCCAGCTCAAGTTAGTAGTTAATGTTACACCGAGAATGTCAATACTAGGGGAAGTGGGAATATTTACATCATTAAAAAATATATGGGAGTCAGTGAGATTCTGTCGGTTAGAAAATTGAATGTACTTGGTTTTCTGTGCATTAAAGGAAACTAGATTCTCTTGTCCCCATTCATTAATTCTAGAAAGGTCCTGGTTCAGAGAAATTGCAGTGTTTATTTTTGAATTTATAAGATCGGGTTGGGTGAAAGAATTGGTAAATGTGAAGGAACTGTGGAGTGTTGAGTCATCTGCGTAGGAATGTATTGGATTATGAGTGGTAGATATGAGATCATTGATATGAATGAGGAACAGAGTTGGGGCCAAAACTGATCCCTGGGGAACACCAGCATTTATTGAGTGAAATTGAGAATAAAGGCCATCTACCATTACACGTATTTTTCTGTTATGAAGATAAGAAGAAATTAGTGGAACTAATGATGCAAGGCCGTAGTGTGACATCTTCGACAATAAGGATTGATGCCAGACTCTATCAAATGCCTTTGATATATCCAGTGCTATTGTATGTGTTTCACCATGTTGGTCTGTAGCTTGTTTTTTAGAATGGCTGCTTTGAGACGGTCATAGTCTTGCCGAACCTCAGACTCTACCGAAATGTACGTTTCCCGACCTTGTCCTGTCAACACCGTTTGCAACATAAATGGCCACCGATCTCTCGTCCAACCCATTCCTGCAGCAACTTCCTCGAACAAATAAAAAAAGTCCTGAACATTATCCTCAGTGAATGGGGGAATCACACTTGTCATAGTTAATCCCGGAGGGGGAGCAATCACAGGAGCATTCGGATTATTTTGGGCCGTTAATTGGGCCATGCGATATTGATGGTCTAGCTGTTGGGTCTGCTGAGAGTTTGCTTGGGCAGCATTTAACCTAGCTAGCTCTAGGTACTGTTCAGGTGTAAATCCCTCGGGTAAATGTTCACCAAACCGCATAGTATTACTGAATCCGCCCCCCACTGCTCCGTCACGCTCACCGCCCTCGGTGTCATGAATCCCAAATAGTTCGGACTTTATGAACTGTGCCATTTCTGGCTTTGTCATGTCCGAGACAGTCAACTGCAAGAATGAGGCTAGCACTTTTAATTCGTCTTTTGACAGGAGATCGATGTCACCGGCTGTGGGTATTGACTCTAGAATAATCTTACAATAATCGTTATTAATTAAATTAGGCATGATGACAGTGATATGGATGGGAAATTAGTGAAACTTATACAAAACGAATCCTGGCAAGGTCGCCAGTTATCTGTTACGTATCTTGATTTAAAAGTGGTTAACTAAATAAAACTCGATAGAACAGACAATATGAAAGTGTATCAAACAGCTGAAGGCCAATAAAACATAAAACATAAAAGTTTGTTTTGTTGTTACTTGCTTTCAGTTAGCTGTTGGGATAGTCATCCTTTATACTCTGATACCCTTCAATTATATTTAATCAGGAAACTATTTAAAGTTATATTGAATGTTTAACCCTTTATTAGCGGCTCACCACTTAAGTCGTATTTAATAAAGCTGGACTATGTGGCGGCGCTCGATATAACTCGAGTGGCAATTTCAGCACGTAATGTGGCTGAGAGAGAGAGAGACAAGTGGTGGCAGGAGACTAGCGAGCGTATGACTGCTCCAGACCACCGCGGCGAACCTACTGACACAAATCTCAGCTCCCTCCTCCCTCTCTCACTCGCTACATACTCAATTATGTACCGAAAGTACCGAATTACCTGCTTTTTGCACTCGCGTTGCACGGTTATTGCAAGAAAACTATCCATCATACAAGGATCGTTATGGTGTCATTCGAAAGCTCTGTTTATGCCCTTTCAGGGATAGATACTTGTTTTACGTTCTGGGTCTTATTTAGGCATGAAAATGATCACGTAAACAGCCCTATTTTGGCTAAAAACACCCCGCTGGGCGGTACACATAAATAAACCGCATAGGCCGCTCGTAAGGTGTTAATATTAAGTAGGCTACTAATTATGAATAGAGAAAAGCTTGGTATGTGAGTAAGGACTTTTAAGCAATTATAAACTAATTATATACTAAGTAATTAATCTGGATTATCATTAAAGTCATAATATTATTAAAATCTGTTTATATATATCTAATTTCGTTTGTTAACCCTTTAAATATTATGTTACTTGTTTCTCTTATCTCGTTATTCATTTACTCAATGTCCTCTTTGCGTATCTTAAATCATTATTATTATCATTATTAGGTTAGCCAATTGGTTATTCTTATTCTTTGCAAGACTTTTACTGAATCAATATAATAGATCAGGGAATATATAAAGTCACATGTAAAATGGAATTGTATTTATAACATAAATTAAGTATTTAACAATCAAACAAAAGAAGTAATGAAAGAAATTAATATAAGATTTCAGGATCGTTTTGTATTTGTTCTGATTTCACTTAAAGTATAGAATGAAGGTTTGCTTAGTAGGCTTAAGTCACAATATAATTATAGGACTTTTACAATGCTTAATTATTAATGACAATAGCTTTACTTCAAGTAATTTAAGTATTAACAGATCAAGTAGTGACTATCACATAAAATCTCCACTATTCAATATTTAATCACAAATTATATCTAATCACAAAATTAAATCTCCAATCACAGAATCCTAAATCATAATGAGGCTAAGTGTTTCCGACATACCTCTGGTTATTTAACAGTCACGAATAGTCCCTAACTAACGAGTAAGTGGTCACCAGGGACACTTCTTAATATATAATAACACCTATTATACAAGCCTGTGAAGTCTGTCTCGTCTCCCCAACACACTGCTCTTCTCCCCAGCCAAGAATGTAACTGATTTGAACCCTCAAACATCAGGTTATTTATATCCTTCTCTGTCCACGCTAATCCAATCAGAGCCAGGAAACACATGCCGGAACCAATAGGGGCAGGCAGCTCACGTCGACCAATTACAGGTGAAAGGCAGGTGTGGTGGTCCAATAAGAGGTGTGAAGTAGATGGGAGAACGGGGGGTTCACTACGTCATAGCCCGCCCGAACCCTTTCTCGCTATCTCTCTCTCTCGCGTGGAATGCTTGGAATGTCAGCTGGGCCGCTCTCTCTCTCTCTCTCTCGTCACGTAGGCAGGGGTTGAAGGTAGAAAGAAAGAGAATGCTCCACGATGTCCAGTAGTAAAGTCGCGGACTACAGCCTGGTGTCGGTCACATTACATCCGGGTCTGTTCGGATGTTACAATATGAAAATTAAAAATAAATAAACAAATATATAAGCCCATCCCCCCTTAACCCTTTTACTACCGGTGCCATCCTTTTAACTCTATTATGGCTACTATTAGACGATTTAATTCAATTAAAAAGGGCTTCCAACAATTGACAGGCTTCGAACTGTCTCACTTAACCCTTTGTACTACCACAGATCCTTCTTAGATTGCCCAAAATCGTCTTAATATAGCTAGCAGTCAATATAATAGACGTCGCCGGTACAGAAGGGGTTAAGGGAGGATCAGGAAATATACAAAATAGTCCCCGCACAGCCTCCCACAGTTGACAAGGCAACGTCTTTCGGGAAAAATGTTTGGAGAGAAAATGCTTGAGATTCAGTTCCAAAGTCTGGGTTCCCTGTGGGCTATTTTCACACTCTCTAAAAATAGTGGTGGTGTTGCAGTCCATGTTATCATATTTTTACGTTTATTTGTTTATTTTTTGTTGTTTTGAATGTATTTTATACCAATCTATTTCTTAATTTTTATCTATTTCTCTCTATATATCTATTTATCTATCTATCTATATATATATATATATATTTTCTTTATACATACGAGGTTGAAAGAAATGGCAATTTCTGCGTTGGAAATTTTATTATTCAAAGTTTCCAGGTCTCTGATGAGTTTTCGCTGGGTGGCAGGAAGTAGATGAATGAGATTAGCAAAATTCATGGTGGTACAGGGTTACATTAATGTACATGATGATACAGGATATACGACGTGCGCGTTTCACTGGACAACCAGTATTATCAAGTAAGGATAGAATGATATAAAAGGTAAACAGGCCACGCCCCTCGACACGCAGCCAATCAGCTTCGACCCCGCCAACCGACCACCACCTTCCCGCATCCAGTGCGCATGCGTGAAGCGGTTCTCGCTTTTTCTCTCCTAGAATACCCCTCCACCAATAGCAGACTTTTGCCCCCTGATTTTCGCCTCCTCTGATCCTCCACCCTCTATATATACCCTTCCTGTTTACCTTTTATATAATTCTATCCTTACTTGATAATGCTGGTTGTCCAGTGAAACGCGTCGTATATCCTGTATCATCATGTACATTAATATAACCCAGTACCACCATGAATTTTGCTAATCTCATTCATCTACTTCCTGCCACCCAGCGAAAACTAATCAGAGACCTGGAAACTTTGAATAATAAAATTTCCAACGCAGAAATTGCCATTTCTTTCAACCTCGTATGTATTAAAGAAAATGTATTACCTGGCTTTACTAACATATATATATATATATATCAGATTATGTTCTTGGCAGTTAACACTTTCAAGATAGGGTGACTACATTGTTTTTTTGTTTTCTGGCTATTATTAGACGCTTTTATTCAGATTAGAAATGGTATATGGAAGTCAGAGGATTAATTGAGATAGTCTATACCCTTATAATTCCCACAGATCCTTCCTAAACTGCATATAATCGTGTTATGTTAACCAGAATAAGTTGTCAGAATTATCTAAGAATGAACTATTAATACTATACTAGAAACAGTAGAACCATTCAACCAACAGTATTATAAAATAAACTAAAATAATACAATGCATGATATACAGTATATAATACAGTAAAATAATCGAATTTATATATTTCACTCGTAACACCAAACATCTCCCAATGAAATTAATGAAAACATGTGATCCTACCGGGATTCGAACCTGGGTTACACCATCAAAACAGTTAAAGGTTATAAGTTAACATTCAACTACACCCGTCAATCAAACAGACATACAGACAGACAGACAGACAGACAGACAGACCGACAGATAGACAGGCAGGCAGACAGGACCAGGGCTGTCAATATTGCAAATCCAGGGAGACAGACAGAGTGAATATTATTTGCCTTTGATGGATGCCTGCCCTGAATATACTTGTGGTACAGTCGGCCAAATAAGTGATGTCGCGGCACCAAGTAAATGTTGATCAATAATTTGTATCAGCATTATCATATCTTTAATTCATCGTTTCGAGTGAGATATACAAATATGTTCCTATCTCTACACACCCTATTCAACATCTGACAGACATTAATACAGCACATAGTGACCAATACGTAATGACAGCGGAGACACGACTTATTTGGCCAACCGTACGCCTGAGTCGACACAATTCAGGTCTATTTCGGTCACTTTATAAAACTGGTGTTACACAAGCGATTTTTCCGGCAATTTTCGATGAGCAACTTTTTCTCGTGATAGTTTAAGGCTCTTTCACATTGGAATCGGAAACTATAGGCTCTGTTACTTTTCAGCTGACTAAAAGTTGAATCCCTTAGCAGCTAATTTAACGATCTATCTATCTATCTATAAACTCAGTCACGTACTCCATTGTTGGGGATGGCTGACTCGAGACAGAGCCCGAACAGAAACAACATTCAAGGGTTCTAATTCTCAGGGTCCGGGACCACTTTTACGTTCCCTCGCCCCTTTCTCTGTCTCAATGAGTAAGAACAATTTACAAGAGGAGGAGGATTCCTAGCCTCCTGCCCCCTTAACGATACTTAGTGAAAATATATGAAACTACCATGGCTCTGCATCATATTACGACCAAGTTTATATAGTTAGCACGATATTTCACTACATAATCTTCAAAATAACTGAAAAATCTTGATAGGAACTTTTCAATTTACCGTCAGTTGAAAACAAACCGAGTATAGGCTGGAGGTTGATTATTATGCCAGGTGGCTGATTTCTGGCATAACTTAAGCGGAGGCAGACCGTTTTTCTGGACCTCCTTCTCCCTCATGTTTAGCCCCATTTTGATTTAGATTATAAGACGTTCGGCCCATTAGTTTGGCGATTTTAACACCTTTCGCCCCATTTCGCTGTCAATTTTAAGACTTTTCGTCAGATTTAGGTGTCGATTATTTCCTGGCGAGCGAAAGTGAGCCTGAAATTTTAAGAGGAAACGGCCTTCGGACCGGGACATTTTTCTACCGAAAAATTTACAAATTTATCTTGAAGGGGGTCTAGCTTGATGGATTAGACGTCTAGCGAGAAAACTACGGAATAAATGAATTAATAGAAAAAAAGAAAAAAAAATCCGTCTTCCCTTAAGTTTTGAAGATGCCAGACTACAATTGCCCGTAAAGATTGACGGGAACAACAGCTCGTGTGACACCGCCTTATATTGCTGATAATAATCTTCTCCTGGCATTGCTGAAAGTGGTGAGCCGGTATCACACGAGAGCTTTTATAGTCAATATTCGATTATCAACATTTCTGGAGTATTTAGCACTGGTATCGGAAACTGGACTGATGGTAGATGAATTTAAGTAACCGAAATATTGTTGACCTCATTAGTTGCCAGACCAGTGTTGAGTGAAAAAGTGTTGGTGTGATACTGGCTTTAGTACCGTGTCAGGATCTTTGGTGCGAGAATAGTGTCGTCTTAACCCCTTCAAGATCCAATTTCTCATTTTTGTTCTGTTTTCTGGCTAATATTAGACGATTTTTTTTCAGAATAGGAAGGGTGTATGGAAGTCAGAGGGTTATTTGAAATATTCTTTACCAATAATTATAATTTCCGCAGATCCTTCCTAAGCTGTATAAAATTGCCCAATGGTAGCCAGAATAAACTGTCAAAATGCAACTATTCAATACCAAAGGAAGCGTGATGGAGGTGGAAATGAGTTACTTGAGAAGTGCGTGTGGAGTTACATGGAGATATAGACAGATAAATGAAGAAGAATGTGAATGATGAGGTGTGAATGTGGTGCAGAGAGTGAAAAGGATAACACCTTGATGTGGCTCTGTCATCGACATGTAAATGGCACGAAAGATCTTAAAATGTATAAAACAAAAATCAGACAAAAGGTCTTAAAATCTTGAAAATCACAGGGCTAAAGATGGGGGAGAAGTGAGTCCAGAAACCTCCCCCCCCCCTCCAAAAAAAAATAAAAATAAGAAAACATGAAAACAAAAATATATATATATATATTATATATATAAATAAATTAATTAATTAATTAAATGAAATTAAAAATAAATAAATAGATTAATACATACAGTATATACAGTATGTTACTTATAATTATAGTAATGCTAACCCTTCTGATCCTACTGTAAATCTTCCCTCACAACTCCAGCCCATCACGATAATCAAGAGTGGCATGGAACTCCCTCATTGAAGTGATCTTAAGGGGAGACTGACCGTTTCCTTGGTCTAATTCATAAATGCATATATTGTTTTAGTTTCCTCCCTAGACCTCCATCAAGCATAGAAAAACACCCCCTAGACCCCCCTTCAAGAAAAATTTGTAAATTTTTCGGTAGAAAAATGTCACGGCCGAAGGCCGATTCCTCTTAAAATTGCAGGTTCGCAATCGCTCACCAGGAAATAATCGACACCTAAATGGCATGAAAGGTCTTAAAATTTACTACGAAATGGGGCGAAAGGTGTTAAAATCGCCAAACTATTGGGCCGAACGTCTCATAATCTCAAAAGTAGAGGGGCTAAACATTAGGGAGAAGGGGGTCCAGCAAAACGGTCTGCCTCCCCTTAATTAACTATATCATAATGTGCATTTGCACTTATTCAGCCCGAGTTATATTTTGTATCAACCCCTTGGAGGATTTTGACGAATTATTACAATTTATCAATGCCTGTTTTGGGGTGAAGAAACAGCATTGGCTGCAACAGATGTGGGAATTAAGACAGAAATGCAGAGCAGGGACCCAGTTTATTCAACGTTTCTCCAGTAAGGCTTCTTCAGGAATAACATACAGTACAGTACAGTACAGTCAACAAAATATATCTCTTACCATAAGGAAACAACACAACTAAAACATAGATAGATAGATAGATAGATAGAAAACAACAGCATGAAATGTTCAAATAGTTTAGTCTGCTTCTCGACTCGTTAATAAAATAATATGCAAGTGGTTTGGCTTGTGAAAAGGAACCTTTATTTAAGTTCATGATATCATTCATTACGATATGAGCTGACTCAAAGCATCTACGTTTAACAGTATCATGTGCGAGCGAGCACATATATATTTTTTTCTTGACAGCAAGATAAATTTGTAAATTTTTCAATAGAAAAATGTGTCCGGCAAAGCCGGATATCTCCATACAATGCTGGCTCGCTATCGCTCTCCAGGAAGAAATCGACACCTGGATGGGGATAAACGTCTTAAAACAGTTGGCTGAATAGGGTCGAATGGATACAAGCCAGGGAAAGAGAGATAAGGAGAGAGAAAGAGAAAAACAAGCAGGTGACCCCCTCAAAGGGTTAATAAGGAGCAACCATATCCATATATACTATTGTCAGTCATTGCTCGGTTTTTCTGCACCCCATTCTCCCTGATGTTTAGCATAATAGTTTTAGGATTTTAAGACGTTCATTCCGTTAGTTTGGCGGTTTTGAGTCCTTTCGCCTTATTTCTGTGTCAATATTAAGACGTTTCGTGCCATTTATGTGTCGATTATTTCCTGGCGAGCGATAGCGAGCCTGTAGTTTCAGAAGGAAAAATGTACAAATTAATCTTGAAAGGGGGTCTAGGGGAAATTTGTTTAAAGCTTGATGGAGGTCTAGCGAGAAAAATAAATACAAAATAAATAAATTTAAACAGTAGGTCAAAAACCAAGCACTACCCCCTTAATGAGCTAATCATAATGTGCATTGGCAATTATTTAGCATGAATATTATTTTGTATTAATAATGAGCAAACACAGCCATTAAGGGGACATGGCCGTTTTTCTGGTCCTTTTTCTCCCTCGTGTTTAGCCCCATTAGTTTTCAGATGTTAAGATGTTTGCCCCATTAGTTAGTCGATTTTAAGACCTTTCGCCCCATTTCTACGTCAGTATTTAGACCTTTCGTGCTATTTAGGTGTCGATTTGTTTCCCTGGCGAACGATAGTGTTGGAAGAACCGGGCTTCGGCCGGTACATTTTTCTACCGAAAAATGGACAAATTAATCTAGAAGGGGGATCTAATGGATGTTTTTTTTAAATTTGATGGAGGTCTAGGGAGGAAACTGGAAAAATAATGAATACATGCAAAAATCACCCAAAAAGTGAACCATCCCCCCTTAATCCGTATGTCGGTCATTGTTCATCAACAGTAATCATCAGTGCTAATGATGGAGCAACTAATGACGCAATTCTAGCTTATGTGCAAATACCTGGATGTAGTATTTATATGTGTGTATTTACCTTAATCTGCAGGTATGAACTATGAATATTCCCCCTTGAATCTCGGTGCGCTAACTGTGAAAGAGCTGTGTGGTAGTTCATCAAAAGCATCTACAGTTTCTGAAAGTGAATGTAATCGAAGTGAGTATTTATACTCTTTCACTCGTTATATTAATATATACTGTATATAGGGTTTTCCAAAATGAGTGTGCCAAACCTCGGGATTACGTTACAAAAATATGTTTAAGCATGCATTTATCTATATGAAAGAGTCGAAATCTCAACCGTTATTGAAGTATTAAATGTTGGATACTAATAATAATAAAAATAATTATTATATAATCAAATTAATATTTTTGTTTTTATTTTGCTTCAAGCCGGCAGCCAATGAGGCTGAAAATACACAGACTTAACTAGATCTTATCCTAAGGGATCAACAGAATTATCCTGGCTGCTAACAAGTGCGCATATATACCCTCGAGGGGGTAGGACGTGGGCAGGAGACTTTGTGGGTCCCCCCAGACAGTCCGTCCAGACCTAGCCTTCACGACCAGGGAATTTTTTTGAGAGAACATCCCTTGCCGGCACGTGGGATCAAACCCCCGACACCAGAGCTAGCTCTCCCAAAACAGTGACTAAATGCGCTCGGTCATCATGACTGTGGATATGGTATTATCCCATGGTTTTACCTAAAAGTCATGCCAAGCTGTCAAAGGGCTTATCGCACTCTCACTTTAATATTTAAGTTTTGTCCATATTATAATATAGATATCGCAACACTACTGTATATATATATATATATATATATATATATATATATATATATATATATTCTCTTTTAAACAGACGAGGTTAAAGGCAATAGCAGTTTCAGCATTCAGGATTTTATTGTTATAGCTTTCAATAGTTCTAACAATTTTCCTCTGGGGTTCAGAGATGATGTACAACAGGTTAGTAAAATTCATGGTGGATCCAACGTTTCACAAGTAAACATCTTGCATCTTCAGGGAAGGAGAGGTAATGATTAGAATAGGGACAAAGCATCATATTTATACAAAATTCGAGGATCAAGAATAGGGAGGTGGGCGGAGCTACTGGGTGTGTGGTGGCTGTACATTGGTGGAAGGCAGTCTATTCGCGAGACGGGCACTAAATCTTATCGGTGGTTGGTTGTTGGCTGTGGGTGGCTGTGATTGGTTGGTGTTGTCAGTTGTGTGCTGAGCGCGGAAGCGTACAGGAGGGGGGCACAGGGCGAGAGGAAGGGGGGCAGTATGCCTGTAGCGCTTGCCTGAAGGAAGAATTTGAAGGTCTTGTGTTTGGTTGTTGATGCTGGGGTTGAGTGTTTGGATGTATAGAGCTTCTAAAATAGCTAGTCTTCTGGGGTCTGATTCTTTGTCGAGTATGGTGGTTTGTTTGTCTAGGTCGGCGCGAGTTAGGGCAAGATGGTGGGGGGCTTGATAGTGATCTTTTATAGCGCCAGATTGAAGGTGGAGGGTTAGTCGACGGGAAAGGCGAGTCTGTGTCATTCCAACATAGGATAGGGGTCCACAGTCCCTGGAGGTGCAAATATGCTGGTATATCACATGATCGTCTTTCGGTTGGTTGGTAGAAATGGGGCGGTTACGGAGGACAAGGTTGGAGGTCTTAGGAGATTTGTAGTAAATAATGAGTTTTATTTTTGTCAGGGTTGGTGGGGAGGACGTTTTGTGAATTATTTCTTTCATAATGGATTCGTCTGTTGTGTGGTCGGAAGACATGTAGTTTCTGTAGAAAAATGTAATGTTATTGGCCGGGTTGGTGCTAGGGGGGTCTTGTTTGTACCATTTTTCTAGGTGGTGGTTGATGGCATTGGTGACGTCAGTGTTGGAATACCCATTGTTGACTAGGACCTGGGTGAGCCTTTCCAGTTCATTGTGTGTGTCATTCCAGGTGGTGCAATGGGTGAAGGCTCTCCTGACATAGGCGGCGATGGTGGACTGATGGTATCGTTTAGGGCATTTACTTTCCCCATTAAGACATTGGCCATTGTTAGTAGCTTTGGTGTACACTGTAGTTTATATATATATATATATATATATATATATATATATATATATATATATTCTGACATACTGAGCCCTGTATGTTTATTTAAGAGTTAGAATTAAGAGTTGAAGGAGTGCCAAACTACCCAGGCGGCAAAGCAGACCAGCGAGCGAACCAGCGAGGGGGAAACCAGCTCGTCCAAATACCAGCAAACAAGCCTTCACACCTGTGTGTGTCATAGGGGACCCTGCAAACTACTTCGATGACCCGACGCTATGACGTATGATCGACGCCAGGAGACTCCATTGGACCACGCACCTCTTACGCAACTAGAGGAGCTGTGATTGGGGCGCGCACCATCACCCGCCTCCTGATTCGTTCCTACACTATCATTGTTTAGTATATAAGTATAGTATATAGTAGGGGAGGTGTGGTGGAGTGGTCATGCCACTGGATTGGTAATCCAATGGACCCGGGTTCAAATCCCGATATGTCAATGGGAAGATATTATTGGGATTGAATTTGTGCTGTACCTAGTATCAGTGCATTACCACAAAGCCCACCGAAATGCCAAAAAAATACCCTCATTGTTCCCTGATTAAATAACACTGTATGAATATTCCCATATTCAAAATATGTTACAGGGGGACAATGCCTAGTGAGTTCACTGCTCAATAGGTGGCATTCTGAGAGTGAGGGTCTGAGTCCGGAGGGTGAGATGGTGAAGCACTTGAGCGAAGCAACCAGCCGCTTCAGAGATGGAGCTGCTTCGAGCCATGATGGATGCTTCACATGTCTCACTTCCCAGACTGGAACAAGACCTCACGGGCTTCACCGTGTTGAGCGGTGGAATGTACAGGCTCTCAGCCTATGCCCGAGAGGGAGTAGTTGGAATATAGAAAAAAAAAAAAAAAAAAAAAAAGACCCGAGTAGTGGGCATTCAAATCAGTCTCATTTGGAGTTGGGAAGGTGAACTTGCAGCTGGAGGAAGACGGGGTGAAGTATTATAATGGGATTGTGACTGTCAGTCAGATTATATAAGTGTGTGTTAAGTGTGTTCGGTGTACACACTTACGTTATGTTGGTTAGTGAGATATGTGATTGGGTCGTTAACGCTACTATTATGTACTTAACTATTTGATTGGGAATTAACGTTACCGCTACTATTATGTACTTAACTATTTGATTGGGAATTAACGTTAATGCTACTATAATGTACTTAACTATTTTAGTTGACAGACTTGTGGACTAAAGCAACTCTTTAAGTAGTTGGGTTATTATGAAAGTAATACTATTGTTTTATATTAATACTTAAGAGTTCTTTCATTTTCTTTTAATTAAGCTTACATTGCTTAACGGTGCTTAGTACGGTGATTCTATTGTCTCTTATTAGTAATATCGCCTTAGACTAACATGGCTGTTTTAATGTTACTTCTAGTGATTTCCTAAGCTGAAGAAAATTATTTTAGCTTCAAAATATTATTTTTGCTTTTCATATTATTTGAGTGAGACCTGAATCGAATCTATGAAGCGATCCTGTAACTTAATTTACTCATAATCAAACCTCAATGTTACGTGGTTAAGAAATACATTTAACTAATTATTAAATATATATCTAACTTTTTATGTGACTTTGATATTAATCCTGATGATAATAATAATATAATACTATTAACGTAAGACAAGAACCAAAAATAATAACTACATTAAATATAAATACAAGGACATATAAGAAAACTATTTATTAATTTCAAAAAGGGTAAGAGACAGAAATATTCTTACCTCAATATTTATCTTTCAAGACTTTTTATAGAATTAATAGTCCTTCTTTAGATATAACTTATTCGGTTCATAACCATAGCCTACTAAGCTTCGGTTAAATAATAATTTTGTATAAATACTACATGACTTTAATTAGTTTCAGTATTTTTTCATAATTAAAGAGTATCAGTCAATAAAGGATACCAAGTCCTAAGATCCAAAAGGAAAGGAAGCAACAACAGGAAATAATGTTATTAGATTTGACTTTTGTTTTGCCTTCAGCTGACTGATACCTTAATATATATCTCTGTGCTATCTAGATTCATCAAGTTAACCACTTGAGGATCAAGATACATAACAGAAGAGTGGCGACCTTGCCAGGATTCGTTTCATACAGTTTCACTCAGTTTCATTACCGTTTCACTACTTAAAAATCAAATATTAATCATGCCTCATCTAATTAATGACGAAGATGCTGGAGTTTTCAAAGAATCAGACCCCACAGCTCCTGATATTGACTGTCTGTCAAAATCCGAACTGAAAATGCTTGCCTCGCATCTCCAGTTAACTGTCTCAAACATGTCCAAAGTAGAGGTGGCTCAGACCATAAAAACCCACCTGTTCCCTGTAGAAGGCGGGGAGGGTGACGGAGCGGTTGGTGGGATCTCGAGTAAACCTAGCCAACTTGATGAACAATTGCCACCTGGTTTGACCGGTGATCAAGTAATGGAACTAGCCAGAATAAAGACCGAACAAGCCAGAATAAAGACCAAACATTATCAATATCAATATCAAATAGCTCAACTAAATGTCAATACAAATGCTCCCGTAATTGCTCCCCCTCTGGGATTGACTATGACTAGTGTCATTCCACCTTTCACTGAGGATAATGTGCAGGATTTCTTTGTTTTATTTGAGGAAGTTGCTGGAGGTATGAAGTGGACAAGAGATCAATGGCCTTTTATGTTACAAACCGTTTTGACAGGGCAGGCTCGAGCCACGTATTTGTCAGAAGTAGCAGAAGTTAGGCAGGATTATGACAATCTCAAAGAAGCTATCCTAAAAACCTATCAATTGCAGCTTGAGGCTTACAGGCAATCTTTCCGTAAAAAACAGAAGAAAGTAGAAGAAACCCATAAGGTATTTGCCAGGACCATGACGAAAACTTTTAATCATTGGGTCAAGAGTAAGAAAGTCACTAGCTACAACGATCTGAAGGAGTTGGTCCTGTTAGAAAATTTCCTATGGAAAATTGACTCTTCTGTAGCCTATCATTTAAGGGGGAAAAGGGTAGATTGTCTTGCCGACGCCGCTGACATGGCTGACACATACATACTCAACAACAAATTTCGTGGAAAGAAGCCCTACGATAATTCTAGTTCTAATTTTAAGTATCCCAATCACAAATCTGACAGACCCCGTTACAAGCCTGTAACATCTTCCGCAGCTTGCCAAAATATAATTGTTCCCCCAACTAAAAATGCGACTCAGGGCAATGGTAACAGAGGTGGGGCCCAAATTAATAGTAATGCTCAAAGAGGGAACGTTCCCGTATCCCCTAAAGTATGTACTTTTTATGGCATGAGAGGCCACCTAGCTTATCAGTGCTGGGCCAAGGAGAAAACCGAGAGATCGGGGCAGACAGTTGCCGCTGTATCTCAAACTCCATATGTGCCTTTATTAATGCAGGACTCCCGACAGAAGGAGTAGCTAGCACCAAAAGTTCCTTTAATGCAGGAATCCCGACAGAAGGAGTACCTAGCACCAAAAGTTCCTTTAATACAGGACTCCCGACAGAAGAAGTACCTAGCAGCTAACGTAAATCATCTAGACAGGGGTGTAGTAGCATGTGTGGTGCAACCCACTAGGGTTAAGCCAATACTAATTTCACCATCAGTGCAGGACAGTTACCGTCCCTTTATTTCATCTGGCAACGTGCGATTAAATGGTTGTATGCATGAGGTAAAAATTCTGAGAGACACAGGTTCTACTAGCACCCTCATGGTGAATCCTTACACTGAGTGCCCACCTGGCGAACCAGTTATAATGAGAGGTGCTGGAGGCCAATTTTATGCATACTTGGTAAAAGGCGAAATTTAATGTGAGTTACTACAGGGTGAGGCCACCATAGCTTTGTGTAGGTCCCAAGATATCCCTGTGCCCGAGGTAACACTCCTTTTGGGGAATGATGTAGCAGGTGAGAAGGTCCGACCAGACCCCATTTTGTCACTTTCCCCTGTTAACGAGCCACTAACCGGTGAGCTCGAAAAGGAGATGCCAACAGTTTTCCCTGTGTGTGCTGTCACACGTTCAATGTCTCAAGTAGCAGTTCCCTCAGACAGAAATGTACCGAATGTAAGAGTTGATGAAAGGAATGCTGAGAGTGTGAATGCCGCTCCAACTGTGCCTGATGATGTGACTGAGGTGGATTTATCTGACACCTTTATGGCTCATCTTGACCCTAACGATGACCATGAAACCCCTCCAAATTGTCCTAGTGGCCTGGTAGAGCTACAGAGAGATGATAGTGAATGCAAGGAGTTAGCTGCCAGGGCCGTGAGTGAAGAGGAATGTGAGAAGGAGGGTGGTGAATGTTTCTACCTCAAAGGAGGAGTATTGTGGCGTAGATGGAGACCGCCACACAGACCAATCGATGACGGGGCCTGGGACGTCCATCAAGTAGTAGCCCCCAAACCTTGTCGTAGAGATATCTTGGAAATGGCACATTGTATACCATTGGCAGGACACCTACAGTGCATTCATTCGACATATATCGACAGGCCCCGCCCGCTTCCACCAGCGCCGTAGACGAAGTAGAGCTTATCATACCACAATCTCGGACAAGTCACTTGTCACCTTACCACGGAGCTGATAAGAGCTCCAAGTAAAATTAATTATAGGATGTAAGAGCGCTTTAATACATGCATATTTGCAGTTATTCTTTATTATACAATATTACCATATACCATAGTACAGAAAAGTAAACTCCATTACCATTGTTACCTCGTCTACTTGGGCAGAGCAGAGGTAGAAAAATATTAAGCTAGGCTTAGCGAGCGACTGCGTTTGGGTGTATAGGGTACGGTACCGTAACCGTAATGCCTCCCCCTCCCTCTCTCTCTCTCATATTGTGAAGTGATCAAAGTTGTCAATGGTCCAAGTATGGGTGAAAGCCGTTGCTGGTAAACTGGTGAATGAAAGACTCCTTCAATCTTCCTGCCTGAGTTCTGATCTTATTAATTAATGGCTGTGAAACTTTCGTTGCCTCAGAGGTGTTCTTCACCACCACATCAACTGGCTCAGTTTTCTCCTTATCAATATATATGAATACATTCAAGACAATATTCCTGGCTTGACTGACAAGTTGGGGAGAACCAGCAGGTCTGCCAGGGGTATGGGCAGGAGACGCCATCTTCCCCCTTCAGAAGACAGGAGGGAAATGAACTGACGTTTGAATGGCAGCGCATTGACAGTTGAAACCTTGAGAGAGAAGCGTTGCCAATGTAGCTACCTTACCGCTAGATCTAAAAGTATTTACTTGAACAAGGGAATGGAACTGTTAAAGACAGGCTCCAGTCTTAACATTTCTTTCTCACTCGTTGATGTAGAAAGGTAGATGGCTTTGTAGGCCATTTTTAATCATTTAAATTGATAAATAAATATTGACTTCATCTAGCGGCAATATTTTACACCTAGCAATAAGAATGCTGGCTATACTCCGAATCTTTTAGCACACGTTATCAATATTGGAGTAATAGTCTAGCAATATTAGGTAGGCATTTACTAGTTTGTATTTTTCTAGTTACTTCTGCAAACAGATTAAATAATATTTTTGTGCTGATTTGGTAACCCTGTTGGACACCCCTATCTCGCACAGTCATGCCAGCCGTATGATAACGGTTGGGGAAGTGGGCGGGGCCTGTCGATATATGTCGAATGAATGCACTGTAGGTGTGAGAAAAACTCTAGACAGAATCAGAGCCCACTTTCACTGGCCAGGAATGCGTGCAGATGTAGTGGAGTTTTGTAGAGTGTGTCACACTTGCCAGATGACAGGAAAACCCAATCAGAAGGTGCCTGTACATCCTCTGGTGCCCTTGCCCGTCTTTGAGAATCCTTTTACTCGGGTGGTAGTGGACATTGTAGGCCCATTGCCTAAGACTTCCCAAGGTAACATTTATTTATTAACTATTATGGACATGGCAACTCACTACCCGGAGGCTATACCCTTAAGGACTACCTCTGCTCCAACTGTCATCAAGGAACTGCTCAAATTCTTCACCAGAATGGGTTTCCCCCACGAGGTGCAAAGTGATCAAGGAACTAATTTTACCTCTAACATTTTCCAGCAGTCCCTGAAGGAGTTGGGTATCGAGCATGTTAAGTCTAGCACCTACCACCCAGAGAGTCAAGGGGTTCTCGAACGGTATCATCAGACATTAAAAGGAATGTTGCGTAAATATTGTACAGAGACCGGAGTTGAGTGGGATAAGGGGGTACCCTTTCTTTTATTTGCTACTCGTGAGGTTCCAACTGAATCCCTGGGTTTTTCCCCTAATGAGCTAGTTTTCGGTCACCAGGTAAGAGGTCCTTTGCAACTATTGCAGGATAGCCTAGTTGGCCAGGAGGGGAACCAAAACCTCCTCAAGTATATTTCAGATTTCAAAACCCGGCTCAGATCCTCATGTGAGTTTGCAGCTCAAAACTTGACAGTGGCTAAAAGCTCCATGAAGAACTGGTATGACAGAAAAGCCTGTGAGAGGGAGTTTCAGTCCGGTGATGAGGTTTTGGTCCTGCTCCCCCTTTTTGGCCAACCTTTATCTGCCAAGTTCAGGGGCCCATATAAGATCATTCAGAGGGTGAGCATTACCGATTATCTAGTAACTACCCCAGACAGGAGAAAGCCCACGCAAGTATTCCATATAAATATGTTGAAACCCTACCATAGGTCCCCTGATTCCTCTCCTCCAGATTCTCCCACTGTGGCAGTGAATGTCAGGACCTGTGGACAGCCTGGTGCGGACGAAGTCTTCAGTTCTCTTACTGACCCGCAACAGACTGTTCCAGAGCCTGAAGGTATCCATGCAGACTTTGACTTGTCATGTAGCCTATCCAACTTTCAGTATAACTCAGTAGCTTGGGGGAATTACCATCTAAACTATGTCATCTTCCCTCTGATCAAGCGAACCAACTAATCTCTGTTTTATCTCAGTCTCCCAGTGTGTTCCGTGATACTCCAGGGCTCACTTCTTTGGCCTTGCACGACATCGACGTAGGGATGCAACTCCCATTAAACTATCCCCCTACCGTGTCTCACCACAACGCTGGAGTATACTGCAGGTCGAGCTTGACTTCATGTTATCAAACGAGATGATCACAAGGGCCTTAAGCCAGAGTGGAGTAGTCCGGTCATACTTGTGCCAAAGCCAGACGGGAGCCATAGGTTATGTATGGACTATAGGCAAGTTAATGCTGTCACAAAGAACGATACCTACCCACTGCCACGGATCAAAGATTACATTTACCGGGTTGGCCTCATACAGCAGTAAGATTAATTTAATGAGAGGATTTTGGCAATTAGCTCTCCCTTGTAGCGAGGTAAATATCATGCTTTAGTAGTGCGCTGTCAAGCCTTCAGCTGTGAGATGCCTTGCAGTTCGAATAGCGCTCCAGCTACGTTCCGGCTATGTTCTGATGTACCTTTTTTTTTTTTTTTTTTTTTTTTTTAAGAGACAATGAACGGAGGAAGGAAAAACACAGATAAAACAAAAAGGTCCATGTGCCTAAAGGCATCCTCCATTCATAAAATGTTTGTAACAACTGGATTTAAACATTTGTAGATTGTAAGTTTGTGGAAAGCAATTCGAGGGAAGTGAATTCCAAAGAGTAGTAGCTCTGGGGATAAATGAATTCTGATAAGCAGAAGTTCTGCATTGTGGAGGAGAAAGTGTAAATTCATGGGCGCTCTCAGCTGCCCTAGTTCTACGGGGAAAGATGTGGAGAGGCGGCACAATTGAAGCAAGTTCCTCGGAACAATTGCTGTGAAAATATCTGTAGAATAATGCAAGGGATTGCAACGTTTCTTCGTATGGATAATGTAGGAAGGTCCTGTGTGATTGCAGGGTTATTGATTAATCTAATAGCTTTATTTTGAATTTTGTCCAACTGCCTCAATGCAACCACTCCACTTCCACCCCACAGAGGTGAACAGTAATCCATCTGAGAACGCACATGACTTTTATATATCACGGCCAACTGCTCGTCAGTGAAGAATTCTCGAACTCTGTACAAGAGTCCCAGTTTTTTAGAGGCATTCTTAGCAATGCTTCTAACATAATGTGTCCAGCTCAAGTTAGTAGTTAATGTTACACCGAGAATGTCAATACTAGGGGAAGTGGGAATATTTACATCATTAAAAAATATATGGGAGTCAGTGAGATTCTGTCGGTTAGAAAATTGAATGTACTTGGTTTTCTGTGCATTAAAGGAAACTAGATTCTTTTTGTCCCCATCCATTAATTCTAGAAAGGTCCTGGTTCAGAGAAATTGCAGTGTTTATTTTTGAATTTAAAAGATCGGGTTGGGTGACAGAATTGGTAAATGTGAAGGAACTGTGGAGTGTTGAGTCATCTGCGTAGGAATGTATTGGATTATGAGTGGTAGATATGAGATCATTGATATGAATGAGGAACAGAATTGGGGCCAAAACTGATCCCTGGGGAACACCAGCATTTATTGAGTGAAATTGAGAATAAAGGCCATCTACCATTACATGTATTTTTCTGTTATGAAGATAAGAAGAAATTAGTGGAACTAATGATGCAAGGCCGTAGTGTGACATCTTCGACAATAAGGATTGATGCCAGACTCTATCAAATGCCTTTGATATATCCAGTGCTATTGTATGTGTTTCACCATGTTGGTCTGTAGCTTGGTTGATTTGATGCGTAAGAAGGCAAAGCATGTCTGCAGTTGATCGACATCGTCTAAAACCATATTGCCTATCACTGATTAATTTATTATTCTCAAGATGCTTAATTATGTGATTATTTAATATAATTTCAAAGACTTTACCAAGAGTGGAAGTTATAACTATTGGTCTGTAGTTTGATGGATCTGAAGAGGCACCTTTTTTAGGAACTGGATGGATGTTTGCTTCTTTCCAGGGTACTGGGAAGCATGAGGTATGAGTACACAGACGGAAATTTTTTGCCAATACAGGAGCGAGCACCAAGGAGCAATTCTTAAGTACTATTGGAGGAATTTCATCTGGACCAGGAGCCTTATCTACCGAGAGATTCTGCAAAATAGTTTTGACATGTCTGGTGTGGATCTTAAGTGAGGGAATTTCAGGCGAATTAAAATTAAGTACAGGGACATCTTGATTTATTTCATCTAAGGTTGAGTTGGTGGAGAAAATATCCGCAAGAAGGTTAGCTTTACCTCGTGTGTCACTTACAAGATTGCCAGTCGGAGATTTTAATGGTGGAATGGATGAAGCAGTAGTGAAGTTGGATTTAAATGAGTTAAGAGTAGACCAAAATATTTTGTTATCATTTGGATTATTTAGAAGTTTATTTGCCTGCTTGTGGAGACAGTTTGATTTAGTTAGGTTTAATACAGTTTTGGCATGATTTCTGATGTTTCTAAAGTAATTAAAGGCTTCATGCGTTTTTGATCTTGTGTATGCATTGTAGGCTATTGCTTTTTGTTCAGTTACTCTAGCACAATTAGGGTCAAACCATTTAGGTGAATTAGATCTTTTACTGTACTTTTGATGAGGAATAAAAGTTTCCATTCCAATTTTTACAAAATCTTGTATGTGGCTCAAGGTGGAGTGTGCATCATTAGAAAAGAAAGAGGTCCAGGGAATATCAATAAAGAAACCTTGAAGACCCTCCCAGTCTGCCCTATCGTAATGCCATTTAGTCACCAAAACAGGTTCAGAGTGGGAAGGTGTGGTAGGTGATAGACAGGTGGCCTGTATCAGACAGTGATTAGAAGATCCAAGCGGGGACCTCACTGTAACATCATAATTTTCTGAATTGGTTGTTAAAAATAAGTCCAGTAGGTGGGAATTATGATTAGGATTATCTGGTACACGGGTGGGTTGGTTGACTAGTTGAGTGAGATTAAATGAGTCTGCAAATAGCTCACATTCAAGACCAGCAACATCAGTCCTGGCTGAATAAGTGAGCCATTCAACATTATGGACATTAAAATCACCCAACACAGTGATTTCAGAAGAAGCATTTAAGTTGAGGACACTGAGTTGTGAGGACAGAGAATCAAAAAGACTTTGCTCTGGAGGAGTATTTGGGGAACGGTAGATGCAACATATGTATTTAAATTTACCAGCAGAAATTAATTTGTATATAGAATAATCAAAATAGGGACAATTGAAACTAGTAACCTCCTCCCGGGCAATTTCAGAATTTGCGAAGCAACATACACCTCCTTTAGGTCTGAAATTTTGGAGCAGTTGATAACCTGGAAAATTAAATCTAGACGTGTCAGATGTGGATGTTACTTGAGTCTCTGTCAAAAAAAGGAGAGTAGGGGATTCTGCTTGAAGAAATTGGTGTACAGAATTGATGTTAGAGTGAAGTCCCCTTATATTGCTAAAGAAAAAGCTGCACCGACGAGCAGCTTTGGGACGTTGCAATGCTCTTGACACAGTCGTATGATGACGACCGGGAGGGCCCTGTGTCAATGACCCAACCCTGCCGGGGGTGGATATCCGAGTTACCACCAGGTTTGCTCTTAACAATTGTACTGCCATGTTTATTGGGTAAGGTGTATGGTGTTACATGTATGATATGTAGTGGGAAGAGTAGTGTTTTATGGATAGAGGATAGCAATGTAGGGCAAGTCGTGAAGTTGGATGTGTATGTTATATAAAGAGGGTTTTCCTGATACCCCTGATGTGTGAGGCAGAAAGATATGTATCCAGCTACCAAGGCCTGGGAGAGAAAATGGAATTCAGGCTATTCCCTGAGTCTCCCGAAACCTTGGCGGTAGTACTTCCCTGGGCGGGGCTGCCTACCCCTACTACCTACAAGAGACGTTGCCTACTTTGGGTGATATCCTTATTATATCCTCATTATAATCTTGCTGTTGCCAATCTGGTGGTGAATCTATTTATGTCTTATGTTTAATATTATGTACTATACTCCTTAAACTCTTTTCTAGGGGGGAGGTCTGACATACGGAGCCCTGTATTTTTATTTAAGAGTTAGAATTAAGAGTTGAAGGAGTGCCAAAATACCCAGGCGGCGAAGCAGACCAGCGAGCGAACCAGCGAGGGGGAAACCAGCTCGTCCGCATACCAGCAAACAAGCCTTCACATCTGCGTGCGTCATAGGGGACCCTGCAAACTACTTCGATGACCCGACGCTATGACGTATGATCGACGCCAGGAGACTCCATTGGACCACGCACCTCTTACGCAACTAGAGGAGCTGTGATTGGGACGCGCACCATCACCCGCATCCTGATTCGTTCCTACACCATCATTGTTTAGTATATAAGACCCGAGTAGTGGGCATTCAAATCAGTCTCATTTGGAGTTGGGAAGGTGAACTTGCAGCTGGAGGAAGACGGGGTGAAGTATTATAATGGGATTGTGACTGTCAGTCAGACTATATAAGTGTGTGTTAAGTGTGTTCGGTGTAAACACTTACGTTATGTTGGTTAGTGAGATATGTGATTGGGACGTTAACGCTACTATTATGTACTTAACTATTTGATTGGGAATTAACATTAACGCTACAATTATGTACTTAACTATTTGATTGGGAGTTAACGTTAACGCTACTATTATGTACTTAACTATTTTAGTTGACTGACTTGTGGACTAAAGCAACTCTTTAAGTAGTTGGGTTATGATGAAAGTAATACTATTGTTTTATATTAATACTTAAGAGTTCTTTCATTTTCTTTTAATTAAGCTTACATTGCTTAATGGTGCTTAGTACGGTGATGCTATTGTCTCTTATTAGTAATATCGCCTTAGACTAACATGGCTGTTTTAATGTTACTTCTAGTGATTTCCTAAGCTGAAGAAAATTATTTTAGCTTCAAAATATTATTTTTGCTTTTCATATTATTTGAGTGAGACCTGAATCGAATCTATGAAGCGATCCTGTAACTTAATTTACTCATAATCAAACCTCAATGTTACGTGGTTAAGAAATACATTTAACTAATTATTAAATATATATCTAACTTTTTATGTGACTTTGATATTAATCCTGATGATAATAATAATATAATACTATTAACGTAAGACAAGAACCAAGAATAATAACTACATTAAATATAAATAAAAGGACATATAAGAAAACTATTTATTCATTTAAAAAAGGGTAAGAGACAGAAATATTCTTACCTCAATATTTATCTGTCAAGACTTTTTATAGAATTAATAGTCCTTCTTTAGATATAACTTATTCGGTTCATAACCATAGCCTACTAAGCTTCGGTTAAATAATATTTTTTTATAAATACTACATGACTTTAATTAGTTTCAGTATATTTTCATAATTAAAGAGTATCAGTCAATAAAGGATACCAAGTCCTAAGATCCAAAAAGGAAAGGAAACAACAACAGGAAATAATTGTATTAGATTTTACTTTTGTTTTGCCTTCAGCTGACTGATACCTTAATATATATCTCTGTGCTATCTAGATTCATCAAGTTAACCACTTGAGGATCAAGATACGTAACAGTATATATATATATATATATATTTGCCGGCAGGCAAATGTTTTGCCTCAATAAGAACTTGAGTTTTAATTGGACCTCAACCTGGCCATATTATTAGCGGGCAAGATACAGGGAGAGGGAAGTGTTTTCCAGCCGCTGACAACTTACACTTCGTATCCTGAGTAAGAAAAAGATGAAGAAGAAAAAAGAAGAAAAAGAAGTGGGAGAACAAGAAGAAGTGGGAGAAGAAGACGAAGAAGCAGAAGCAAAATAAGAAGAAGAAGAAAAGAAGAAGAAGAAGAAGAAAAGAAGAAGAAGAAGAAAGGGGAAAGGAGGAAGTGGAGAAGAGGGAGAGGGACATGATATGGAAGAGTGTAGGGAGAAGAAGCTGTATAAAACCATTTAATATTAGCCCGATTAGTCTGTTGAAACGAGTCATGATCCTCAAAGGGTTAAGGGAGCCCACCTCGCTTTTTTTTCTCTTTCTCTCACTCTCTCTTTGGCTTGTATCCATTCGGACCCATTCAGCCTACTGTTTTAAGACGTTTACCCCCATCCAGGTGTCAACATTTTCCTTGGGAGCGGTAGCGAGCCAGCATATATATTTTTTGTTTTGACAGCAAGCTAAATTTGTACATTTTTTGATAGAAAAAGGTCCCCGGCGAAGCCAGATTTCTCCATACAATGCTGGCTTCCTTTCGCTCGCCAGGAAGAAATTGATACCTAGATGGGGATAAACGTCTTAATACAGTTGACTGAATGGGGCCA